>CM046846.1:8918087-9266668 GCA_025618425.1 Heliocidaris tuberculata
ATCAAAATGGACCAAAAAAATACCAGGCCTGAACTGATGGAAGACATAAGATTGGATGCACACCAGGAAGTGATGTTACATAACAGGGGTAGCTGCTTCACCCTGTAAAATCCACAGCATTCTTCTCCTTTGTGGCAGAAGTCTGTGTACATGCCTACATCATAGGAACACCCCCCCCCCCCCCCCCCCCCCCCCCCCCCCCCGCCTTCAGATTAGCAAAATGTATTGTATAGCTATTCCAAAATGTATGTTGTATGTACCATACGATACATAATCGTTTTAGGACGAATATTTGTAAGGCCCACTGGGGCTATTTCAGTATCAAGGGGGGCATGATCAACATGAGAGACTCCCTTTCCCACTTTACAGATATCTTAACATTTTATTGGATCTCTAGTGTATCGATTGTCTGCATATACTACAGATATTTATTGCTATAGACATGAAATATAAATTTAATTTAAATAAAAATTACTGCACAATCATTGGCAATGGGCACTGTGATGGTCAAGGCAAGGAGTTAACTCCTTGGTCAAGGTAGCAATCACTTTTTTAACATGGTCAAGATTGTGGTTAGTTGGTCAGGGAAGGTAAAGAAACCATTTGATTTATTGAAAGAGGAAGTCATTTAGTTCTGACCTACAGGATACAGCCCGACTGGCAAGCAGTCTTGTTTTTCACCATTTATAAACAACTTGCTTTGTAGGCAGTAAATCATGTACGAAAAATTTCATTCAATAAAATCATGTTTCCTAACAAAAGTAGAGTGAGCTACCAACTTAAACTTGTAATCCCCCTGCCATGTTTGACTTCAACCTTTTTTGGTAAAGTTTTATATATCGATAAATAAGTACTATTCCATGAAAGACATACCAATTTGACACTTCTTTGACCCTGCAAATCACAGTCCACTGAAACTGTCTGTAACTAAAGAATATAGCTGCCATATGCTACATACGAAGTGCACTCAGTTAGCCTCTATTCAAGTTTTCTTTTTTTTCATTTTACAAACTATTATCATCCAATATGCCTGAAAGATGTAATATATCGTCTGTTTGGAGACAGAAGGGCGTTAACTTACATCTTGTGTACAGAGCTAACGGCCTTTTGGCTCCAAATAGGCAATGTAGACAATATATAAAGCCGGGGGTAATAATTTGATTGCAGGGTCCTCAGGGAGAACAGTATATACTACTGATGAGGCTACCCTGGGTAGACAAGACATATGATTATCATTATTATTATTATTATAATTACAGTGTATTATAAAGGTCTAGTCCTATATATATTCATGTTAAGTTCATGTTAAATTAACTGATAAAATGTCCAGTAGGTGGGTCCAGCAGGATAGAGGGGTGATTTGACATGACATATGGTCAATATGCAATAATCTTCAATATTAAGAATTACTTCCACAAAATGAAAGATAATTTATCAAGGTTAAGGGTGCTGTTTTTTTTTTCTTTATTCATTCCAGTTTCCAAGTTTGTCCCAACCTATTACTGAGATATACTCTGTTCTGTCTTCAATGCAGTCTAATCTTCCAGTTTCTCTGAAATGAACAAGTAGCTATAGTAGCTAATAATAAACCTCAGGTACCCCGGCCTGGACCACAGGGAGAAACAGTATACCGAAAAGATTGTAGAATAGTAATAGATAACTAGCTTCCTGGACGGGAGGTAATTGGGTCCAGCATGGGTCCTATTCCAGTCCTCTATCTGGAACATGCAGTGTAATCGGAGAGAGGATGTCTACCATCAATGGGCCATGGCAGTGGCGGATCTACATAGGGGGAAAACCGGCCCGTGCCCCCTCTTTTGAAACCCAATTAGTATACCTTAACTACACAATGAAAAAAAAAATCCTCCTTAATTGTGTACTTTTCCCGCTCTGTGCCCCCTCTTTTACAAGATCCTGGATCCGCCCCTGGGCCATGGGTTCAATTATAGAACAACCATGTTTTAGCTCCATGGGTCCATGCACTTAGGAAGAAACATACTTGTAAACAATCAAGAGATATTCATAATCTTGGTAGACAAAATGTAATGGCTGCAGTCCAACTCCAGCTTCTGCTTTTCCGTGATTGTATATTTTGTGGAAAACAGTTTTGTAGTCACAGGACACCTTTCCTCTTTCAATGCCTCTGGCATTACATTTGTTCTTCTTTTTATTGTATGCTTTTCATGATCGATCATGTTTTTAATACATTCCCCATGCTTTTTCTATTTGTTATATTGAGCAAAAATATGAATTATTGTAGAAAAATATCCTGTAGTCCTATAGTATATACAATGTAAACTACATGTATCTTAATCTAAATTAAATAACTTTGACAAAGGGGAGATAGGAAGTGGTTAACATAGCTATTTAAATACTACCTTGTGGTTTTTACCTAAAATATGCTTCTAAAATATCTGACTTCCTCACAAAAGGTTAACATAGAATGTGCCAAAGTAAACAGACTGTTATTCATTCTAATACACACACACACACACACACACACACACACACACACACACACACACACACACACGCACGCACAAACACTTCAATTATAGTATCAATCATTCAGGATTGAATTTTTCAGCGAAAATAATCCTTTCATAAATCACATCATGAAAAGAGAATGATGTGAGAAAGAGAGAGAGAGAGAGACAGACAGAGGTAGTGAGAGAGAGAAAGAGAGAGAGAGGGAGAGAGAGACAGTGAGAGACAGAGAGATGGTGAGAGAGAGACAGAGACAGTGAGAGAGAAAGAGAGAGAGGGGGGAGAGAGAGAGAGAAAGAGAGAGAGAGAGAAAGAGAGAGAAAGAGAGAGAAAGAGAAAGGCAAAAGATAAAGAGAGAGACAGGGGGCAAGGGAGATAGATCATAAAGAAAGCTGGTTGGAAAGCTGTAGAGGTGTCAAATACATACAGTACAGGCAAAAAAATAGAAGACAAGAAAAAAAGAGAGAGAGAAATTTAGTTTGGTAGAACAAAAATTGTAACATTTTTTGAAGAGGGAAATTCCGAAGAGTTGGAATTGGGGAAAACAAACAAAAAAAGGAAATTAGAATGGTGAAACAGTCACCACAGGATCTTGGAGGTTGGGTAAAGGATCACAAACTGTTGGAAGCTTGCTTTTTCAGCAATTAAAGTTGACGGAATACTTCCATGCAAGACTCTCACCACACAGGGTATCAGGATTGCCCAATATGATTAGGATAAGGAAAGGTTTCCCATCTATACACTGCAACCAAGAGAAACGCTTTCAGAGTAATAATAGGTGGTTAGTGGGTGACAATTTACCCCCTGAAGTATGAAAATTGGCTTGAAATGGGAGGAGGAATCAGGACATATAACAAGAGACTGGTCCCAGACCTATTTACTGATGATGACTGACAGGCTCAGAAACAACCTGTTTCAAATTAAGTTCCATGACAAAAATAAAATTGGTGAGCTGCATGGTCTAGATACTGAAAACACAGTAGCCTAATGGACAACAACACACATTTAAGGCAACTGAAAGAAAAAGACAAAACAGCATAAGCTAGAAATTATATCGAATGAAATGTTGCCATTATTAAGGTTCAAAAGAAAACATTAAATTCCTGCTCAATAGTATATCGAATAGAAAACATGCTATTCATCACAATACTGTGCTATAATAATAATAACGATGATAATAGTTTGTTTACCCAGAGAAGCCTCATCAGCTTCAGTGCTGTTCTTCCTGAGGGCCCTGCAATTATTATTACCCCAGCAATTGCCAGGTACCCATTTACACCTGGGTGGAGAGGGGCAAATGTGGGTAAAACATCGTGTCCAAGGATGTAAGCACCAAGCGAGGACTGAACCCAGGACCTCTCGTATGAGAGTCAAGAGCCTTCACCTATATACCACAGTGCTCCCACTTTATATCAATAACTTCAATTCAATTCAAATTAATATTTATTTTCTTCCACTGATTTTGACAGCATTCAACATCTGTTCAAATAGTACAATTTACACGCATATAAAGTAATATCAGTACAATCAAGAAATTGCAAAGATACAAGGAAGAAAAACATTATTTTTCATTTGAATCAAAGGCAAATGAACAGTGTTAACATAGATCTATTTGGACATATACTGTATATTTGGAAAATAACAATTCAAGTTTACAAAGAAGCAAACAAATTTTACATATTTGTTAAATTTACCACAATATTCTTCGAAATCCTAAACTAAACATATCACTAGAACAGTAGGCTTACATACATGTAGACATCTCAATAAGGAAGTGTGCCATTATCATTAAAGGAGACAATAGAAAGAAAAGGACAAAATGGAGGAAAATAAACAGATCAATTTTTGGAAAGGTAATAGGAAATTCATGTTGACACAAAGAGGTCAATAAAATAGATAGAGCAGTCTGAGAGGAAAGAAGAGAGGATGAAGTGAGCAAATGAGAAAAAGGAAAGAGAGAGAGATTTGTGAGTAAGAAAATGCAAGCAAGAGACATACATAAATAGGGAATACATGCATAAATAGGGAATACATGGACAGAGAGTCAGAGAGAGAGAGAGAGAGGAGAGAGAGAAAAAATGAGAAAGAAAGAGAGAGCATGGACTTGTAGTAGTAGTAGGAGTACTAGTAGCTAGGTCCATTGAGAAAGAGAGAGCCAGAGAGACAGATAGACAGAGGGAGAAGAGAAGGGAGACAGAGAAAGAGAGAAAGAGAAAGGAAGAGATAGACAGATAGATAGACAGATAGATAAGATGATGACCCACAGTCAAGGATATCCTAATGACTGGCGTACAGGAAGCTCAAGGTTTAATGATCAACACTCATCCATTGTCTGTCTCTAGTTTCTCTGTCTGTCTGTTTCTCTCCCTCTCCCTCTCTCTCTCTCTCTCTCTCTCCGTCCCTCTCTTTTTACTCACTATTTTTAGTCTCAATTGTTGCTCCCTGCCTACATGCTTATATTATTCTTTACATGTTAGAAATAAGCCTTCCAAACTGGGTTGATGTTTTTTCAATCTAAAAATGAATTTGTCATTCAGATCAGCAATTTGAAATATCAATCAAATAAATTGCTTTCAAACTCTGATCTTTTTCTAAAAAAAAATTATCATGATTTACAATGTCAACCCAGCCTCCAAATCCTTCATATCCATATTCTCAAGCAATCTTCTCTAAAACTAGGCTTTACAAGTAAACTGTGAATGCTATAAAATACAGTACTTCTTTCCTAAACATAATATTTGAAAAAGTGCACTAATAAAAACTGTGGAATGAAGTTGGCCAATTTATTTAGGAATAATATTAGTGTGGGTTGGTCCTGTGTTGGTTTTCCTCTATGGTTTTCCTCATTATATTGTTTCCCATAGTGGTTAATAGACTCATTTTGTGTTATTTAGTTTCGAAGTGAATTTTATTCATTTGTAAACCAGTGCATAGACCTCTTTTTCGAAAGAAAAGGGTTCTACTTATTAGAGCATAGGATTTAGTGGAGTTCACTGAGTTCCTTTGATGTCAAAGGTCATTCACCATCCTGTTAGTATTGACAGTGCTGAATTCATTGTGTCATAGGTCAAAGGGGTACACTGGGAGAAAGATAACCATGGATTTGGATGAGGACTTTTGATGAAAATTATAACATTAGAGAAAAATCACTGCGATCTTTTCAACATTGTTGTAAACAAGACAATCTTGTTTTTGCATTTTACAGAGATTTTGATTTATGAGAATAAAGTTTGACTTGAAACATACATGTATTATATAGCTCTGGAAATATTATTTCATTTCATTGTTTCATAATGAACACTGTTGGCTGATGTTTAATCATTATTCTAAAGTTAATGATCGAATAATAACTTCAAGCTACAACACTAATGACAATACCACATAGACGTACCACCTTTGCTAAGTCTCTGAATATCACATTGTTCCTTCCACACCAAGGATATCTTTTTTCTACTTTTTTTTGGGGGGGCGAAATATAGGATAGCTTACCTCTATCACTACGTATTTCAGCAAATCGAACATAAATGACATCACATTCAATGTAGCCCCACACATATAAATTAGAAGTTGGTAGCAATCCTCAGAGACCTTGGCCAAGACCCAATCAACGAAGCCAAAAAGGAAGTACCATATTTCCCCCCGCCTGGCAAAAAGTCCAACTTTCTTTACATTTCAGACCTTCAAAAAGCGAGTTTGCGGAGGAGTTCATGTCTGCGACTGAATTATCATGTGTGTACTTGACTTTAGAGAGTTGATGAAGAGCTTTGAACGTGGTGGTGAGGTGTTTTTGATATCAGGAGCTTGACCTCTTAGAAGCTAAGTACACATTTTTAATAAAGTGATATTGTGATCAGTATGAAAGTGTATACAATGTATTTCCAAACACTTTCACTAAATGATCAAACAATTTGAAAACAAAAAAGGCTTCGCATTTCATTACAGGAGAATAAAAGATAAATAATATATCATCATTTTCTGTGAATATTTCAGTCAAATTTTCCAATATCATGACAATTTTTTAATTTTAAAAAGTGTGCGAAATCTTGCAAAACATGACACTTTCTTTGCCATGCAGTCATGCACCAATTTTCCTTTTCTTCTCCTAGTTTTGGATCTTTCTTTCTTTTACTTCTAAATCCTCTTCTCTCAACTTTTTTTTGCTTCTTCTTTGAAATCATACCTACCTTTCACCATAAAGTAAAAGTTTATTATGCAGTCATCATGTATGTAATATTGATATGTTCTTATAAACACATTACTAGTTCTACAATATACCTTTTAAAACATTTCTTCTTTTAGCAAATCATTCAGCCAGTTAGTCTCTTCACTTCCTACAATACATGATATGAGTTTTTTTTTTGTTTTTTTTACCCAAAACTTGTAATATACACCAGGTTGATATGCTACTGTGTTAGAAGCATCCTGTGGAAGAGAGGTTGATATCTTGCTTGAATTATTCTGGTTTGAAAGGAAGTAAGTCATTAGAGTCATATCAACTTACCATGGACAGCAGGAGGAGAGGAATGAGAAGGGTTCAGTGGTCTGCCATTGACATATCATTCAGCATTAATATATTAAGAGCAATATGGTGATTAAGATGTACTGTTGGCTAGAACATCAGAGAAACATGTAGCAGACCATGAGGAATTATATATGTGAGGTCTGTTACCAAACCTGTTCACATATACATGTATAGGGGTCAATAGGCTAGAACATTAGAGGAACATTGCATTGGATCATGGATGTTACAACTAATTATTAAAAAATTGAAGAAAATATGTCTAATTGAAGGGTGCATGATTACTTGCAAAAGTGGAATGAATCAAAGAAGGGGGATGAAAATATTTTGCCCCTCCCCACCTGCCCTAACTCAATGGAGCCTCCCTCAATGACAAAGAGAGCTATCAATGATTATAAGATATAAAACTGCTGAAAATGATATTCAAGTTCAATTTTATTTTTAAAAGGCCCTCAAGTGAAAAGATAATAATAAAAGGAGTTTTTAAAAGAATAATTATCTATATTTATTCGGTTTAGAAGATCTGCATTATCTACTACAAACTACATGATCTAACCTCTGAAACCTTGCAGTATCTCATGAAACATCTAAATCTATCCTATTCAATCTACACTCTGGCTATCACAAAAGCTAAATCCCAATATATTTACTGTTGACTTTGAGGATGACATTATTTTCTTTTGATTTCAACTTGACACTGTTAAGTAATAGTGCATTCACCTTTGTTTCTGTACATTCTCAAGAATACAAAAACAGTACTGGTTGTGTACACGATCCAGCAGGCCGTACATTTCCAATATATTCACACAGTCCCTTCAGCCAAACGACCGTCTAACCTTGTCAGTAAAAACAGCAAGGTACTGGTGACAGAAATCCATCCTTGATTCTCAACCATCAACTAAACTTTAAGTAGCTGTTAATTGAGAAATTCATGCATGCTAGTGACAAATGAGCAAGCTGGAAACGCTATTTGCACCATTTTCGATGGGGGTCATTATCGCCACAATGATTGTGGGTTACTTATCATTGACACTCACTTATTGTCACGTTCTGACCAAAATGAAGTGATTGAAAAAAAGTGAATGTGCTGATTTCATTTTGTATGAAGGCAAATTAATATAAGGGTCTGGAACTATTTGATAACACCACTTCTTGCGGATTTAGCCCTTTCAAGACAATTGACCACATTTTGTGGTTTGGCTCAATAACTTTTGATTCAGAACTCTAAAAAATATACCAGATGCAAGAGTAGAAAGAGCAGACATTTCTACACACATTGTTTCCATTTTTGTTGCATGACCATATTGTGTTTGATGCCAGGAATTTTAAAAAGGAGAATAAGCTTGAAAATCCTTAAATTGGCAACACATTGAGAGGTTCAAAATCACTGTTTTTTTTATCAAAATTGGCAATTTTTTCAACTTTCGACTAAGTTTCTATTGATGCATATTGTTTTCAAAGACATTACATGTTGTGTAGCACTAAAAGAAAAATATTATTGTTGCCAGTTTGAAGAACAAAATGTGATCAATTTACCCCTTAAATAATTCCTGTCATGAAAGGGTTAATTTGTTTTATTGATACATGGAGTGCCGACTCTTCGACTTTCAACCATCATAATAGTATACAGAAAGTACAGATTATTTCAATTTCTTCAACTTCTAAAGCAAAAAAGAAAAAGACACTGCCAACTATTCTGAATCTAAAAATTACTGTGAAGATCATAAATCCATGCATTTATCCCTATAAGTTACTAGCATATACATTATGCCAAAAATAGTGATTTCATTCAAAGAAAAATTTCTTGACATTATGTTTGACTTGAAGTAAGGTTGCTCCTATACTCAAATTCATCAAAGATCACAAGATAAAGAGAGTACACACTTACTATTAAAGGAGAATGAAACCCTGGGCAAATGTCAATTTTAATGAAAAGAGCGGATAGAGAATGAGGAAGTTATGAAAGTCTGAAAAGTCTCAATTTACTTTCTATGGCGATCCTCAAATTGGCAATATTACTTCAAAGTGACAGGTTTAGTATACAACTCTCCATATGTTTTGTACACAAAATTTCATATTTTCCCAATTATCTCTCAAGGTGCAGCTTGTCTCCTTCTTAGCTCAAGATATATCATTGGAAAATGTATTTGACACAACATATGTTGAGTTCACAAAAAGACAAGCAGTATCTTTAGAGATAATGGAGAAAATATGAAATGTACAAAACATATCAAGAGTTGTACTACTTAACCTGCCATTTTGAAGCAACATTGCTAATTTGAGGATTGCCATAGAAAGTAAATTGAGACTTTTCAAACTTTCATAACTTTCTCATTTTCTAACCGATTTTGATGGAACTTTTTTGAAATTGCTTCTCTCTATCCTCTCTTTTCATTAAAATTGAATTTTCCCCAGGGTTTCATTCTCCTTTAAGAAGTAGAAAGAGAGAAGCAGGAGAAAAGAGGAAAAGGTATAATAAAACTTTCAAAGTACAGTGTACATGTAGGCCTACATATAGATGTAGGAAAAGGGAGAGACACTTGAACGTAGAGAGAGTGAGAGAGAGTGAGAGAGAGAGAGAGAGGGGGGGGGGTAGATTTCTCTGAACATCCCAGTTTAGTTCTGTATTATTTTAGCAATCTGCTCACAACTTTTTTAAGGTCATAATTTTTGATGGACATTACTGTCAAACAAAAGTGTTGTATTTCAGGTTCTTTCTGACAAGTGTGTTTACAAACAGTTCATCCTCACTGTCTGGATTCCTGCCAGTATTTCACTTTTTCCTCTTTCCAGGAAGCTACTAAAGGTAACTAAATATAAGTTTTATTGGAGGTTTTAATGGTTTTAATTTTCTTTTTCAGCTGATTGTATTTCACGTAAAGTACATGAAAATACTACAGTTTCAAGACAAGATGGAAGAATTACAGGCATAAGTTGCTCTATTCACATAACGAAAGAACATATATTGTAACATACATGTTGCTTGTGTAAATGGATTTGGCAAGTAGTGTTATGACTTCTGCTAATACAAAAAGCCCTAACAATAATAAGTATTGTACATGGTGCAAAATATGAATGTTTCTCTTCTCTAAGTCTAACACTTTTGAAGCAAGACAAAGGATGAACAATCACAGGGAACTAAATACATACTTTCATACCTGCTTTCTTTGGAAAAAAACAATAGAGCCTCAAGACAAAAGGAGGAGAAAATGTTCACATCTTGAAACATTTAACATCTACGTAAGATTGAAACTAACAATTATTGTTTGACTCTGTAAACAGAATACATTTGTGTAGGTGTGTACTATACTACTAACTTTCTTTTAGTGAGCAAACAGGAATCAAAAGCATTTAAACAGATCGCTATCCAATTCTCCTTGGAGTTGAAGCACCAATTATCTGCTTCAACCCTTATCACAGATGTGCACATTGCATCCCAGTAGTAACCAGCATCTGGTAGTCTACATTCAGGCATTCTTATCAATTATCCATTTAGTAGTCTGTGTGGATACCTTGGACAAGAGTCTGTTGGAATCATCATGTTTTATCACATTATCTCATCTCTGTAGTAGCAGAGATTCAGAAGCACTGCTTTGCAGTGATAGCCATGCCATTCAAATCCTAACTTTACAGTATAACCAGGGAAGTGTAATAGATAGTTTTGTATGCAGTGCTGACCAAGTGGGACAGGCATACAGTTTATTACTGAATATTACAGGAAAATTATTTTTAGAATAAAAACATATCATTAGCAGCTGATTATCACAATTAGTTTGTTTTGTAATGAAAAAAATAAATGAACACTGTTTCTTGATATGAAATCAAAAGCACATATAATGTGAAGGTAAATATACGTAGGTATAATATACTAATAATAACAAAATCTAATACAAGAATACAGGCATACAGCTTCTTTTTATCTCACATTCACTACATACATGCTAGATAGATAAAAATGTACATTTCAACTTTCAATAATTTCAATTCAAAGAGTAGAGTGCCCCTCCAATAACATGAAGGAACCTATTTTTATCATTTCTCTCTAGTCCCCCTCCCTCCCACCCCCTCCTTAATCAGATAGAGACAGGTGTAACTACCAAGGACATAGGCCCCTTTCTAAAATAGCACAAGGCTGACTGTAGGTGATCAATGACCTTCGACAAGAGGAAATATCCTTCTAAAGTTTGTAGACTTGACTTGGCTTTGGCTCTACTACAGTGATGTATAATGGAGCCAGACTGAAAAATGTCATTGACATGTCATTGACACAAATTACATGAACAGATGCAAAGAACATTAAAACACACACACACAGTGGATAAGTAACTTTGTTTCTTTTATGAACATGAACACATAGCAAAAAGTTATCTGCCTTCATATTGAAAGAAGAAATACCCCTCCAACACACAAACTACTTACTCTTTCATACTGTAGAACAGGCATAGAACTAAAGAATTCTTATAAATACAAAGGAAGAAATAATAATATGAAATGCACATGAACTTTCTCAAGCCTCAATATAATACATGTACTTCTCTCTCTTATTTTAGGTTTTCCTTCTCATTCTCCCTCTTTCCCTAGGAGCATTTTTCTCTCAACTTCTTTCTTTTCCCTTTGGGTCGAATTCTAACACTTTTCCAATATAATATTCAAATTTGATATACTGTGTTATATGATTTGTCTCCTTTTAGTCCTATTATGAATTTCTATTGCATTCTTTATATCAATATGTTATCCAGTTTGATACAATGTTATATAATTTTGTCACATGTTGAATCTGAGTAGTCCTATTATGATTTGCTATATTTTCTCTCTTTGTTTCCATTTCATTTCCGTATGATTGTTTCCCTTCTTTATACTAATGCTTTGTATTGTAAAACAAAATATTGATGTCAATGTCAATTAAGTTTTTTAATAAAATACCAACAAAATACCAACTATTCTAATTCTGAACACAATACAAAAATGCTTATCTAATGCTTTTGGGTAAATACAACATGGTTTGAAATCTTGCCATCATATGCAGGACACAGTGTAAAAATTAAAATTTCTTTCGCGAGGGCTACTTCGAAGTCCACCTATTGTGTTCAGAGATTTTAATGCAGTATGACCCATACATGTAGGCAGAAATATTATTTGGCGGTGGCTCTGTTTTCGTTTACGGTGGCTTTTTCAAGAGTTTTGGGGGCTAATCGCCCTCAGCCCGTGCTTATTTTTTTCACTGGCAGGACATCTATTGAACTCATTCATGTATACCACTTTATTCATATCATACTAATAATTAATATGTTAGTTTTCACCATCTCTTCTATTTTTGCTTACATGTAGGCCTCTCCCTTCTGTTTCTCAAAATTCTTTTATCATCAATTTTTTTTTTTACTTCTTTTAAGTAATTCTCTTTAAATCATCTTTACATTGCAATATTTGCTATATTCTGCTCCCTCTCACTGTAAACCTGAGACTCCTACACTGCTTTCACACTCATCTCTATCACACAGATGGTGTCGGAAGCAATCCTATGAGTATGTCCTGTAGTAGAGATTATACTCCCTCTCATAATTCAAAGCACATGTCTGCTTCAGTGTATCTCTGACAGGCCCCTAATCAATCGCCATTGACCTTTACTGCCCCCTGAAACACAAATTTTGTAAGATGCTACTAAACTACAGGATTCTGTAGCCACAGTTTTGTTTGTGAACCATTATCCATAGTTTTTTATTTCTCATCTTTTCTCCCATCCTTATTTTACTTATAATCACCGTCTAAGATTTTCTGTGAAGTGTTTTAACTAGTGTAAAATTAACTGGTGTTTTAACTGGTGTAAAATTAATTATTCATAATCTATAATTTTCATCACTTTATCATCCATCATTTATTCATTAGTTATATGTATTCAAGTCTTGAATGTCTGTATTAATCCATTTATCAATTCATTCATGTTTAATTTATCCCTCATTTTCTTTTCTCCTGTCTTTTCCAGCACTATTCTTGACCCCTCTCTTTTTTCTCTCTCCTTCTTCACATCCTTAATGAATACCATTACCATGCACCTGTTTTCAGCAATTATTCTTCACTATGATTACAGTGAAAGGATATGAATAATAGTGATCAGTAATTATTGTGTCAAGGTGGGCACATCCATAGACACACACAATAAGCATGACTCACAAGCTATAGCCTTGGCCAAGTCAAGATCAAGATTATCCATTACACATGCTCAGTTTGACCACACAATAATACTTTGTTGATTGCTTTGATGGAATGAGCATGTTTGAGATTTAAAGAAATCCACTAAACAGTTAAAATTCATATATACGTGCTAATGATGTACATTTCCCTTGTAACTTGTCTGAACTTTGGAAGGGTTCAATACAAAGTTAACATGATTTCCTGACTTTGACTATCTCTGTCAGATACAAATTACAATCTATGCATGAATACCATTACTTTACTCTTGACACAATTTAATGTTGAAATTCAGTTAAATGGTATTCAAGCCATGCTCTCTATATTTTATTTTCAAGCACTAGAGCAACATAATACATGTACTTTTCCAAACTAAATTCTGCTACATGTATAATTCAACTGATGAAGGTAATCATGCATGTATGTGAAAATTGTGCATATGAAAAATGTGAAATACAAGCGAGAGGTCTGATATACCTATGACTACATGTACATGTAGCCATGCCAAAAATAAAACCTTTTTAATATTATAAATACATCTTGCAACTGCATCATCCCAGGGGGAAAAAGCAACTATATTTAAGGACCATTCAAGCCCAATTGGACTTGACCATAATGGTCAGTGATCTCACACATCAGAGGTCTAACCAATCTATAGACATTTCTTTTTTTTGGGGGGGGGGTCTTTTAAGTTTGGGGGCAAATCGTCCTCAGCCAGTCAGCCCATATCTTCTTATTTTTTCTTCTTATTGATTGCATGAAACCCTGGCAAGTGTTTATTGTAATCTTTCTATGTCTTTTATATGAAAATCACCCTGAACCTTCTGAATTTTTATGACACTGAAAATAAATAAATAAGGAGTCAGGTGAATTTGTTGTCTTCTGGTCAGAAATTCACCACTTCGCTTTGCAAAAGTACATCATCATGTTTCCCGATCGCGAATTCAACCACTCGCATAATAGTCTGGTTAGTCCTATTCGCGAAAATTTATGGCCGCGAAAGTTATGGCGTATACAGTATACCAGAAGCAGTAAAAGCAATAAATATATCTTAAATTGAAATGACAAGGCTGACAGGTAATGTGCATGTCAGGTGTTTCACCTTACATTTTAGAATGCCTGTGATTATCAAAGAACAAAAATATTTTAAAATTTTGAAAATAATGATAATGGATAATACATGTAACAGCATAGAAATAAAAAGCCCATAAGAAATAGGTTCATTTCCTCTGTTGCAAATGTTCATTTTCATGACTGAACAATTTACATTTAGGTCTATATTATAGTGGTCTCAGACAAGCCATACGTCAAGGAAATGGGATTCATGTATGTTAAGTCTTGTCTGCTTTCCTGTCTTTTGAGTGATCTTGACCTTCACATGAGTAAGTTAAGAGCACGGACCATGATTTGTCTTCACAAGCAATAGTGTAGTTTCAATGCAAAATAACTACTTTTTTTTCATTATCTAACTATGTTTTTTTATCCAAATCGGCAATTTTTAAAACTTTTCGACAAAGTTCCTAACCAAGTACATGTATGTTGTTTTCAAAGACATTACATTTTATTAGAACCATGTAGCATTAAAAGAAAAATATTATCGTTGCCAATTTGAAGAACAAAATGTGATCAATTTAGCCCTTAAATAATTCCTGTCATGAAAGGGTTAATACATGGAGGACAAAGCTCTCTCACTTGGAATTTTAATGGATCATTACTATGATATGGGTCATTACTATGATAACGACCTCAGCCTCTGCCACAATCTCTCCAATATGAAATTCTCCAAATGGATGAGAGTATGTGACTCTTCATCACTCATATTTTTACAAGTACTTGCCGAAAACATATAAGCCGAAACTGTAGGCTATACAATAATTGATGAAAAAAAAATATAAGCATAGACGTTCAAGTACTGTGTAATTGAGTTTGTACTAAGCAACCCCATTATAAAATTGTTTTTTTAAGCTCTGAAAAATTATATTATTACTATTAGCATGATTAGAAATCTCCATTTCTAAATCACCATGTATTATGAAAAAGGGTCAACAGTTAACCGGAATATTCTTATTCGACTTACATATACACTGGAATATTTTGAATATCATTTTGATTTGAAAACAAAAAATTGTTGTGTTGTGTTGTGTTGTGTTGTGCTATAAGGGGATGAATTTACGAGACAGTTATTGGCTCAATCCAGAAATTGAAGAGAGTGAGATCTCTCATTCATGGACTACATGTCTGCAGGATACATCAAGTTTGATGCAGGAGTAGGCGTCATTGAGTCCATGACTAATGGGTTTATTTTTCTCACTTTTTGACCCAACAGTAGCACAAGTTCAGATGAATCCATTAAACTAAATAGTGTACATCAACCTCAGAAATTCCATCACATCATACATGTATACATGTATGTCCATACCAAAAAGTGCACATATCAATATCTACTTTATCTTCCTTTTGACAAGTATAGCTCTCTCTTATGTTAATATTATTATTAAACTTAATAACGATTAGAACATATACAGAAACTATTAGTTTTAATGCCATATTCAGAAATAAAATGGATAAAATTATGCATGTTGAATGTAGAAGGAACAATATAGGCTATTTGTGATGAAAGAAATATTTTATACCTAGATAATGATTCATTACTGTTTTTTTTTGGAAATAATATCATTACAATACCTAATTAACATTTCATCTAGAAAAACTGGAGTAGCAATCAGAAGTCATCATCACTCACACATGTCACATTAGTACACTTTAGGTCTACTAATTCTTAGCAAACAAAAAGTTCTCCAGGTCAGTGAACCCATCTACTGAGAAGGATGTGAGCACCTAACAAGAAGTAAGTCAGAGGTTGTAATGATTAGACATCCTAATCAGACATTATTGGCTTCATAAACAAAGTTTGTCAGTAAACCAAAGGATATTATTCTAATGAGACTTCTGAGAGTATTGATTGATTATTGGTTAGTTTGTGGTTCTTGAGGGAACAAGGTACAATGAAAGCTTTGGCTAAGTGAAAAAATGATTGCCAGAGAAGAGGCCCTAAAAACTGTAGGACAATGCTGGGGGTGTTTTTAATCAAAAATGTATAAATCCCTTTTTTATGTTCTCCACAATTCAGTCAGATAATTGTCAATATTATTGGTAGGACCTTTAAATATATCTTAAATAAAAAAAGAAAACTATTTTAACAATGTGAACATGAATGTACTCAAGATTCATCAGTGAAGTTTATAATTTTATATCAAATAAACCTTGTTTTTTATTTAAAAACTTGCATGATACCAACCTTTAGAATAAAGCACATTTTCAACATCCATCTCTCTACAGCTACACACATGTACACTACACATGCATGCATTGACAACACATTATATACAGGATGTGCCTGTTAACAGGGCATTACCAAGTGATAGTTTGCTAAGCAAGTGTACATGAGGTGCTATACTGCCCCTCCCTACCTATTCACCCCCTTAAAGAACCCCAATCAAACGAGACAGTCCTAATGACTTGTTAACTCGCACTTCCATTCTTACAAACTTGACACTTCCACACTGTGCTGACGTATTGTAATTTGAACATACATGTACATGTGTTGTAGTGTATGTGACTTTGTATCCACTGAAATGTTACAGAGATGTACAACATGTACATGAAATGAGTAATAAGCCTTTGAAGGAATGGACATACTTATTGTACAGTACCTACTTCTAAAGTTCAATGTATTTTTAAAATATGAATCAAACATCCTTGACAGAGTATATCAATATTTTGTATGAAAAGAAAAAGAAATGCAATGCACTCAGTGTGTAGTAAAGATTAAAGACAGTGTTACTGTAGAATTTTCAAAAAATCTGGCATTTTTAAACTCATTTTTATGTCCACTATTCAAAAAGTATTAATACTGAAATTGCAAGTTTGTGTCCAATGTGTAAATCACTTTTGTACCAACTATGCTAGGTGTAAGCATTTTGAAATACTGTTTTGTGAGGTTTTATTGATTAACTTATAGGGAATTCAAAAGTTCACATTATTTCCTTAAAGTATTCATGTGATTCGTGATAAAAATATATGTACATGTACATGTATAATTACTATCTTCACCTGATGTGGACAGAGCACACCAACATGAAATGCATCTCTTTTAATTTTTGTAATAATGATAATAATAGTGCATTCTTATATTGTGCTCATGTCTGTCATACTTCACCCTCCTGGCGCTCCACAATTATTACCTTGGCTTAAGCATGGCTGCTATCAGTGGCGCAAATCCATTTTTAAATTCGGGGGGGGGGGGAACATTCGCCTCCAAAATTCTCTGACAAGCGAAAAAAAAAAAAAAAAAAAAGGTTATTCAAAAAGGTGGGGGGAGAGGGGGGGGGGACATTTGCCTATCTTCAAAAAGGTGGGGGGTACATGCCCCCTGTCCCCCCCCCCTGGATTTGTGCCCATGGCTGCTATTACAGCACTCAAGCAATATAAGGAATTTAATTGCTGCCAGGTACCCATTTATCTCACCTGGGTTGAGAGTGATTAATGTCTTGCTAAAAGACATTAGTGCTGCACCAGGGATTCGAACCCCATCCATTGTGGATCACAGTCCAGAGACTTATCCAAGTACTAGACCACAATACCTCTAAAACTTGTTTTAATTTTTTCTATGACATCCAAGAAAACATCCAAGTACAGTTTCATACTGCAATTCACGATCACTGTTAAACATATCTGTAATATAATACTTGAACTTTCGTGATTCCCCCCCCCCCCCAAACGATACATCAACAAATATAGCGTCCATTTTAATTCATGCTGTCAGTAAACGATTCCAGCAAGGCCCTCATTCAGTGACTCACTTTCGCATTAATGAGTGTATGATACAGCATTGAGGAATGCATCATGGAATAAGCACATGTCAATATGATATTAAACATAAACTACAAGTAACATGGAACTACATGTACATCTAGTTGCATGTTTGACCTGTAGAGGAACAGCATCATTTTAACTACTAAATACACATTTCTGTTACAAAAATGTTTAAATCATAAATGTACAGACTGCCAGTATATGATAAAAATAGTAAGATTGAAATGTAAACAAAACAAAAACCTTTTTTTTTGTCAAATACCAATTTAGGGGGCAGGGGAACAAATTTCTTATGAAACAACATGACAAAAGGATTGTTGATCAAAATCTTATCAGAACTCTAAGACCATAATACATAATATACATTTATCATTAAACAAACCATATAAGAGGGGGGTAATACTTTTTGTTCTGACAAAAGTAACATTTAACAATTCTTATCATACATCATATTGAACTTGAAGCAAAGTTAACTGTGTATAAAGGATATTATGGACAGTCATGCAGTCATATACATGTAGCCAAGCACCAAGTAAGCATCTCAGACTATTAGCAAACAGATGGATCCTCTCTGGTTCAAAGAATTCTCTGTGCCATGTCAAGTGATCCCTTTACAGAATAAATACTTGACTGGCTGTTAATCTCTCTGTGTCTGTCATCTAACTCATATCTCAGATAACTTCCATTGATTGATTGCATGTTAAACAATCTCTTTACACAGGTTCAACTAAGATGGCTAACACCATCAATGCTGTATGCAGAGGTGCTATACATGTAAATATTCCATTGCAGTTTGGACTGTGGCAGTATGGAGGTTAATATACAAATTTTCATTCACTGAATGGACTTGTATGAAGTGTGTAAATATGCCTAAACAATAAATGCTATGCAATAAAGATAATAAGGGTATTATAATCACATTTTACTCTGTATAGTAGGCATGCTGTAGTGTGTACACATACAATAGTGCATAATATATCATCTGAAACAAAAACAAAAAAATTAAGTACTGTAAAAAACTGTTTTAACTCAAATGAAATATAAAACATATAATCTCATGAGGACAGGGAGTATTCTATAGATGCAAAGCTATGAACATTTACATTACAATAACATGTAACTTAGAAAGGTAGCAAGTAAGGACAAGAAGAGAGATTCATGAATCAGATAGATATACCTATTTTAATTTTCTTTTAATAAATTACATAATTTACCACAAAGCAAATGTTGTTTGATTCGACTTTAGAAAGTAGAGTATGTGTGTACTAATGTACATTTAGGCCTATATAATAATATATAACGTGACTTTTCTTGCTTGAAGGTTTTTTTTTTGACAAACCACATGAAACTGTGGGTGTATTCTGCCTTGGCCTACCAACTCCAGTCCTCGATCCTATCCATAATTCAAGCAGACTGAGAATGCTAGAAACAGGATATTTTGGGGTACTTTGGAGGCAACCAGCTCGACTGATAGCGACAAAACAAGAAGTGCAAGTTTGAGTCATTCTAAAGTGATACCAGACGAACTACCATATTGAAACCTTCCTAGATAGATAGGATCAATGAAATGTAGGCAAGTTGAGATCATTCACAGCAATCATGATTGACAAATTATGGGGATGTAGTTATTTAAATAAAACATCTCAAAGGCCTATTCTTAGACAGTGACATTTTCACTATGTATTGCTTCCTATGGACAGAGATTTCCCAGAGGCTAAGAATGACTGGACAGGGGGCATTATATTATGGTTACTGGTTAATTTTCTTACTTTTCTTCCAAAATAATTTCTTTTTCTTTCTACTTTTTCTAATGGCAAGTTCAAGCAGGAGCACAAAACAGTTATTTATGAAGGACCATTAAGAGATACCAGTATTTGACTTTCTTTCGGAAAAGAAAGAGATTACTTTGACATTATTTATGAGAAACAAGACAACCTACTGCATTATGAGATTTTTATCTTTAAAGCACTATATCTAGAGCAATAAATCTCAGAATAATGACTTTGTTGGAGAAACTGTATCTAACCTGGAAAACTTGGTTTCATAAACAATTGTCATGAAGCATTTGAAACACTGTTTATTCTGAAGCCACTTTGAATTTAAACAGAATAAATCAAGTAAAAGTCAGTTTCTTCATGGAAAGAAAAGGTAAGTATATAAGTATATATAACAAACCACATAAAAATGATATGCTGTATTACAAACATATGCCAGCACAGAATTAAAAAAAAAAAATGTTTTGATCACAGAGAAAAGAAATTCACAAAATCATTTGAATACATGTATATACTGAAAACCATTCATGCGAACTGTTTAATGAATGCTTTCAATGGGGCCTACATGATGAGAAATGCACTTGTGAGAGTGACGGGTACAAATACATGTACAAGTGTAGTCATGTTTTCATCACCAGATTACAATTATCTAATTCATCTTTGTCACTGATGAAAAATCTCCTTCCAATCAGTAAATCGTTCCTGTTTGGACCCACAAAAACCCTGCCTGGAAACATTTCCCCCTCTCTCTCAATCTAAAATCTTTCTTATCCTTCCTTCAAGCTGAAAACACATGCCTGGATATATTTCCTAACTGTGTTATCCACTTGCTTCACCTAAGTGATCTACTGCTGAGTCAGGTTAGCGAGTGTTAAAACTCATCAAGCAAGCAATGATCAGGCAGAATCAAAGATCTATGGAACAAGAAAATAAACCATAATCCTAAAAATAGACAGATGATGAGGCACAGCTTAATATTATCTGAATCAGCAACATATAAAAATATAAAAATGAGCATCACATATTGAAGGAACAGGCAAAACTATTATAGTTTTTTTTTTTAATGACTTGATAACTATCAAAAGTTCAAGTTAAACTTTAATTCCATTATTTCACTTTTCTATCCATGCAAAGTGTAAAACTGGGATGTTTTTTTTTTTAATTCACAGGTGTGCAAGCAACTTCTTTGAAAAGAGTTTTGTCTGACTTTCTGTGTGCTTTTTTGTGAAAAGATATTATTCTGATTAATAACCTTATATAAAATGCATTCATAACATATGATTTGCCATTCTGTTCAATAATTTCATTACAAACAGTTCCAATGCTTTAAAAATGCTTCCAAAAGGGAGCTTAATATGAAATATTTGGATTGGATTCTTTCCTTTTCTTTGTACCCTACCACCTGTTTGCATCTGATGAATTTGTTTTGGCAACAGATCTGACAAAAGGGAGACTAAACGAGAAAACAAGGTGGTCCCATATTAGGAGGCATACCCAAGCCAAACTTACGATACAAAACATACAAATATTCTTCGGTTCAATAGACAGTTTCAATCCTTTTCTCAAAAAAGCCAAATTATAGGCCTCCCATCAAACAGATTAATCAAGTGAAATGTGATCACTTATCTATCAAGGTTTTCTTGCACCAGCATCATTGAAAAAATTCAGGGAAAGATTGTGTATAGGCTTATTTTCATTTGAAAAAAAAAAATATTTCAAACGTTAAAAAAAAAACTGAGACTAAGGAATTGATCAATGATTTGTCAACATACATTTACATCTGAGTATTCTTCACCCAAAAGCCCCAAAATGGAGTATAACACATGTAGATCAAAGAAAATGGTGTGCAATTTCTCAGAACAAGAGCACTGTCCAATATACCTCAAGAGATTGGAGTTGGTTGGCAAATGTGCACAAGATTCACACATCATTGATATGAGGAGGATAGGTCTAGAGAGAAAGCCATTGACCTACATGTCATATGGTGTTAATCAGAATGTTGAAACAAACACTAGAAGATTCCTGGCAAGCACTGATGATTGAAACACACATGGTGAGAGAGGCAAGATTAACATCATCAAACAGGTTGTTTTCTAGAGAGATTCTGGGTGGAAAGAAGGCTCAAGGAGTGTAAGATCTTTGTGTAATCCATTGAGCCAATGTATAAAGAAACTAGCTTCAGAGGGAATTAACAAGAAACTTGTTGACAGAGTAAAAACAGAATAGAATCAATTTTGGTTTTAGTTTAAGAGCTGGTTTGCAATATAAAAGTAAGTCGAAGAATATCATTTTTAATAGTAGTTGGAGTGGCTACAAACAGGCCCCTGCACTTATATATAAGTAAACTTTTTTAAGATTAAAACATGGAACAATATGAAAGAGAATAGTTTGATCAAACTGAACCTTTATTGGAAACTACTGAAAATTAAAAAGTGGATATTTTTTAGCAAGTACATGTACAGCTACTATTGCTGCATTAATCCATAGCAGTTCAGAGTTTTCTTATGGTCAATGTTAATCATTTTCCCCTCCTCAAATTGGCAACAATTATTCTTATTTTCTAATCCTACATAGTTTGAAAAAATTTAAAAAGTTAATGAAATGAACCAATGTGAATGGAAATTGCAAATTTTTTTAAAATAAAAATTGCGAATTCATATACATGAAAATAGTGATAACATATATTGCACTGTATTGCCAATTAGGAGACTTTTATAGTAACAATTAAATGGCTCATTTTCATGAACGGCACAATGTACTGCATTAGAAACAGACTCAAAATTATCTGTGATTTTTGCTCTTTCTGCTCATGTATGTGTATTTCCTAGCATTCTGGATCAAAAGATACTGCAAAAACGTCACTAAAAGGAGACACTGTACTGCTATGGGTTAACAATACAGACCTACATGTAATTACTGATCACAGGGATTTATATTTTGCCTCATAATTATCCATTTCAAGATCTTCACATCAATGTTGAGTGTTTATAGTTTCTTGGGTTCATGTAATTTTTTTTTATATAAGATAAAAGTACCAGACAACAAAAGTAAACGGCATACATGAGAAGCTTCCTACAGTCTAATCAGCTCTATTAATATTTAACCCTTTCAGGACAGGAATTATTTAAGAGCTAAATTGATCACATTTTGTTCTTCAAATTGGCAACAATATTATTTTTCTTTTAATGCTACAAGATTCTAATAAGGTGTAATGTCTTTGAAAACAATGTACAAGGTTTAAAAAGATTGTTGGTAAGTTGAAAAAGTTGCCAATTTTGATAAAAAACAATGATTTTGAACCTCTCAATGTGTTGCCAATTTAAGGATTTTAAAACTTATTCTCCTTTTTAAATTCCTGGGATCAAACGCAATATGGTCATATAACAAAAATGGATATAGTGTGTGCAGAATTTTTTGCTCTTTCTACTCATGCTTCTGGTATATTTTTTAGAGCTCTGAATCAAAAGTTATTTGGCCAAACCACAAAATGTGGTCAATTGTCTCAAAAGGGTTAAATGCATTCCAATAATCCATTCAATATAATTGATTGGACATGACAGAGAATTATTACAATTATCTGTTGAATCCAGACAAGAAATCCTTAGCTAAGCTTTCATGGTTCTCCTTGGTTCTTCTTTCTATACAGCAGCAAATCTGCCATTGACTTTGAAGCTTGTAAAGTAGTTTCTGGGAGTGGGGGTAGTCACTCTCCTGTATCAAGTATAGATTTGTTTGTGGGTGGGGCAATCACTGGATAACAGCCAACCTAATTTGTCTGACCTTGTGAGGTTGAGGGGTATAATTGTAGAGATAGTACATGATACCCAAACTCATGTGCTTCCAATTTTGAACCCCAGTGGCATAGCACAAACATCCTCACTCCAGCCAAACCCATTTGGATGTAAGAAAAGACAGGCTAGGTATATCAAAATTTTGAGGCTTCCGATCTGCCCTATACACTCCTAATATATCCACTGAACTCCACATTTTCATTAATCTATAAGTACACCATTTTAAAGAAATAATCATAGTAATATAGCTAATTGTGTAGAATAACTAATGTTCATAAAGGCCTTATTTCATGAACAAACACACATAACTTCCAATATAGTCCTTAACCATCAAAAATACATGTATGAACTTCAAATTGAAAAAGCATGAGACTATGAACCTACTGAGATATTACAGGATTCTGTATTATTATTATTATCATTATTATCATTATCATTATCATTATCATTATCATTATCATTATTATTATTATTATTATTATCATTATTATTATCATTATCATTATTATCATTATTATTATTATTATTACTATTATCATCATCATCATCATCATCATCATCATTATTATTATTATTATTATTATTTGTAATTATTATCATTTTATTCAGCAAAGACAAAACCAACAAAACAGTGATTATGCTCTAGGGTCTGCAAAATAAAAATAGTTTTCTAAAATTTCAAAACCTACAGTACAGAACCTTTATTCTGAAAAGTTGTTTTTCATATTCATTTGACAGAATAATTTTGGATATCATGCAACCACATAGTTACCATAGATAACACATGAAACACTGTCATACTGATGCACAGAAAATATATTCATGTTGTATGTTTATGGAATGGACTTTGGTTGCAGAATATGCCACATCTTCAAAATTTTAGACAAACTTGTTTTGAGAATAATATATCGCCTATATGCATATAGCCTTACATTTACAATCAATCATATTTTGGTTTAAGAAAATGAAGCAGTCAATGGACGTTCAGGCGGTACGATTCTCTGAACACAAGATGGTTAAAAGATGTTTCAAAATGATAAGGAGCCAAGTCGCGGCCACAAAGCGAGAGATATCAGCCACCTGTTAACCGTCCACAACCAACCCGACCAAAGACTTACGAAAGAGTCGGCTCAACTTCGGCAGATCTTCAGAGAATAAAGATAAATCTAGCACTATAGTAGTAGCAGACGACCGCACGACCACTAAAAGTTTAGTCTGCCAAAACACTCCAACACTCATTCGTAATGCCAATAGGAATAAACGTATCACTTCATTATAGGCCTACACACATTGGAAAGTACTTTTAACAACCTAATTCTCTCTCTTTTTTCAAAGTTCGTTCAATTCTGCTGACCTAGCCATCCTGGTGCAAGTCAAGATCCTAGCCCTATTTTTAACGCACTTTCGACCCGCTACTTACCCGTGGCTGAGTACACGAGAGATAGGACCGAAACGGTGCACGTGAAAACTGCAATCCACTTTGAAATCATTTTTCCGGCATCTGAACTGGCACCTAAAGTGTATTATTCCAATGAAATCCGTGGCATGGATTATAAATTACCGAATAGTAATCCAATTAAGATTTCAAATATTGAAATCATGGGGTTATATCCATTGAAATACAGGTAAGTTATCCGCTACTATTCATCATGCTATCTCTACACAAGAATAATACTCATGATCTCGGGGCGAACAGACGCGCACGTACGAAGTGAACGTAACTATACTCCGTACGGATATACTGACTTATCAATGTATCATCAGCGCACGAGAGCGCCAGCGGAAACAGTTCATCAACCAAGAAAAAGTATTTACTTGCTCTTCCATATAGCATTTATACACCCCCTGTTGATTTGTGATGTGATATCATTTCGAATTCATTTAAAATAAGAGAATAGTTTAATGAGAAAAAGTTTACAAACATAGGTGAAACATCACTATATCGCTTTGAATTTTACTTCATTATTAGGAAGATATTAGGGGAAATTTTTACAGTTTAGTTACAAAACTTTTTTGCAAGAGGAGTCCTGAAAGCACTTGTATCTCCAAATGTGGGCGGGGCATATATTTAGTCAATCATCTCAAAGTTTCTCCTGGTTTCTCCAGCTCAGGAGCGTGCGGTTCTCGTGCCGTGCGCGTTCCCAGCAGCGGGTGGCAAAATAACAGGATTTCGCGAATAATGACTGACTCACACACATTCTGGAATATCAAAGAAGAAATGACAGCCCAGGGTTTCTTTCAACATATTACAACATATTTTTGCTTTAGGTATGTTTTTTTTTCCAACTTCATCTTTTCTTTTCAACATCAACCTCTGTTTAGACTGGGCATGCAATATTAAAAAGGCCTATAGGCTAGGCAAATAGCCTATTACACCATTTTGAGCTTGAACTTGAAATTATTAAAATATTTATCATCATCATCATCATCATCATTACCATCATTATCTGTCATCATCATTTAATTTTAAATATCATTTCATTTTCGATGAATCTTCCTAAAAGAAAGATTTTAGCTAATATTTTTGCCACAGACGCAAGAGTCACTCTCAGTTTGAGCCGCTACACCTCTGCAAACGATTCTCAGAATCCAATTTACCCTAATCGCATTTAATGGACTAGTCAAAGCGATAAGAGATAAAGGATTATCACCTAAGAGGTGCACATGTTACAAAGGAATAAGCTGCTCATGACACCCTACCTAAAAACGAATTCTTGGATGAAAGGAACCCGAAGATTGACTTCTTCAAAAGAAAAGGCTTTTAGCAAAAAGGTGTGAACAGCTCATACAAAGAAAGAAAAGGCTTGGTTGACATTAATGTTTTACGTGTTAAAAAGCATTCCGTTGAATACGATGTTATGAGCGAATAAAAAGCTGCAATTTGTGATCTGATTTGTGTTTGAGCTTCAAGGGTAAACAATTAATGAACCTAATTCGTCGTTTCCTGTTTTATTTTGAGGGGTCATAAATAGGCTCCCTCTCAAGTACAATGAAGTTGGAAGCACTGTACTTGAATTAGGCAGATGAATACACCTTGCAACGGGAGCATTCAGTGTGTAAAAAAAAAAAAAAAAAAAAAAAAAAGACTGAGGTTATGGTTATGGGCATTGCTTTTAAAGCCTTTTATACAATTTTCATATTGGATAAGATAACAAAGGCAACAATTCCGATGAAAATATTCTTTCATTTTCTTACTCGACTCGTGTTTGAATCAGAACACATCAATACTTAGCAATGAAATAGTAAACATGTTAGAAAAAACAACAATAACACAGTGGCCATTGTGGCGTACCATAGGCCCAGAAATTGAGGGTGCATCTATCGGATCGTGGGTGTGGGAGGGGGTGACACGACATTTGCTCCTGCGACATTTGCTCCGCCGTCCATATCTCGAAAGGTCAAAGGTTAAGATCAAGGTCATGATTTTTTTTGTTATTGTTTTTTGTTTTTTGTTCAGGACAGTGTAAAGATTAGGATTAGGGTTAGGTTTAGGATTAACATGGCAAAGTTAGACCAGAGTAATTGTCGCAGGAGCAAATGTCATGGAACCGGGAGGGGTCGTATAGTCTTCTTTTCACTTCATCTCTTTCTGTTCACCATTCTTTTGGGGAGGTCTGTACCCCTGTATCTCCGCCACTTTAATACGTCATTTAACAAAATTTCAACAGGTAGATTTGTATTCCGCACCCCAAATAGGGGAACTAGCACATGAAATCCAATTATACAGAAAATTTTAAGTACACCTCATTGTAATGTATATTTGTTGTGAAATGTTATTTTATGTATACAAATGGAAGAAAAATTTATGTTGGACAGATGAATCAATAAATCAAATTCAATTCAGTTCAATTCAAGTAAAATTCAAGTAACACATTTGAATATACTTTGTATTGTTTTAGAGTTTTACAATGTATTTTGCAATTTTCATTTACTTACACCTTTGTCAAGTGCCTGTAGTGACAAATCATTACATCCATCTCTTATGAATAACATTGTATTAAATGTAAGAATGCAATTCCCAAATATATTTACGCGTTGTTAGGCAGGCCCGTAACTATAGGGGGGCTCATTGGGTTTGAACGACCCCCCCCCCCCCGTTGGCGAGCAGAGGTCCGCTTGAAAAAAAAAAGATAAATTTTTTTAAAAAGAAGAAGAAGCGAGGGGAGAGATGATGGAAAGGAAATGACGTTATAAAATATCTGTCTTTCCGTCTATTTTAATACATTTTATTTTGATTTTGTCACGTAACTTCCTAATTTGGCAATTTCGTCTTTCACCATTCAGTTTCGAATTTTGTACGTTATGCCATGTTGCGATCGATATTTTCAAAGAGTCGTTCAATTATTCACATTCGTTTGTAGTAGGTCCATGGCAGGCCTGTAACGGGGGGGGGGGTTCAGAGGGTTCGAACGCCCCTTCCCCCAAAAATAAAAAGCTGACAAACAGAAATCTGCTTGAACAACGACAAAAAAGAATCATCAGGCGAAAAAAATGTTTTTCCAAAGTGACATCAGAATAGTGATGTTTAGGTTAAAAATTTAAAAATACTTCACCCACTGACTTAGATAGGGGAGGGGCGCACAAGGGGGTCACGTGAAAGGGGAGAGAGGAAGTAAAGTGGAAAATAATGTGAGATGATAGGGTTTCCAGTCAATTTGAAAACTTTTTTATTTGCTGTTTTGCCCTGCAACTTCATAATATTGCAGTCATTTATAAGGCCTAGTCAATTTACATTTTTGGCAATTCATTTTCAGAATTTATTTTTCATTTTGCTATCGATTTTGTCAAAGACTGAAAGAGCTCAAAGAATTATTCAAAATCGTCACCCGCTCGTTGTAAGGTCTTGTCTGTGTGACGACTTTAAATGACAATTTCTTGTAATCGACTTTCCAAAGATGGATTTGATGATAAAATTTTGCAGCGGATTGCCATGCAGGTCGGACGAATTCGAATGAAATCTGACGAAAATGAATGCAGATATGTTGAAGGTGATTGACCAGTGAACCTGTTGAATGACATTTTAATTATTAAACTATCTTTGACATCTGACATTTGGATGATTATTGATTCCTATCAGCCTGTAGGACGAAACTGAAGTGCTCAATGATGCATTTTGATCTTTAAAAAGTGTTAGATTGGACGGGAAATCCTGACAATACAAGGAGATATAGATTGCTTAAAACCATACAAAGATAACGGGGGAAGATAAGCAGTGATAAGCATGATAAGACTCAAATGAAATCTGTGGTAGTGGAATATAATAGTGAAATATAGAAATCATACTGGAAAAGAGAGAGAGGGTATATTTAATGTGTCTATTCACTTCGAAATGGAAAAAATTTTCCGCTCTCAAGTTGCATGGAATACTCCTGGCGGACCCGGTCTAGTCATTCAGGCCCTTAGATTATGGCCCTCTAATACAGCCTGTTCAATCGGCGTGCCATGAGAGTATTTTATAAAACATCGACTTCTTAGAAACTATAATCAGAAATAACAAGATGCCCCAATATACATGATATAACACTTGGGGTGTTTTGGAAATAACATTTGGGAGATAGTAAAGTGCGTTTTCGGTCGCTCGCTTCGCTCAGTCACAAAAACAAGATAGTTTCAACTCAGGCAGCGAGGACCATAGATTTTTCCATAGTATGGTATTGTAATATGTCGATGAATATTCATTATTATGACAATTTTCAGGCACGTCACTACCTTATCGCCATGGCGCCCAGATATTAGGTTTACCTTACTCTCTCAATTGAAATGAGCATGAACAAATTAAAGTGCATTTTTCTTCGCTCGCTTCGATCGCTCTCAAATCTTAGCGAGGTCCATGAATACTTCCATAGGATGATATTGCAATATTCAGGCACGTCGCTGCCCTATCACCATGGCAGTCCACTTTCTATATTGAAATGAGCAACAGCAAAGTAAAGTGCATTTTTCCTCGCTCGCAAACCTTATAAACGAGATAGTTTCATGCAGCGAGGTCCATGAATATTCAGTGTTATGACAATTTTCGGGCACGTCACTGCCCTATCGCCATGGCGCCCATTAGGGTTTCTATAAAAGAACAACATCAAAGTGCCCCCCCCCCGGTCGCTTCGCTTCCTAAAAACTTTCTTAATATGAATGATACCTGGCAACAAGATGAGCAGAGATATACATTTCACCCATTCTGGTGACTAATGAAATAAAATTAAATTTTGCCATTTAAAAGTACATTTTTTTCTCGCTCGCTTTGCTTGCTCGCAGTATTTGGAATCCTACACAGTGGTAGTATAGGTTTATTGGGCTTCACATTTGACCCAACCCCTGTCAAATAATTCTGACTACGCTCGTGCCCATACCCTTGGAGGCCCCTTCCCTGACCCCCCCCCCCCCCCACCCACCACCCCTACTGGGTCGATTTGCTCCCTCAGAAAGGTCCACTTTTTCCAATGCTGAACCCCCTCCCCCCGCAAAAATCCTAGTTACGGGCCTGTTAAGTCGGACAAACTATGTTTGTCCGACTTGTAAAAACAACTAGTTTTGGATGGTCAATGTAGTGTTCGTTATTTGACAGGAGCTCATAAATTTGAGCACAAATTCCTCTTGATGATAAAAGTTTCGGTATGCATAGACTCCCCGACATAGAACCAATGTCGGTGCCACCTAAGCTGCATGAGGAGAGCCGGACGTGTGGACAAATTTTGGGTTGCAGCCCAAATTTTTTTTTGAGTAGACACGTTTCATAATGTTTATGTAGTAAAAAATAAATAATATGCTCGTTCGCATGCTCAACCACCCCCAACTTTATTTTTTCTTCTTCTTCTTTCTTCTTTATCCGTCTGTTCCTTCCGCTTCCTCTCTTCGTCCCTTTTCTTCCTTTTCAGATTTTCTCTTCTTTTTTTCTCCTTTCTTTTCTATCCTCCCCTTCATTTTGTTCGTGAGGGTTACATGGTAGGGGGGGGGGCAGGGGGCTGGGGGCTTTGTACCAGTTTATATAATTATGCAGTTCCATTATTGGACAATACATAGACGTGCTGACGTCACACCGTATTTGAAATAATCCAATTAAAGTGGAAAGAAAAGAAAAGATCCCAGCAAGAAACGCATCAACACATTACGTAACAGTGTGAATACTGAATATCTAAGAGAAGGAACATCAACAAAAAAAAATTAATAAGCTTGCGTGTTGTAACCACGGTTGTAAAATTTTTGGTTGGTTGATCCATCTCCACCACCTATTTTCTCTTCTTGAATGGATAGTATGGATTAAATACTATGAATGTCCAAGGTGAATGTCTGCCCCATGCTCCTCACAGCCCAGGGTTGTCGCCCAACTCGCGTGTCGCTTCATCCCCGCCGCGCGCGCTCGACAGGAAGGAAACCATGACGTCACAGCTCCGTTTGTGTCGTAATATTAGTTTACTTTACCAAAGCAACTATACACGTACTTTTCTCTGAATGTCAAACAAAGTGAACATTCCAAGAAGTAAATCATTCCTTTATGAAAATATTATGACTTTTTGTTGAAATTTGACATGATTTGTGTTCGAAGCTTTTTTAAATGCTGAGAACATCTTTAAATAGATGAATATAGAAGGGGGAAATGTCGAAAAGAACTTTAGAGGATCTGAGAAAAAGACTAGTGATACTTTGGTTACGGGACGCTAAATCAAAATAACCCACATCTCTCGTAAAGTCTACCAACGAAAAAAAAAGTGGAAGGGTGGAAAAGAGGTTTCATTTTGATAGGCCCAGATGGTTGGTGGAGATAAGATCGCCGTCGCGATTCATAAATAGGATGCTATTGCGGTTGGAAAGTCAGTCGGGACCAGTATTTTGGAGCGAAAAGAGTTCAGAGACTGGATTTGGAAGGTGCATAGTGTTGTAAAGTTTGGTATAAATTTGTGCTGGTAGACACCATAACTTTTGTTTGTCGGGGTGCGTTTGTTACCCCAGAGAGGGGAGCACGGGTTGAATTAGCATTGACCCTAATCCCCCAATTTTGGAGAGGTCTTTTTTTTTGTTTTAATGATTTCCTTTCTCTTTCTCACTCGACAATACACAATATTCAATCTTTCTCTCTCTCAACATTTAGGGGACAATCACAGTGCCAGCATGAGGCCTACATTTTGAGATTTCATTTCTGAAGGAATAACTTGCAAGCAGAAATGAATATTTGCTGCCTTTTCTTCTCGTCACACTTTCCAAGTTCTGATATTATTTTATTTTCTTTAGCCTAGGTCACAGTTTAAAGGCCAAGTCCACACTGATATCAAGTGGATTTAAATAAATAGAGTAAAATTAAACAAGCATAACAGTAAAAAAAAATTCACTGAAATCGGATGTAAAATAAGAAAGTTACAGCATTTTGAAGTTTTGCATTATTTCATGAAACAGTGATATGCATAACATGGGCGGTATGCAAATGAGTGAAGCGATGATGCCACACACTCACTTTTCCTTATTTATTTTATTATATGAAATTTCAAATATTTCAATTTTTATGGATATGATAATAAAGAATCTCTCCCTTGTATCAAAATAAGTTACAATGATGATGATTTTACATGTTCCATAAAGAGTCAAACCATGTTTTACATTATTGAAGCAAAAAATTGAAATATATGATATTTCATATAATAAAATACATAAGGAAAAGTGAGTGTGTGACATCATCGGTTCACTCATTTGCATACCGCCCATGTTATGCATTTCACTTTTTCAAGAAATAATGCAAAACTTCAAAATGCCGTAACTTTTTTTTATTTTACATCCGATTTCAATAAAATTTTCACTGTTATGCCTGTTTAATTTTACTCTATTTATTCAAATCAACTTGATATTAGTGTGGAATTGACCTATAATAATAATATGTTTCACGTTTCCTTAAATTCCTCTCTGTTTTAAAATTTCCTTTAATTTAAGGAAGGCTCTCTCAAGATGAACATTGTATTCTCTTTTTCATATAAGTTATCTCTCTCTCTCTCTCTCTCTCTCTCTCTCTCTTTATACACACTACACACACACACACACACACACGCACGCGCACGCGCACCCACACACACACACACACACACACATATATATATATTTTTTTTTTCTCTCTCTCAACCCCCCTCTCTCTCTCTCTCTCTCTCTCTCTCTCTCTCTCTGTTCCTTTCTTCATTTTTCTTCAGTTTTCAAAGCAAATATGTAAAATTTAGGCCGAAGTTAATGGAAAGGATGTTGCGACAAGAAAAATGAAGAAACATTGCTCCTGCTGTTTGCTCTCCAGGGTGATCTCATGGGATTTATGTCTTGGGTAATGACCTTCGTCGAGTGTAAACAGATGCTAGATAGTTGCGGCTTGAAGCCGAGAGGGGTCATGACCTTGCCGTGACCCCTGACCTAAAAGTGTGCGCGTGCCGATCTGGGGTAATGCAGAACCATCCTTGTGCCTGGCAATGGTGGAACCGGTATCGTGATTAAGAAAGGGGTAACATGGTAAAGTAAGTAGTTAGGCCTATATGTGTGTTATTTAGGTTAAAATCTTAAAAGCAATTTCCGCATTCGAAGAAGTTTTGTTTGCAAACAGTGTTGATAAACGGTATACATGCCCAGTACCTTAGATAGTTCACCTGGAATATTCCATCTTTTCAATGTGATTAGAGGTGGGGAGCTTGATAACTACAGCCCCCCCCCCCCCCCGAAAAAATATTTTTGTTGTTTTTGTTGTTTTTGTTGCTTGATCGCTTCGCTCGCCCGTTTTAATAAACAAAAGTTGACTTTCGGGAAACAGGTGACAACTCATGTGCATTTTTGTAGCCGCCAGAACTTTTGAAGGATTATTAATGGATCATATTTAATGAGGGTATCCTGTGGGTGGGTGGGGTGTCGGACTAAGTTCGTATATAATTATAAAAAGAAGGTCCTCATTTTCTTAATATATTGACAAAAATCAAAATAGATGATATCAAATCCGGATGTGGTGAAAGAAATTTTGAATGGGGATGTCACACCCCTATACACCCTTTAGCGACGCCCCTTATACTAGCGAGAAGGAGCACGAGTTCTACTTTCACTTTAGTTTGAGTAGTAATTCAGATTTCATATGGTGTTTCAGTTATGTGGGATGTTAGGAGGGGTACGTGCATGAGACGAGGTTCAATGTTTTATTTCTCCAAACCAGAAAGGAGGAAAAACGTGATCTATTTACATCGTTCTAATTCTAAGATAATTGATTATTGACAACGCCCTTGAAACAACGTGACTGTTCTCGGAGTACTCTCCAGCATCATCTACCCGCTAGTAACCATGGTAACTCTGCTTCAATCTTGGATATCATTAAAGTTGTCTCCTATATTCAGGATATTAGGATGGAGTTGCTAAACTAATTTAGGCCAAGAAAGTAATCTTGCACTCTTGCAGAGTTACACCGAAGAATGTTACACCCCCCTCCCCACACACACACACACACACACACACACACACACACGCCGTCCTGGGGTATTCTGCCTCCCCGTCCGATTATGCTGATACGCCACTAAAGTGACCCTTAATATGATTATTATCACACTTGTAGCACATTTTGTAAATACTTCAATGTGCTTTATATGAAAGCTAACAAGGTAACAACCAAATTGATTGTAAAATGATGAAAATTTACTTTGATATGCCTGCTTACTATATATATATATATATATATATATATATATATATATATATATATATATATATATATATATATATATAATTCGTTCAAGCCCAATTAGTGTGCACCATCTCCAGTCCCGGTAATATTCCTTCATACAAGAACGTCATAAAATTTTGTCTGCAAATCTCACAAGTACCCATTCTAAGTAAGAGAGGAGATTACAAAGGGAATTAGTGACACGGCTGTTATTTGAACAATGGACCATTTTGATCCACAGCCCTGCATACAAGTTATCCACTAAACCACTGCGCCACGGAATGAAGTGAATAGGCGTTTTGGGAAATTGCGTTTTATTTAAAAACACCGAATCATCTTCTTGTAATAAGAGTACTACCTTAGTAGAAAATAAAACACATTAAATGATTTTCAAAACGAGAATTCTCATGAAATATTTTTTTCCATATTATAACTATTGTCTCGTCTTCAATGTCATCACTTCCATCGGAGCAATTCTTTGATGTATTTTTTTTGCACTGCGTAATAAAAATGTCACCAAAAAGGTATCAAAATGTTAAAACCGAATCTGAAGTTGTCAAGCTAATTAATGTGACATAAAGTGAAGATGAGTTCTTTAACAAAACAATTTTTTTAGAAATTTCAGTCTGGAGGCTGTCATCATTGTTCTTCCTTTTTCTTCCATTGTCTCTCTGACTAATTGACAATGTCCAGTTGTCCGCCACTGTCCAGTCTCGAGACAATTGCTATAATGAATGACGGATACAAAGGGAAGGAAAAAAATCAGAACTATAGGTTATTAAATCTGTCATCATCCCTTCTCTCGTATCGATGGCATAACTGTTTGGCATTTAGAATGATATTACACCGAAATTATATTTTCAGAATCGTTCTTTATGTAGGCCTACTTTCCTCTGTATAGCTCAAAGGGATATTCCGCCAATAGATCCTCTAGTTTATATTTACCTTATAGGGATACGAGACGGGGAGCTAGGGATTGCAACCCCACGGAAGTCTTGTAAATAACAGTATTCGGGCATCTCCTCCTATTCGGGCAGCGAATTATTGTATTTATTCATAATTTTGTCTTTAATATAATCAATGACGAAAATGCGTTAAAATGTTACCTTCAGTGACCTTCACCATAACATGTTAAAAATTCTCTTGTTTGCCTCGCACTTTCGCAATCTTTTAGAACCTGTAAGTTTACATTCGAGAAATGGGCAACAACCCCCCCCCCCCCCCCCCCCCCGGAGAAATTATTGTTCCGGCTCGCTCGAGGAATTATAAAGAAAATGAGGAATTCAGGAATTCAGCTATGATCCTTTATGCTTTTTCTTTTAAAGAATAATAGTTTTACTCTGTTCTCTCGTTGTTACCTACCAATGATCTTTGTGCCTAGTATATAGGATGGGTTTATGGGAAGACATTCTAGTCGCTCATACATTTTCTCTTTTTCATCCCAGGTGATGAATAAACATTGTCTGTTGTTGCCTAGCAACGGAGAGATAATCGAATTCATTTTGTATCGAGGTCAGGGTTTGAAGATTTTTTTGTCTTGTCTTATTTTACAATCCAGGTCACTTATGAAAGTAGAACAATGAATCATATATAGCTTACACAGTCATTATCAAATTGTGATAGATAGAAAGAATCTGTGCGTGCACAGAAAACTTGCATGTGTATATGTGATCTTTGACGCACGCAAAGTGATGTGGTCGGTTTAACCTAGATTCATCATGGCATAATAGTTGTAAAAAATCCATCTTGGATAGAAATCTAGAAAAAAACACGTATACTGAGATGTAATCTTATCTTCTATAGGCTTACGAAGTTGAAATGAGACCTGAGGGGGTTCCAGCCCCCATAGAAAATGACCAATATTCTGGCAATCGTCACATCATATTCGAGAAGCTGACATTCCTTCATTCTGTACATTATTCATCTTATCACTTATCTGTATATTGTGATGATGAAATTATCTCGTCACCAGAATAAAGTGAAAAAAAAATAGTAACTGGAAAACAAGAGAAGGCAGCCCCAGGCAAAATTCTTCCTGTAAGTTCAGAGTTGATTTTTTTTTCAACATCACTTTGTAATGTTTATTGATCAAACTTGCACAAGAAAGGAGACATAATAGCCCAAAGCAGGTCAAAACCAAATTACTGGTAGATGCAGGACGTAAAAAAGACTACGAAAAATGTATACAGGTATAGAGATACATGTATTTCAGTGAAGTTTATTTGCTATGTTATCATTCTTCATCATCGTTCATAATTTCATTTGGGTCAGTCCTTGCACATAATCATAGATCCACAAAATATTGTGAGATGTTCATGCTCCCTTTTGTTATACTGTACATGCATAAACAAAAGTTTGCTATTGCCACCATTTTCTCTTCAAATAGTGATTTGGCCAGTCACTAACTTTGGGAAATATTCAACATACGGTAATAGTTTCCCCGCCGTTTCCCTAAAGCATTTACACTCGAAATCTCTGACAATAAGAGCTTTGACGGTCTAAATCCCACTGACTTCTTTCAAATGTCATAATGCATCTTCAGGGCGTTTTTGCTTTGATCTAGATCTTTTTCATGGAGGTACAAAGACTTTTTAAAGGTAGTTTAGAAGATTTTCTTTTGGCTTGTCGCTTTATCAGAATATATATATTTTAGCCATTTTTGTACCTGTTCTTCGAGATAATATGAAATTAGAACTGGAAAATATTTCAAATATAGGCCTACATGTATCTGCAAGATAGAAGCCTTTTATCACTGAGTTACTGTAACTCATTGCTTTTGCGAATTGTTTTATGTAAAGTATATAATGAGATTATCAGAAATTATTGATGTAATGTATATCCTAAAACCATGAAAACGTTCTCATGTTCCATGCGGTAAAAAATCATTTTGACCTTTTTTTTTCTAATTTTCATCGTAAGAATTAAACAATTTAAACCTCAAACTTTTTATTTCAACATCCGTATTACGCATCATCTGAATTAATACCACTTCGCACGGATGGAAAAATGCATGGTCATGAATAGAACCTAAAGGGCCCTTTCTGTATATGTAAAAATGCCCAGGACACAATCCGACACATGTGATGTTCACGGAATCATTTCAGTTGTTCTCAAGAAAGTGAGAAAGTTATCACCTTCTGGGATTTCTCATGTTAATGCGCGATAGATGATGTCTTAAGTGGTGTTTACGGCTTGGTATCAGAGCGGAACAGGAAATGTGTTTGGGGTCAAGATGAATCTCATTAATCTTGATTAACATATTAATTCCTAAATTCACTTTTGGTTCATTGATATGATCAAGAGACGTAAATGACGAGTTGAGAATTAGTTGAGAATAACATCCTGTCACTCAATATTATAAGCACCAGGCGGGGGCGTTGATTTTTATTTGATTTTTTTTTTTGGGGGGGGGGGGGAAGATGTCCTCAATAATTTTGGAATCAAATGTGTATTCTGCAGAGCATATCATTCCAATTAATGCGTCCCTCTCCAGAGAGAAAAAACGCCCCTATATCCAGGCCCCTGGGAGCCGGGGGTGCTGGGGGTGCTGCAGCACCCCCAGAATTATTTGAGGGGGTGCGCAGCACCCTCTAGAAGGATGAGGATGCTGGGGGTGCTGTAGGGGGTGCTGGGGTGTTGGGGGTGCTGTAGCCAGCAAAATGCTGCTCACAACACCCCCAGTAACAAAATCGTTCCCAGGGGCCTGCCTATATCTATACGCACTAGATTTCGCGGCGATCTCGCTTTCTTGAGACGAGATTGACCGAGGAGGATCTCACTTCAAAGCCCAGTGCAGTGTAGCGTCAGGGCCGGTGGATTAAAAAAATAATCAACGGAGGAGGGGGTCATCCCCAAGGCACTAAGCAGGGGCCGCGGAGCGTTTTTGAAAGGGGGGGGGGGCTGATTTGATTTCACTCATTAATGACAATTGTCGAATTTTTTTTCCCGAGATTTTATGAAACGTGTCTACTCAACAAGAAAACCAGCCCCCCCCCCCCTCCTCCCGGTTCCGCGGCCAATGCTAAGGGGGGTCACAAGGTGGTGTGTGTGTGTGTGTGTGTGTGTGTGTGTGTGTGTGTGTGTGTGTGTGTGTGTGTGTGTGTGTGTGTGTGTGTGCGTGTGTGTGTGTGTACATGAAATGAATACAAACACATATATGCTTCCCAACAATAATGATTTTGAGGTTTATCATACCCGCATGAGCAGCATGATTATTTTCATGGTCTGTCAATCATTGGTCATCAATGGTAAATCGCAATGCCAACTCATTTCAGCTTTTTGATCCAGTGATCGCCTGCATGTTGCTTGAGAAAACGTGACAGTGTCGATAGTAATTGCGTGTCTAGACTTAACGTATTAATCACGATAGGACAAACACAATTTTTACGAGGCTTTTATGATGGCTCCCTGAGGAATAGGATGGATAAAAACAGTGAGTATCACGTCAGCACGTGGAACTTACAATGATGATGATGATTTATAGGAGGCTATAAGTGATAAGAATATTAGTAATTTTACGTCCCGATGTTGGAAAAAAAAAGGAGGATGCAGTCCGCTTTTTAAAAATGATTATCATTTTTTTTTTTTGGGGGGGGGGTCTAAATTTTGTTTACTGTGGATCAACATGATAATAGATAAGTTTGGTTCTGGGAAGAGTTTGAAATTCATTAATTCATCTCATTTATTTCATCCATTCATAAAAAGTACATTTACAAAAAATATAGAACAATTACAGTATGCTATTGCATGAATGAGGAGACAGCTTAGGAAAGCAAAAGAGCTTTATCGGTGTTGCCACCCCCCCCCCCCAAAAAAAAAGTATAAACAACATCATATATATATACACACACAGATGGCAAATGCAAAACAGAGAAACCAAAGTAAATAGAAAACAAAAATACAAAAGTAAGAGTAACTCCTGAACATAGATAACATAAACTATCTATTATAAGTATTCAGTATTAGTGATTTCAACCTCCTTTTGGACTACATTTGATATGTGAAGGTAAATTATTCCAGATTATGGGCCCCTTGTAGAAGATAGAGTTTTTTGCAACATTAGTTCTCGTCAACGGTAAATAATAAAGTGGGAGGAACTATGTATATTGTATGAGTAAAATTAGGCATTGATACAGAATTTGTTAGAGACACTAAAGTTTTGTTAAAGCACAAATACATGAAAATTGCTAAGTTAAAACTGGAGAGATCAAATACATTTAATAATTCTAAATGAGCAATTAATGGATCAGTTTGAGCAAGAAAACTGGCATGAGAAACAATTTTTATAGCCCTCTTTGTAATCTGAGTAATCTAGACATTGAATAATATTACTAGTTGAAGAACCCCAGGCAACATTGCAGTCCTGAAGGTATGGGGATATTAAAGCATTGTAAAAAAAAAAAAAAAAAAAAAAAAAAAAAAAATGGCTATCATATTCGGCCAAAGTTACAACTACTACTGTAATTTTTTTTTTTAACGGCACTAATGGATAAGACTTTTTATTTATATTTCTTAGAACACCCCCCCCCCCCCCCCCTGCTTCTGAAGATCCGGATCCGCCTCTGTTATTCATGTTTATGTAGTTCATACGTACGGTTCGCCCTAATGCCGAGTCAGCCCGGATCCTACTTAGGCTTCCATACCTTATACGTTCAAAATGTCGAGTAGCAGGTATATTAAAACTTTAAAAGTCGATCACAATAATGAGGCTTTTTTCTAGAGGTGGGGGCGGGGGGAGGGGGGAGGGAGGCTGTGGAAAGTAGATAAACAAACATTCTCCTAAGTTGTTTTAGAAGTGAGTTAGAAATAAATAGGTCTAATGTGTTGGATGATAGGGGATCGACCAGATTGGCTTTTTTTAATAAGTTTATTATTTTCTGTCGTTCTGCCATTGTAAATCATGGCTGAAAAATCGAACATGATATTAGGGCTGCATTATACCACTGTCCTTAAACTGAAAGATAAAGATAAATTCAGTCATAGTATCCTTAAAAAAAACCCAATCGTAACAAGAATATTTACGATCCATTCCGAGCTAAGCAGCATGTCTGTGTGTTCTTGCAGGTTCGCGCATGCGTAGTTGACTATTACTAAGCAAAATGGCAGCAAACATGGTAAGCACGGGAGAATAATATTTTTGTTTGTGAGCGATTTCATGTAATGATTTGTCTTTCAATGAACTACAGAAGCATGATTCGTGCTGATAGAGGTATATTACTTCAACAAGTTTGTGACTGTACGAAAGAATGATTAATTTTCGCTGTGAAAAACTAACTTTAATTTCTGTGAAGTCATTGTGTAGTCCCGTTATATTCGTTTTGATGTCCTTAAAATTTGAGTGTTGATGTATTTTCATTGGATGTGTTGCAAGTGTTTGATGTTAATTCAATGATAACTCCTTTTTAAAATGGAAAATCAAGTCAGTCAGTTTATGGGACTTATATTACATATACAATATATCAAGAAAAATATGATTTTACTGTTAGATCTAATTAGAGACTAGTAACATGACTAAGCTGATCTGCAAAGTCGGTGCTGCGAATTGCAATACTTTTTCAATTAACAGGAATTAAAAATTTGACTGTCTTGAAAGAATGAATGAAATGAATGAAATGAATGAATGAATGAATTTATTTCATAATACTGCAGAAATCTGCCATTACAATTGAAAGTACGTACTACATCATTCAAATATCGAATACAGATATAACAATTTCAATGTAATCAAAAGCGAAAAAACTTACATTAGTCAATAGAAAAGGCAGTATCATGGGAGAACCTAAGGAAAAGCAGTTTAAAGCACAGCTTGTTAAAACTAGGTTCCCCAATAAAAGAGAGAATTACAAAATATGTAATTAATTATGTATACATATACAGATATGGCAGTAAAGAGACGGACAAGATATGCGTGCAAAAGGAAATAAAGTAATAAACACATAAAAATCATTAAACATCAAAATAAAATAAGCATACAATCAGTGTTATAGCTAGGAACTTTTTAGTGGTGGTTCAAATTTCACTGACTTGACAAGCAACAAGTCGTTCCAAAGAGATCGATGGTATGGCGACAGTACAGCTGTTAGAACAGCAGCTTCCGGTATACGCTACGTAAAACATGATATCTGTGTGTACGTGCAAATTACGGACCGTAGTACAGTATAGTGCGTAACAAAAGACAATAAAACTCGGCAAATCTTTAGTAAATAATCATTTATTGTCAAATTGAAAGCATGATTCTCGTAAAATTGCAAATAAAACACGATTAAAGATGGAAATACAAATGTAAGTACCACGTTTCTTCACAAACAGTTACGTTTAATGCAGTTTCTTATGTGAAATTAGTGCCGGTCGGAAGCAGTGTTTTTCACCCGGAGTGGTGGACGGAAACCCCCCGTGCTGGACGGGCCCGTCCACCGCCGACCACCGTAGCTATAACACTGCATACAATGTATACTAGCAAATAATGTCAGCCTATTGGGTTTATAGTAGTAGAAAATCCAGATACCAGTAAACATATAATATGTGTAAGTATGATTAAAAAGATGTCTTGAAGGAAGGGTTTTGTTTTTGTTATGTTTAGACAGAGGCGGAAAAAGCAAATACAATTGTCATGGACTTATACTGTAAGAGCTAATTTGATAATGTTTAAGATTTCTTCTAATAGATTTAAGAGAGGAAGCTTGCTTTAGATTTGAATCAAGATGATTCCAATAAAAGGGCCCAGTGTAAATTAATGTTTTCTGGGCAAGGTGAGTACGAAGAAGTGGTAAATGAAAGAGAGGATTGTCGTGTAGAATGCCTATGTACCACTCGTAGCATGGGGGGGTTGTGTGTCTGGACACTTAACAAAAATTACCCTGTCAATTTTGCTGTCAGATTTTATGAAAAATATACATCAGGGGCCCGTTGCAGAAAGAGTTACGTTTAAACGCAACTCTTAAAATCAAACGCAAGTCCTGAATGCGCGCTTCTGATTGGCTGAAAATAAAGTTGCGTTTGATTTTCCCAAGTTGCGTTCAAACGCAAGTTTTGTGCAACGGGGCCCAGGTAACATTAAAATCCGTGAATATTTGCTATTCACATGATTTTCAACCTATCCCGTGAAAGATTTGTGATATTTGCATGAAAAGTTGTTCAATTTACTGTTTGAAAATGACCTGTCTGGATAACCAACCTGTCCAGACACACAGTGTCTTGGTATACAACATCCAGAGAGCGCCGCCCAGCGTTCTCGGCAGAATATTTTTTGTGCGTGTCGGAAATCCGCTAATTTGGAAGCACCAAAATTTACACGTGTTGTTTTCATTTCCGCGTGTGCCAAATTTGGCACTCGTATGCCCTTGCCAATGTGGGACTGTGTCCAACATTCACTGTTGCAGCAGTCAAAAACAGACAACAAAATTGCTCTTAGCAAGATTTAATTTTCTTAAATTTGCTAGATTACCTGATTCAGGGACTCTTCAACTCTTACTGTGCCACAAATTTGGGGATTCAGAATTGAAAGTGAAATTTTAAAATTATTTTCTTCTCGTGTATGAATGATCTAGACTGGAAAAAGGCCTGCTGATACACACAAAAGCTATTGAAGCCTATTCACCTGTAAAAGCTAGTCTGCAGTACAAGGTTATCTTCAGATAAGCTTGTACATGTATAAGTGCGAATTTGGATACTTCCCTTTCAAACAACCAACGTAACGTACCGCTGTGGTGTCCCCGGTGCACAAGCCAAGCCAGTAATTTTTCGGATGCTGGGGCTGGCGCTAATGTTGTAAGTTAGGGCATAAATCGATTCGGCAACTTTCAAGACGTGTAAAGCGTCTCGGAACTCTTGAAAAAGATACGTCAGTTTTATTTCTAATCGGAGGATCAAGAATTCATTCATCAGTATGCTCTGTCGATATAACAAAATTCATTAAATCATTTAATCGGAGGATCAAGAATTAATTTGTCAGGTATTGAAAATCAAATCAATTCTAGACCTCTGTGATTTACATCTCGGAACTCTTCATCAGATAAATAAAATAAATTCTTTTTCGTTTACGTCTTCGAACTCTTGAACAAAGACTTGAAGAAGATACAACGCTTTTATTTTTATCAGAGGATCAAGAATTCAATCGTCAGGTAGATCTAAATCAAATCAATATGTACTTCGTTACGTCTCGTCGTCTCGGAACTCTTATGACGCTTTTGTTTTGTATCAAGGGTCAAGATTTTATTTTTCAGGTAAATCAAATCAAGTCCATTCAGTTCATATAAAAATAAAAGCGTTATATCTTCTTCAGGAGGTTCCGAGACATAAACGAAATAGAATTGATATGATTTACCTGACGATTGAAAACTTGATCCTCTGATAAAAATAAAAGCGTTGTATCTTCTTTAAGAGTTCCGAAACGTAAACGATGTAGAAAAGATTTGGTTACCTGACGAAGAGTTCCGAGACATAAACCAAATAAATCAAATCAAGTCCATTCAGTTCATATAAAAATAAAAGCGTTATATCTTCTTCAAGAGTTCTGAAACCGAAATGAAATAGATTTGATTTGATTTACCTGACGAAGAGTTCCGAGACATAAATGAATTAGAATTGATTTGATTTACCTGACAAATGTATTCTTGATCCTCTGATACGTCGTATCTTCTTCAAGAGTTCCGAAACCTAAACGAAATAGAATTGATTTGATTTACCTGACAAAGAGTACCAAGATGTAAACAAAATAGAATTGATATGATTTACCTGACAAATGTATTCTTGATCCTCCGATAAAAATAATAGCGTCATATCTTCTTTAAGAGTTCCGAAACCTAAACGAAATACAATTGATTTGATGTACCTCACGAAGAGTTCCGAGACATAAACCAAATAGTATTGATAAGATTTACTTGACGAATGTATTCTTGATTCTTCGATAAAAATCATCATATCTTCTTCAAGAATTCCGAGAGGTAAACGATATAGATATGATTTGATTTACCAGACTAATTAGAGTTCAGAGACTTAGCGCTGGCACATTGTGAATCTGCTAAGAACTGAGACATTATCCTGATACGTTAGATGTGCACGTGCGTAGTGCATCTTTTCAAGACCCCATTTTTTAAAATTTTATTATTTTTTTTTTTTGCGTGTGTCGCACAGGTTTTGCGCAAGATGCATCAAGAGCTTCTGGAATTTGCATGTGACGCGCGCGACACGTGTATTCTACACTGATGAGATCGTTGGCGCCGCCACCACTCACGGGACCATCACTATACATGTATCGGGCTGTGTCAATTTTGGCCTGTCACGACCTCTAAGTTGAAGAGGTAAAAACACCAATATAATCGGCAAAATTTTGAGAAAATACTTCCTTCTACATTTTAGAATGATAGAATATCTAATTTCATGCCAGATCCTTCTTTATATCATCTTGATCAAGTGAAATTTTCAGGCTGTTTTTGGTCGGTGATCTTGCTCCTCTCCTGCACACATATGGGCAAGATATCACACACTTGCCTGTGGGAGGCAATTGCTCACGGTATGAAGGTACAGAGTGCGAGGTTATCTCCAATAACCTCGCATAAGTGTGAGTGTGCTGCCACCAAAGGCTGTGGTGCTCCAGGTACAAATCTACCAAGTCAGAATCTGCTTTAGTTTGGTCGATTCATATGACTCGATCACACCATGCGATCGAGTCATTTGAATGCCTCGAGACTCCATAGGATTTTGGTGTAACAGGGGTCTATGATACTGTCATTGTCAGAATTATACTTATATTTATATCTCTCTCCTTGTTTTGGGGGGATCGGCAATTCAAAATTTTTTGGGGTTCCCCATGGGACTGCCATTTCCTTGCTTTTTCAAATGTGGTGGTCCAACATATCATTTTGGTGGACTTTGACCTCCTGACTACCGCTAGTGTCAATCCCTGCTTATAGTTTGGGAGCCTGCCCCGAAATAGTCACCCCATTTTACCCATAAGATTTGACCCCTTAAAATTACTTAGACCATCTAAGTCATTGGTGAAAGGGTTGTCAGCCTGACCATGGCCATCGGGTTCAGAGCCCCCAAAGAGATCCCAAAGTTGGGTCGATTTCACCACATCTCCCCCATACACCAAACTCTGTCAGTAGGAAGAAGATGACTGGACATTACAGAACACAAAAAACTGACAAAAATTTCTGTCGGGATGGGGTGTCGGACAGCCCCTAAAAATTAGGATAAATTTTTCCTCTTTAATCCTATGGACCAAATTTTGTCAGAAGGAAAAGCTATGGATGTACATTCCAAAAATATAAAAACTGACGAAATTGCCCTTTTAGAATGGTAGGGGGTGTCAGACCCCCTGAAACAAGACACCAAAGTGCCCTTTGACAATGCTTAGCCCCCCCTCCCCATGCTCTGTATGTAAAGAAAAACCATTTTCTTACCTTCTGACTATGATAACTCAAAAGTGTTTCACTCCATTCAATTCAAATTTACATAACATAATTTTGAGTACCGGTATAATAATTTTCTTGAGGTGCAATTTGATGTCACTAGGTCATTTCATTATTAAGGTATTTAATTGTGAAATATGTATTGCTTTCTCAAAATTAGCCAAAAAATATTTTCAGGATTATGTAAACACACCCATTGACCATCTGACAAGGCGTAATAGAGGAGCTTGCTTGGTATCTGTGTAATTAACACATGAATAGTACATTTCAGCCTGGCAATTTTGTCAGTTTTTATATTTTTGGAATGTAAGCTATTAAAGGTTCCCTTCTATGAAATTCTAATTCTTGGTATTTTGTACATGATACTCATCTAAATTGAAAAATGACATCCGTTTGCAATGAATACGTATCTGAATATTTTTAAAATAATATTTTCCCCAGGTATTCAGGCCTAAAAGAGTCTGCTAAGCTCCGCCCCCTTTTAAACCCCGAATTCTCGTTCTTCGAGCATGATTGACGTGTGACGTCACAAACCGACATTGCCGGTGCTTGTTTACAATATCTTGCATATATCACGCGTGCAAACTAATTTGTATACCACCTCGAAAACCACCTCTAAAGCGAAGTATGCCGCAACTCTGTGTCGTTGCAGGTTGCAGCAACATCACAAAGGAGGGTGTAAGTCTACATTTATTCCCCAAAGACCCAAATATTAGAAGAAAATGGACCTCAAAAGTGAAACTAACTCGCGTCCATTGGAAGGGGCCGAGTGACCGCAGTGTCGTGTGTTCCGAGCACTTTTGTGCGGAGGACTTCCTCGATAGTACGGGGTTGCATGCGGCGTTTGGCATCAAGAAGAGGCCGTCCCTGAAGCAAGATGCCATCCCCAAAATCAAACTTGGTCTACGGTATCTAAATTATATCTATTGATCAACTATCACTGTACCTACACTAACTTAGTCTACCGGTACTTGTTATTCATAGCACCACAATGAAAACAAGCAAGATAACAGGAGAGCTAAGAGTTTTCTGGATATCAATGTTAGAATTTACTAGAAACAAAACGCTACCACCCCAATGCACCTAAACCCTGCCCAAGCCTAGGCAGGGTCAGCAGGCAAACGACCGAATGGTGCGGTGTGTAGACCTGCGCACGTCGAGCTCACTGCCTCGATCAGCTATCAGCTCAGCCTCATCAGGACTGGGGCATTTTGCAAGCGCAAGCAAAATTCATAATTCGTGGATATGCGTAAATTAAAATTTATTCGGCAATCTAATTATCCAAAGGGAATTACTAGTTATAATTCCCAAGTCTCCCGTCGATATCTTCTCCGTTATTGAAATCAGGGACGTCTCTGTCATATAATCATAATCTTGGCCAGAATCCGACATGTCTGGTTCAAACATATACGGCCGTGCCCCTAATTCCTCTTTTATTTCTTCTTGGTTCTCCAAATCAGATATATCTGATCCCGAATAGGTGTCTTCGCTGTCTGAAAAAGATGTCATCGTTGATATAGGATTAAAAAAAAGCTAAAATGAAGGGCTGTAATGGCACGAAATCGAAGCTAGGATCTACAGGAAGTTCAATAGCCTACACACACACTTTCAGCTTGCGTGGAGTCAAGCATTCTGAGTGTGACGTCACATGACGTCATCGATCGCTGGACCGATTTTCCAAAAATGTTAGGGGCGTTCCCAATTAATTTTTTATTTTCAAGTTTACAGATTAATGAATGGAATTCAGGTAAAATGGTTGACAGATCTGGATTCACAGTAGAAAAGTCTACTAATTGAAGTTCCTTTGTAATTCCATAAAAGGGAACCTTTAAGCTATGTAAGCTCACCATAGTGAGACAAACTGATTAGATTTGGGGTAAGCAGGTCAAAGGTTGAAGGTCATAGAGGTCATTTACTATGCAATTTCAGCTTCATAGTCTTGCTATCACAATGTGTCTTGAATGATTTGAGCCATTAACTTAAAACTGCCTATCAGTATGCATCACCATATAGTGAAATGAACTGATTAGATTTTTGTGCAAGAAGGTCACAGGTTATACAGGTCAATACACGTGAAATTATTTTTTTAATAGTTTTGTTATTACCATATCTCAATGATAAGTTTGGCTACTGTATGAACTTCAAAATTAATACTAGTATGCATCACCATAGAGCCACGAAGTTAACTTAATTTAGGCGGAGTCTTATATAGGAGATGCAGTCGCATTCATCTTGTTATTTCTTCTTTGTTATTATGGGATGTTGGGGTTTACCTTTAGTTCTGTACATGTCAGGTGACTTTTTACTGCCGATATTAAGTTTGGTTCATGTCATGAAATAGGGCAAAAGAAAGGAAGGAAGGTATTCCACACCACTCACTCCAGGAAGAGCTTTAAACAAACATGATTTGAGACGTAGCATAATAAACATATTAATGGTTGAATGGGCAGTGATGCATTCCTGAAAGGACTGTTACCATGCATAGACCAAGACTGGTCCTCACAGATGTCAAAGAATGTATTACCTTGGTGACTTATGACTTCCTGCAGTTCAAACAAAAATTTTCCTAATATATGCTGAAGTTGTTTAAGTAGTTTTAATTGTTTGAATAATAGTTAAAACATTTCTCCATATTTAGGCAGCAAGGAAGTCATAGGTTATTAGGTCTTAAAAAGAAAAAAAAAGAAGAAAAGAAGTCTATTTAGAGCTCATTTCATTCTCTTTAACTTCTTGATATGTTTAACCGATTGACTATTGAATTCTCTCATTTCCATATAGGTTTGATACAGGGACCATACTGTGGGCAATGGCTTAACTTTTAGTTATCAAGCGTTTTGTCAGTGATTTTTACCGACAACTGTTATAAGCTACTGAAATCCTCGCATCTGATTGGCTGAGAGCAAATTTGTCAGTAAAAATCACTGACAAAACGCTTGATGAAACGCTCCCATAGGTTTCATATCTTTAAGGTAATGTTTAGTTGTGGTACTCCCTCAAAAAGTTTTCGTCCGATTTCTTGGATTTTTTTGTTGATAAATAGCAAGATACTAGCAATACTAAGATGCTGTGAAGATTTTACCTCCTAAAATGAAATATATTACAAATGAGAAGTAAAAAAATAATTTATATACCGGGCCAGGGATATAAACTCCCAACAATGGCTGAGTGCACTATACACTGTCTATACACGCATGCAAAAGCTTATGAGGATTATGTGTATTCCACACACAGTGAGACGCATGCCATCTCCACGCGAAGCCCCTGAGACGCTTGTGTGGGGAGCCATCGGGGTAGAAAGGTCCTATCGTAGGGCAGTATGTTACCATGATCTAGCGTTTCTTACAGATATTTCCACTAAAATTCACTGGAAATCATTGGTGGTATACCACATGATCTCGTACAAACCTCTTTTGATATGATATGATTGTATTTATTTACTAATAACAAGATACATGCATTATAATATTTACAATATTTACAGGAAAACATTTTATAATTAGATCATGGCAAAACAAGAAAAAAAAATGGTAAAATGGAACCAGAAAATAGCACAAGTGCTAGTTAGGTCCGGCCCCAGGTTTAAGATTTGCTTATGAAAATGCAAGTTATCATCCGACATATATTAGCATGTGATTTAAACTAATATGAACGATAGTTATTACACTAAACAATGTATAAATACAAAAACACTGATTTACGAAGCTAACTAAAATTCCATCAATCTAATACTAAATAAGTGCTAACTAAAGGTTGGTTGTAAAATTTAATCTATGATTAAATTATCTTTTAACAATTAATGATTATGTATCATTTAACAACAACTCCATTACAGCATTGCGAAAACCTGTTCTTGTATTTTCTAGTCTTATACCACAAGGGAGTTTATTCCAACAATTGCTACCTACAAATGACATTGAAAATTTACCCTGAGTTGTTTTAAAATATGGAAGGTGCAACTGTCCTCCTACCCTTTGTCTCGTTGAATTTATAACTGTGTTGTATGATGTCGCAATAATCGATAAGGGAGCGAGGTAAGTTTCTATGCACCAAATCAAACATGAAAGTTGATATTGATAGATGATGTAACTCAAGCACATTCAAGATTCTCATAGATTGGAATAATGGTCTCGAGTGGGATCTGAAAAAACTAAAGGTTATAGCACGCATTGCCATCTTTTGTGTATGGAGTATACATTGAAGGTTTGTTTTGTAAGTGCTCCCCCATACTTCAATACCGTATGTAATATGCGGTTGTATTAGAGCTTTATACAACAATATCAGAGTGTGTTTCGGCACGAAATGCCTTAGCCTAAACAAGATACCAACTTTTTTCCTTATACTGCTATTTACCTGTTGAATATGGGGTTTCCAAGTCAAGTGTTTATCAATATGTATACCAACAAATGTAGCAACATCAACCTCTCGTATATCCTTCTCAAATATTTCAAGTCTCCCTCTTAAAAAGGGTCTCATCCTTCAACTGCTTAGAAGCATGAAATTTGTTTTCGTGGAGTTGATTGTAAGTCTATTTGCAAAACACCATTCTTGAACCAGATGTAAATTTGCATTAACTTCATGCACATCAATGATGTGCTGGTGAGGTGGAAATGTATGAAATAGATTTGAATCATCGGCAAACAACCTAAAGTTAAAGAAGTCTGTGACTAGTGGTAAATCATTTATATAAATCAAAAATAGAGTAGGGCCTAAAACAGACCCCTGCGGAACTCCACATTTGATTTGCCTCTTGTCTGATAGTGTATCCCCGATTTTAACAAACTGGAGTCTATTTTGGAAAATAACTTTGGAACCATTGCAAAGGCAAACCTCGTATACCATAATGTGACAGTTTATGTAACAAAATACTGTGATCAATTGTATCAAAAGCTTTTTGGAAATCAATGAATATTCTGAGTGAACATTGCCCATCATCAATGGATCGTAATGTATTATTAATCAAATTAATCACTGAAAGCTTCGTACTGTACTTCTTTCTAAAACCATACTGATGCTGATACAATATCTTATTTGTTTCCAAAAAATGTAGCAGTCTTATATTTACAATCTTTTCAAATATCTTGCATATAACCGGTAAAACAGATATCGGTCTATAATTTCCACATTCATATTTAGATCCCTTCTTATATAGCGGTGTCACTTTTGCAATTTCATCTCATCAGGAAATGTTCCAGTTTCTAATGAAAGATTAAAAATATACATTAACACTTTGGCCACATGAAATGCACCATCTTTTAGTAATCTTGCTGGAATATTATCATGACCACTTGCTTTCTTTGTGTCTTAAGATTGCAAGTGGTTTAAAACTTCTGTGTGCGTGACTGGTTTCCAAAAGAAAGATTGCTCATTTGATGTCCCCAAATGGTTTATGAACTCTTTATTTCGCTGTGGAAGTTTGCTAGATAGTTTTGGTCCAACAGTCACAAAGAAATCATTAAATTCATTCGCAGTAGGCGTATTTGATTTACAAGTAATCTCTTCATTTTGCCCATCCACTTGTTTAATTAATTTACTTACTTGATTTATTGATGCACTTTTGCACCCCAATAATTCATTTATGACTGACCATGTTTTGCTGGTGTTGCTCTTATTATCATTCACTAAAGTACTATAGTAATTCCTTTTAGCATTTTTCAGAAAAGTGGTCAAAACATTTCTATATTACTTGTACTTTTTGACATTTTCTTCTTCATAGTTTGATTTAAGTACTTTTGAATATAACTTGTGTTTCACTTTTATAGATTTCATAATTGCACAAGTGATCCATGGCTTTTTACCATTTACTTTATTTTGGGGTTGATTCTTTTTGATAAAATGTGCATGTTTATTACAGAGTTTAGTAAAGGAAGTGCAAAAAGCATAGTATGCCGTATTCACATCACCACAGCCATATATTTTTGAAGAGTTGAGGTTTGCAAGATCATGGTTGAATTTCTGAAGGTCATACTTTTTGTAACATCTAAACATTGATTTCATTTCCGTGGATTGACTTTTTGTAAAGGAGAGCAACTTGAGACTATATACTGAACACGTTTCTTTCCAATTTCCTTTTTGTTACCAAAACTGTCCATAGCTTTAAATCTTAAAAATATGAATACACAGGCCCGGATATTATGTATTCCAAGTCTGTAAGGTACCATGTCTTGCCATCAGGCTTTTAAAAGTTGAGGTTGATATCAATTGCTTTGAAACATTTGTAACTTTGTAATGGATTGGAGAACCCTACTAAGATGAGACCCTGATATAAATGTATAAAAAATCACGAGGTTGAGTTTGAATCGAATGCATCCATGGGAGTGGTGGCTGTCTAGCATAGGTGATGTTTGTTGACCTGTCTCCCCAGACTCTGAACTTGCCTTGAACTAGTGTGCAGGGGGAAAACAAAAATAGGAGTATTGAGGAGTACTGAGAGAAAGAGAGAGAGAGAGAGAGAGAGAGAGAGAGAGAGAGAGAGACTAAATACAGAGACATAAAGAGAGATGGAGTGAGAGAGAGGGGGGGGGGGGGAGTATCATTGTATATTAGAAGAAATTTGAAGGAGGAAGAAAAAAAAGACGAAATATATGAATTAGTAGGTACATTAAAGTGGACATTCACTGTAATACATTTTACAATAAGAAATCTGAGTAAATATAAAACCAAAGCATTTTTTTTTTTTACACAAAATAGAATTATAATGAACTTTTTAAACAAAGAATTTAAAAAAATGAAATAATAAAAAAATAAAAATTAAGACATTGGAAAATCATTTAATTTACTTTTTTTTTGACTGAAGCTGAGATGAATTATGAATTTGAATTAAAATTGGGTAAAAGATAAGAAATCAGATAAACTTGTACTGTGCCATCTTGGGATGTAATTCCAGATTACAGAGTATTACCTGTGGATAAAGGTTTTGGGTTCATATGCATGTGACTTCCTTTATCTCTTCCTATGTGCATCATTTTTGTTCCTCTTTATTTTTATTTTTTTCTCTCTTGATTCAGGACGGGGGGGGGGGGGGGGCATGTGGGGAGAGCACACTTGGGGTGGGCACAACATCGCGTGCCACGGATGATAGAGAGTTTGGAAAATTGCAGAGGATTTGAAAAGAGTTGTTGGTATTAGGACAGGTGACGCGATGTCTATGGCTGGCTGCGCGTGCCTGGCCAACTATTCATGTTTCATTCATAACATGTTCTCATTTTATAATGAATAGAATCCTGGGATGTTAACGGGTGAGGGTGGAGGTAAGGGGGGGGGGGGTCAGGTAAAACCTCAGAAACCACAAGTATTTACCGTCGTGAACTTGACGAGACCCAGAGAATACTGGTGGAGATTGATAGCGTTGTCTGCCTGCGTGTCTGGACATAATATCATCAGTTTTTGGTCTAGATACAAGATGAAATTCATGGAGTTAAACGAAAATAAGTGGGAGGAGCTTCTGTAAATCAGGTAATGAAGTAATGAATTTCTCCAACAACCTCCTGGAGATTTAAGTAAAATATGAGGGATACTATAGTACAGGTGACACTGAGTACTGAGTACAGTTGTCAGTGTAGTTCTGCTCTACCCACTATTGGTTTTGTTTGATGGTAGTCAGTACATTAATGATGCCTAATTCTGACCTAATCCTGGAATTCCTGTCCTAATTTTTGAAAGACTTGGATAAGCATTCTGCTCTCCTTTGTCAACCAAGTCAATGATGTTTACACGTCAGAAATGTCTGCCAAAAATAGTATTGTCATGATCAACATAAAAGGGTTTTGGTGAAGGTGTACGTAATCATGTTTATACTCACTGGCATTGATATTAACTTTATCACACTTTTAAGTTTAAGTTGCATTTTTACTTAAAAGCTATATCGATTTGACTTTCTGCCAAATTCTTATAAATGTACAGAACATTCAGTACACAGTATTAGAAAAGCCTGGCATAGAGAACATGGTGGTGTTGATATTAAACATCCTTTCAGCTTTCCTCCCAAATATTTACATTGTAATTTTATTACCTTCTAAATTAAAGTTGTACTGTGTTATGAGAGGATGAATCTCAACAACAATTGATATTTCATAGTACATGTACATGAAAAGGACACACCCTTTTTGCGCATTTAGCCACTAGCCACACCCCCACACTTAATTTGCACATACATATACTTTTTGGCAATTTGTCTTTTTATTTTGGAAAGTAGTTTTATCTTACATAAAGAGGGATAAAAACAAATTGTGCAAGAATAAGTTTCTCTGTACAATGTATTTAGATGGGCAAGTCCAAGCTGTTTTATCCTATACTGTACCCAGTGGCATAGCCAGGATTTTGTAAAAGGGGGGGGGGAGGCACACAAATGCAGGGCTGTCAAGGAGGGGGGCAAAAGTTGTCAGGGGCAGTCTGCCCCCCCCCTCCCCCGCTCCCCTCAGCTACGCAAGTGACATCTACGATTTCAATATATCTGATGACCGTATCAAACTGATATTAACCTTCTGAGATTGGCTCACACAAAATATCAGGTGAAATGATATTTTCATGTCAATTTATATTCATAATTCCACAATACTTAGTAACATATATGGGACATACATGTACACCTTGGACATGCCCAGGCCTATATCAGCCCACACCCCATTGTCAGTCTATAATATTGAACCTTCATTCTCTCAACTAGTAACATTCCTTCACAGAAAAACAATACATTAGACCCCTGGCAGGGTTTAGATAGATGGAAGAATAGAAAACGCAGCCCCCATCCTGTGATACTTAGGGGAAACTAACCACATGGTTTATATCATGCCATTTTATCAAAAGATTGCAGATCCTATTGCACTTGTGTAACTCATGCACCTGTCTTTGCCACATCTGGTAACTCCTTGATTAAATAACAATGAAGATGAAAACATTAATGTTTTTGCTGAGATATGCAGCATTTTAGGATGAAAATCATATCCATAGCAACGTGATTCAAGTTAAGAAGTGTTCTTCTCAAGTTTATTGATGACTTTATCTTAGCATCATATACTTGAGCTCATGTCGTTGACGCAAATGAAACTGCTTAAGATAGCATCACTGTATCGTGAAATTTTTAAAGTTAATAATCTACTTTCGACAAGTTTACTTGTGGAGACAAAACTTTCTTGGTGATTTTTCTATAATTCACATAGTTCAGAATGAAAACAGTTTCATTTCAGAGATGCATTTTGCACTCTTTTATTGTGCTCAAACAAAGGAAGGCAGGAAGGAAAGTGTTAATGTTAATAATGGGTGAATTCAAGTTCGGTGTTGAAATCTGGTGTTGGTGTTGGTGTTGGGGCAAAACTAGCACCAGCCACAACACAACCTGAAATGAAGCTGGTGCTGGGATTGACTTCACTAGGTGTTGAGCTATCAATAATGTGTTTGGTATTATTTTTATAAACCTGAATTCGGTGTTGGGGCTAGAATCAGCAGCCCAATTCACGCTCTCAACACTTACACCAACACCAACACCAAAACCAAACTTGAAATCACCCAATGTATGACATTTTATACTAAGATACAGCTCTTTCTTAGCAAGAGTTAAAGGGCAGTCCAACTTTTGTAAAAAGCCGATTTGTGTGAAAGGAAAAAAATAGAGAAACGGAATGTGAAAATTTGAAAGAATAAGAATATTATGAATGATGGAAAATAAAATCACTACATCTGTGCAAATCTCACATTGGCAATTTGGTGAATTGATTCTGATGTATTGGTCAACTCTCCCTTTTGCCGTACACCAAAATATCATTAGATTCCGGTTTTCTCCTGAGTGCCTTTCCTTCAGGGCAGTACTCAAATATATTGTAGACACTAGACAGCATATTGTTATACATGTAGGTCCTCCAAAAAGAAAAAGATCCTACTGAGTTATGCCTTTTGAAAAATTGACATTTTAATAGTTTTGTGTGCTGGAGTGAATGGAGAAGTTGACTGCCGCTACATCACAGTGACGGTACCGATATGGCCAATTTGGGATTCCATATGTATAGTGATTACAACTTTTTAAAAATCATAACTTCCTTATTGGTTGTCCAATTTCATTCAAACTGTCACCAATCTGCTTTTCTGATATTTCTGCTTTCACACAAATCAAATTATTACAAAGGTTGGATTGCCCTTTAAAGTTTCCTGATTTTCAAAGAAAGAGAACAATGCTAAAAGAGATATATAGAAATGAGATGGATACATAAAATCTTCCTGGAAACTAAAAATGTCAGAGACCCATTCGGGAGTTCATAAGAAATACATGAGGCCAACAAAAAGAATAACTAAGCTGAAAAACATGGCAGCCACACATCATAATCACTGGGTTCTCTCCAATCCCTCACTTTTCCACAAGAAGTCTTTCTTTCCTTCATTGCTGTGTAACTTTCTAGCCTCAGGTGTTAATGGTTTAGCAATATTTGCAATTGACATCTTGATAGAAATCTCTCCTGAAGAAAAGAGATATGAGTCATGTCATGCTTCTCTTATCCACAGGATACTGTTAACCAAGTCACAAACTTTGAGGGGACAAAAAGGTCTTGATCTTTTTAGTTGTTCATATTTTCTTGTTTTTTTCTTCTATTGTGACAGAATTCATACAAATATCTCAAGCTTAGGCATTTACAGGAAAAATTAGTAATAGTTCCTGATTGGAACATGTTTCTTGATCCTTGTGAACACTAGCTTTAGGCAGACTATGATCGCTATCAATCTAAACTGCTGATATCGAAAATGACTCAAGATCATCTCATGTTTTTGTTTTGTTTTGTTTTGTTTTGGGCTTTTTTGCTTGATGAAGCCTAGACCAAGTTTGTTAACACAGATGTAAAAAGCCAGAATTTCTGGTTAGTATTATGTCATTCAGACTGGCTAACAATGTTGACCTTTTATGGACAGGCTGAAGAAAAAAAAAAGAGAGAATGAGAATGAAAAAGAGAAGGAGGAAGAGAGAAATGAATAAAAAGGGAAAAACAGAAGCAAGGGAGAAATACGGGGAAGAAAGAGAGAGAGAGGGAGAGAAATACATGTAGAAAGGGAAAGAGGAAAAAGAAGGAAAATTGATGACAGAGATTTTTTTTTAGTAATGATTATTTGATTCTTTATTTCTTGACTGAGCCCTGTGCATTTTATCAGCAATGTACCAATATGTATGAGGGTTGAAAAACATATGCTAAGAACTTGGCATTGTTATATTCCAATTAAAATGGAAAGAAAGTCATTGAGATTGAGAGCCTTATCTAGTTTCAGGTGTTAGTTTGATGTAAACTAATCCAAGTTTCTTTATGATCTGATTAATGAATTTTGTCATATTTGAGTCACTTTCCTATAATCTCTGTATCCCATAATCCTAAAATAAGACTGTGTAACGCAGAGTCACCACTGACACACATGTTTGTAATATTGTGATAGCAATCTTTCTCTCCTTAGAGAGGATATTCTTGGTAGAAATATCTGATTTTAAGCAGCTTTTGATAATTCAGGATTGAGAAGTCACAAATTATTTGTTCAGTGTTATTGAGTATTAAGAGGATAGGATATATTTCTTGAATGTCTTCATTCATAGACAACTAAGAAATGTATAATATTTCAATTTCTTGAGAGACTCTGCTACATCAAAATAACAAAATTGAAGACACATGAAAACGACAAAGTTGAAAAAGGCAGAGTTTGTACTACTTTTGATCAAAATGACCCAATTATATTAATGCATTTCCCCTTTCCCAAGACATGTGCTTCCTCTTTCTTTTGTTTCTATGAAACAAAGTAATACATTCCTTCCTTAATGTAACTACAAGAAATAAAGATTATCCAAAACATTCACGAGTTTCAAAAAAGGTTTTAAGGTTGGTAGGATAAGGGTCTCAGACATCTATGAGACAGGATGACGAGACACTGACGGGAAATTGAAAGAAATTGGAACGTTTCTAGCAAGAAATATGAGAAGCTATTAAAGCTTCAAAGTTCAGTTGTCAGATTTTTATTTTTCTGTTTTTATTTTTCTGTTGTCTCACAGATTGAGAAAATAGGGTCTTCTTATGTGAGGGAGAAATTAAAATCAGTGCATTTATTTTGCTCCAAAAAGACAGTTTCCTATAGCTTAATTCTGCCCAAAATAAAGTATGAGATCTACTCATGTAATAGATGATTCTATTCTATTAAAACAAAATGAAAATAGAGATACACTGTACATGTATCTTGAGAAATTATTTTGTTGTACAAAGTAAATAGAGAGTTCTTGTAATTGCTTATGACATCGTACTTACCTGACTGATCAGTAAACCCAGATTTTGGTTATCTTGAATGATATTTCAATCGCTTCCATACCATTCTCCAGTAATCCTGTAGATTGTTCAGCTGAAATTGTAAGGTTGTTTAGTAGGTTTGATTGGATTTTTATGATCAGAGATGCAGTGGAATTTAGATGGTAATCTTTATTATTCCTTAGTGTAGCTACATATCTGTAATGTACTGAATGAAAATACAAAGAATGTTGGGTAAATTATCATGTTGGAATGGTAGACGGGTAGGATGATCATCACTTGGAGCCAAACCCTGTGACGTGTCAAAGCTTTGAGCCTCAGCCAAGTCCTCAACATTTAAACTGTCAACATAAACTGCAGTAGCTGCTAAATTTCATTAAGTTCATGGCCCACGAGTGTACTTTACAAAAACCCTTTCTCTCCACAAAAATGGAAGTGTTTCTGTAAAAGGGCATATTGATTCAGTCATAAATCAAACACATGCACAACTTCCTATCATTCTATTGCTATACATGTGGTAGCAGTAGCTCCCCTTCCAAGGTTAACTCTTTTGCTAGGGATAGACCAGGGAATCTATTACACTTCCCTGGATAGACCAAGGAGTTATCACAGAATGTTCTGTGATATTAAACTCCTTGGATAGACCTATTTTGAATGGGAGATACCATGAACACACTTGTGTTTGTTTTTTTTTCTTTTTGGAAGAGAACTGATGTTCAGTGATTTTATACCTGTATGTTATGTTTGATTGTTGATTACCTAGTTTCTGACAGTATTGGAAAGCTCCCAAAATATGTTTATTAGATTTTTAAAGTTGTATTTCAGCATTTCTATGTATGTGTGTAGGTCACGTTGACTCGACAGAAGTGCAATAGCATAGAAATTTCCAATACACTGAAATAGTATTAGGAATGCCCTACTAGTGCCCTTACAGAACTTTCTTGAGGATATTGCTGTAAAATGTTGGATTGATATTGCCTCACAGCTCCAAAGTATTTTCTATTTAACTTTGATAGAGCTTGAATGTGCACATATAGTTTGGAGTGGGTTTTGTAGAGCAAAACGAGAAAGCCTTGTCTGAGGAAATAGGCACACCTGACTAGAGATCTCACAATAATTACTCCCTGATGATGGTCTCCTGTTTACTAAAAACAAGCGTGGAGTAAAGTGGTAGCTGGTAGCTTGGCTGGCATCATGCCAAGTCTGTCATTGAGAGATATCTAGGGGTTGAAAGGGTTAGGCAATATTTCTTTCTTTCCTCCAATTCTATATGGGTGCATTGAGAGATATATAGGGGTTGAAAGGGTTAGGCAACATTTCTTTCTTTCCTCTAAGTTCTAGGAAGACATATGCTCTATGACTGTTGGAATTTCAGCTTTTATTGGACCAAAGTCAACAAATGAAGCTCTCTTGATGAGATATGCTGAAAATATTTGTACACACCTGAATTCATATAGAGTGAAATGAATTTCCCCAGTCTTATGCAAGATTATTTCAAACTTCATCACACAATATATGCAAGGCATTAGTGATATGAATAAGGCAAATTGGTGAAGAAATGAAATCCATGAAAAGGGATATTTCTCCTTTAAGAGTTGGAAAGAAAACATCCATCTTTGTGAACGGTAAAATTGTCCCCCTTTCCCCTTTTCACCATTCTTTACCCATTTTCTTCTGGTCAAACAGGAATTAATCATTAAGAAAGTTGATCTGCAGTTTTCTGTGGATACAAAATATCAAACCAAAATGAGCAAAAGTGACCCATGTTTCATCCAAAGTAAGTTGGGTGTCTTGGACATACTGAAGTATTTTCACTTTTTATGTACATAGTAAAAATCTGTGTATTCTAGTATGTGCTACGTTTGTAATTGGATGGATCATATAATTTTTCACTATTTTTTGTTTTCATTCCATTTTGTTTCTCTCTTTACTGCAGGATGTCGCAGGATGTACTGAAGTAGCTCTGGACAAGAAGAACTATGGAGTACCTGATCTTATGGCTGAGGGGTAAAGAAATGTTCCTTAACCTTTAGAAATGGTAGATTTTATGTTATGATTAGGCCTGATCCTGAGTCCTGTGAAGCTGTTGATTTTAACCCAAAGTCATAACTTCCCTTGTTCTTGAACCGGCAAGGTCTGAAGAAATGTGGGAAATTCTGTAGTAGCTATGTTTGCTTATGACACTATCTTGTTTTATTTTCTATATGAAACTTGCTGGCTGTCTGAAGGTTCACTACCTTACAGAGCTCCTAATTTTCATAGTGAAATGGAAGACTTCAGTCTACTGCAGTTATGGGTAACTTGGTTGGAGGTACATATAATGTTTATATTTCTCAACCACACAGGTAAAGTCTAAGTAACTCTGAGTTAACTCCTATGCTACCCTTGATATGAAGTCATTTTTAGCTCAGGGGCTCTTTTCCATCTTATGCTCTCTTTCATCCTTAAAGGGATTTGGTAACTTTGTGGAGGCTCGATTTAATAAATTGTTGAATTTTGATATCTGTCTTGCATAATGATGTTCAGAAGGATTAATAAATAGCCAGGCATAGAAAGGTTTTCTAATATATAATGCTATCATTAAGATATCTGTGACTGAATACTCCCATTTACGAGAGCGTATGGCTATACACTTTAGTCTAACACTGAGTCTATGGGGGAAAATGAGTCTGGCATTTCCGGTCACTTGCATATGTTTACTTTTGTGAAGCACATGATGATTTTGAAGTGCTTTTTTTTTTCCTGGGCTTCATTTTTATACCATATTACATACACTGATAGCATGCAAGGCCAGGCAGCTCCGATTTTATCAAGCCTCTACAAAGTTACCAAATCACTTTAACCATTTAAATGTTTCTTATAGTTTTTTGGGAATGGTTGATCTTATATCTTCTCGCAATATACATTTATTTCTGATTGATCCCCTTTAAAAGGAAAATGTATATTGACATGAGCAGACATGGGCTGCTCAGTCTAGTATTAAAAGCCATGACAAATCTTATGTGTACACCTTCTGACAAATCCTATATTTTCCTTCCGCTCTCTGAACAATTCAAAACCGACATGCTTGACTCATAAAAAGCGATACTGTTCGTGCCTCTCCTTCTTTTTTGACTCCCTTCTTTGGACTTTGAAGTTTTTCTGTCGTAAAATGATTGACAGCGAGACGACAGTCAGGTGCGCTCGCAAAATTTGTGACTTATGAAGAGGAAGCATGCGATTATTGGCGTACAACGGAATACGGGAAATGGACTCAATTAGCTCATCCTTTTTTGTATTTTTTCTCTGCAATTCCCTTCTCTCTTCCTTACTCCCCTGTGTCATTTTGTCCTGCTTTATGCAGTTATGCAGCCAAACTATTCCAGTGAATAAAACTCAGATTCAACCGGTTGATATGTGTTGACAAGTAAGTCCCTCAAACTTCTGCAAGAAAGCTTGAGAGTATGCCAACTACATGTAGGTCGCTAATTATATTTTGTAAAAAAAACATTCTTTTTTAAGGTTTTATGCACGAGGAGAAATTGTGAAGGAATGTAGATAGGTGTGAAGGAATGTAGATAGGTGTGGAGTAAGAAGATTTCTCCATATAAATCAATGTTGTATGTCACGAATATCCCAGAAAGTTTTAGCCAGTGTTCTAGCAAAATGATACCTCCAATGATTCAACATTGATTAGAATTCTCAAGGGATTAAATAAAGTTTTGATTTTTGCTGATATTGGTAAATGTAATTGTGTTTAAAGGAGAATGAAACCCTGGGGAAAATCAATTTTAATGAAAGAGAGGATAGAGAGAAGCAATTTTTAAAAAGCTCCACCAGAATCTGTTACGAAATGAGAAAGTTATGAAAGTTTGAAAAGTTCACTTTACTTTCTATGGCAATCCTCAAATTAGCAATGTTGCTTCAAAGTGACAGGTATAGTAGAACAACTCTCCATGTGTTTTGTACACAAAATTTCATATTTTCCCCATTATCTCTCAAGGTGCAGCTTGCCTCCTTCTTAGCTCAAGATATATCATGGGAAAATGTATTTGACACAACATATGTTGAGTTCACAAAAAGACAAGCAGCATCTTTAGAGATAATGGAGAAAATATGAAATTTTGTGTAAAAACATATTGAGAGTTGTACTACTAAACCTGCCATTTTAAAGCAATATTGCCAATTTGAGGATCGCCATAGAAAGTAAATTGAGACTTTTCAAACTTTCAAAACTTTTCATTTCGTAACCGATTTTGATGGAACTTTTTTAAAATTGCTTCTCTCTATCCTCTCTTTTCATTAAAATGGATATTTCCCCAGGGTTTCACTCTCCTTTAACATACAACATAAAAAATTGATGCTAGGATAATAACCATTTACTGCAATATGAATCTCTCTGTAACTGGTGATGGAAAGACTTTAAATTTTACTGAAGAAAACAGTATGTTTTCAGTTTTAAAACAATAAGATAAAAGACTACATACTCATTTTTATGGTAAAATTATGCATTATGAATTGTAGATTTGTACTAATTTACGGAGTCACATTCAAGATAAAGGGGTCTAGGCATTAACCAATTACCTGTTGTTTTACATTCTGAGAACGACTGAGATATATATCTTAGTGATGGTTATATTCAATTGAGTATAATTGATGGCTGCAAAAAAAAAATGGAAAAAAGACATATCGTTTGAAGCGAATTCTACAAATAGATCTGTAGCTTAGGGTGCCAGTTATTCTAACCAAATTTCCCATCATAATCAAATATGCGTGCCTGTAGGCTTTTTGGCAATAAACTTTAAAAGAATGAAAAACAGAAAATTACCATTCAGGTGTACTCCATATAAATTTAATCAAGTTTCTCTTATCAGACCATAGCAGCTATCTCTTCAGATAAAGCAGATTTAGTTAGAGCTTTTGAATGGTATACATGTATATTCAAGTAGCCACATAGCATTGCCACTTTAATGGAAACGTTTATGCTGTATATACAGGTCCACTGAGAAAAAAGAATCAGCTTGGAAGTAGTGCTACTATTTTAAGAGAGTAACAATTTTCCTTGATTTCATTACATGTTTTGAAACTTGGAACAAGAATATTAAAAATTTGAGATTATATTTAAGAGATATTATGATTTACACAGTATAAATGTAAGAATAAGGTATTAGTTAAACCACAAAAACAACAGAACAAGCTTCTACTTATAGTAGTTATACACGGAGCTCAGCCTAAAAGTAGCCTTAATTGATTCAGTAAAAATAAATTTGATTATATATGCACTATTACTATTTGTGTCTTGGACATGATTCGCTACTTCTCAAGATCAGTGAAAATAAGTGAACAGATGATTAGCTAAAAAAAGTAAAACAAAGAGACGGAATCAAAACTTCTTCAAATTCAAAACCATAGGTGTGATTTCCAGGCTGAGAGTGAAAGCTGAAAGACAGAAATAATTACTGGCATTTGCGTATTTCCCCCTTCACTCCACTCACAAACCCCTCTGGGCTAGGAGCTGTACTGTATCTATGTTCATTCAAGCCTTCAGGGCATGTCTTCTCTAATCAAGCTTTCTTTCTCATTTTATGCGTGATTACTTCTTATGTTTTCATTGGAAACCTTGAAGTCTCACCCCCAAACAGAGCTCTTCCCCTTATGAGAGTGCTTCCTGCATCTTTTCAGAGGTGTTGAATGAGAAATGAGTCCAGTGTCCATGTACTCCAATTAGAAATGATTTATGGTTTTCATTTAAATGATACAAAGATTAATGATTTAGACAGTTTTTTTCTCACAATCAAATAATTAAAAGGGGATTTTAAGGATATTGGCAAAAACAAGGGCTCCTGCTATTTCTCTCAGTGGAATAATCATTAAAATTTTGGAGGTTACTAGTATCATAAAGTTTAAAGAGCTATTTGCCTTGTGTTGTCCGTTAGTGTCAAGTCAACAAAAGGGGTGTCAACAACAGCCCAAGCTGATGTCGCAAAGTTTGCCCACCCCCTATTCCTTCTCCTTCCTTCATTGGACTTGTGTGCTACACCTAGGTCAAGAATGACAAATGTAGATAAAATGTCTCGTCTGAGGTTACAGCTCCATGTTATTATTAGAATCTTCAACGTCTTGATTGAAAGCCATTTGAATGAACTGCTACGTGTATACCATGGTGCCCCTAATTTATTTATTTATTTTTTTTTTTTTTTTTTGGGGGGGGGGGGTGTTTACCAGTTCATAGATGTAAGTGAGTTATATTTGGACTGTTCCTCCTTACTCTCAAAAATACAAACTTTCAAGGCTCTGATATACCTGTTGTCTAATATATCAAAGAAAAAAAGAACAGAAAGGTGCTCAGTAGAACATTACCATCTTGAGATGATTCAGTACTGGTGAGTGTTCTTTTGAGTCCTCGGTTTCTTCACTTTGTATCATTTTCCCTTCACATTTGAAACTGTCTCCATCCATTGATACCATGGAGAAACTCCTTGAAAGTAATCTGTTTAATATTAGCAAAAGATAATTTTCCCATACTTTCATTTTCTCTGCCCATAAAGGCAGTGGCAGTATAGGCAGTTCAAATCAGTATTTAGTATTTATGATGGAATATGTCAATTCACTTGCATTTATTTGATTTTAGATTAATGACACAATACAACAAATATAGTCAGTGAAAGCGTTTAGCAGACTTATGAAAATAGCTTATTGTTTTGCTATTATGACACCTGTTCGTATTCATAGACTTGTCAAGTTCATTGGCTACCAAGACACTCCACCACAAAACGTGATGGATTTTTCATGAGGTTGCCTTATCGGTACAAACACCAGTATAGTGAGGGGGAGCATCCCCTGAGGAGTAACAGAGGAAAGAGTTCAATCAAAAAAGGGGCAATGTCCTTTCAAGGAAATCACATAGGTAGATGAGGACAAAAATCAAGTATTCAAAGAAAAATCATTTGATGATGAAGGGATTATAATGTCACTTCTCCAGGTTGTCTAATTTTGGTTTCGTCAGCACGAGCTTCAGAGTTGATATCGAGGGATATTTTTCATCAGAGAGCTTGAAAATTGGTGCTTCAATGTATAATGCAGATTCTATATAGTCACTCATCTTAATTTATTCACTTGTTATTGGGCAACTCCAAGCTTTATTATCCCATATGTTACCAACAGTATCTAAGATATCATATATCTAATGACTGTATCAAGCTGATTTATGTTCACAAAATTCTATAATGTAATTCCATAATATAATTTCATAGTACAGTTAACCTTGCATAACTCAAAGTCACATAAGTTGAACTTTCCCTTAGCCAAATCAATTTTTTGACCAAACTATGGAAAATCTGTGTTATTTACATTTCTTAAGTCGAATTTTGCATAAGTCAAACTATTTTGTGTGGTCCCAACAGATTCGATTTATGCAAAGTTCACCCTTTTGAGACAATTGGCCACATTCTGTGATTTGGCTCCACAAGTTTTGATTCAGAGCTCTAAAAAATATACCAGATGCATGAGTAGAAAGGGCAAAAATTTCTGCACACACTGTATCCATTTTTGTTGCATGACCATATTGCATTTGATGCCAGGAATTTTAAAAAGGAGAATAAGCCTTAAAATCCTTAAATTGGCAACACATTGAGAGGTTCAAAATCATTGTTTTTGGTCAAAATGGGCAATTTTAAAAACTTTTCAACGAAGTTCCTCACCATGTTTATTGTTTTCATAGACATTACATTTTATTAGAACCACATAGCACTAAAAGAAAAATATAATTGTTGCCAGTTTGAAGAACAAAATGTGATCAATTTAGCCCTTGAATAATTCCTGTCCTGGAAGGATTAACTGTACTTGGTAACATGTGGGACATACCTTGGATTAGCCCTGTTTGGTGACATGGTGTTCATCTTCGGTAGATGATAACTTTGTCATCACTTTAATCCTGGCTTGATTTACCTGCACAGAGTGTATTTCACCTTTTTTGTTGTGAAAGATTTCTCAGTACAATTTATATGTTCGTACATGTTTAAAGTAGTGATTTTGCACTTGACTTGATCCAGGGCCACATGCATGAGCCATAACTCTTATCTCATCCACAGCTTGGTACAGGCAAGGTCATACATAGCCCATGGAATGAGTTACCACTCTCCTTGCTTTCCAACTCTCATTCTCTCTCTCTTTCTCTCTTCTAATACACATTTTTTTTTCTCTCTCTCTCTTTATCACTCTCCTCTACGCTCTCATCTCTCTGTCTCTCAATCTTCTTTTTCTCTTGTTAATTGTATAAGAAACCTCTTATATTTCGTCTTTCATTCTCTATTCTCTCATTTACAATACTATATCTTTTTATTTGTCTGTTTCTTACTCATATGCAGACTATGTTATGTATGTCTGTATTAATCTATCTTGCACATTAACACCCCCAAGAGAAAATAGTAATCACTCCAGGCCCCCCCCCCCCCCCCCCACAGTATCAAAATGTAACTTTCGGGGCCAAGTTCACTTCGAATCCAAAATTCTCCCTAAACGGCCTGAAAATAAAGTTAGTTTGGGGCCATGCCTATTGGCTTTATACATGTAGTGTGGTTTCTGCACATTTTCCGCTCAGCAATCTCTTCACTTACATTTTTAAAGTGTAAAAGAGTAAGTCTGTCAATAGGAGTAAAACTGACTGTTGCCCCGATGAAAAAAAAAAATTGAAGAAGGTTCAGCCCCCGATCTGACCAATATCAGGTTAAGAATTAGGCTTCTGTCATAACAATTTAGTGCTAATGGCTGGACTAAACTTGTCACTTCCTGCTCAAAGTGCATTTGCTACCGCAGTATCTTTAGCTTCTAATTTGTTGGGGAAAATAAAATAATGAATTATTTTCTGAACACTGTTCATTTTAAGGTAACTGATTTGCATATCAGTATTTCCAAACTTACTTGTTTAACATTTCCATGGATAACAAGTCTTATATTTTCTCCAAGGTTCTTTCTCAATACTTTTGTAATATAAATGTTTAAAAGTAGGATCTCTTTGTTCTATTCAGCAAGGTCCCTTCTTGACTGATCTCTTCTACTAATCTGTAATTACTGTCTGTAAACCTAAGCATATTCATGTAGACCAGACCATCTTTGACCAGAGTCATCTAGCCCAGACTATCTTTTACCAAAGGCATCTGTCCCAAAGCATCTTTGACCAAAGGCTTCTAGTTCAGACCATCTTTGACAAAATGCATCTAGCCTAGACCATATTTTACCAAAGGCATCCAGCCAAGACCATCTTTGACCAGAACCATGTAGCCCAGACCATCTTTTACCAAACGCATCTGTCCCAAACCATCTTTGACCAAACGCCTCTAGCCCAGACCAAAGTTATCTTGCTTTGACCATCTTTGACCAAAGGCATCTAGCCCAACCATCTTTGACCAAGGGTGTCTAACCCAGACCATCTTTTACCAAAGGCATCTAGCCCAGACCATCTTTGACCAAGGGTATCTGTCCCAGACCATGTTTTACCAAAGGCATCTAGCCTAGACCATCTTTGGCCAAGGGTATCTAACCCAGACCATCTGTGATCGAAGGCATCTAGCCTAGACCATCTTTGGCCAAAGGCATCTAGCTATGACCATCTTTGGCCAAAGGCATCTAGCCTAGACCATATTTGACCAAAGGTATCTAACCTAGACTATTTTTTACCAAAGGCATCTATCCCAGACCATCTTTGACCAAAGGCATACCAACTAGCCCATAGCATATTTGACCGTAGGCATCTAGACCAGACAATCTTTGACCAAAGGCATCTGCCCCAGACCATCTTTGACTGAAGGCATTGACCCCAGACTGTATTTGACCAAAGGCATCTGGTCCAGACCATGACAGTGCTCCAGACAGTGTCAAGTTCAGAACAATCTTTTATTAGAGAGAGGGGGGAAACTTCCTCTTCCGATGATTAATCTCTGGATTCAGTTTAATCAGGAGATGGTTCAGGGGATGTAGACATTGGTCTAGCACCTCCTCAGGTTCTCTAAAACTCTTAAAGGAAAGGATGTCATTAATTTTGGTTTTGGTATTTTTCCACAGGCATTGAGCTTTTATGGAAGATAGAACCTTTATGGGTTCAAGAAACTGACACAACTTATGTTGTACATACCTTGTTCAATGATGTAGAACTTTGATAGTATCAGTTTGTTGGAAAAACAATTCATTTGTGTATTTTGAACATGTAGATAAAGTGATTTAATTATGTTTCACCAAGAAGTTATCACAGAATGTGATAACTCCTTGGTTTCACTTTGAGAGATTCAAGCTTTCTGTTATGAATGCATGTGTTTTTCTGAATTTTAACATGCCAAAAAAATGTCAGATTTATATAATGTGGCATATATTGTGTTCCCTTGCAATTTATACATATGGTGTTGTGCCGAAAATACCGGTAAATTTGTATCTACGTGTACATGAGGCTGTTATGGGTGAGGCGATGAGGGGTAGGGTAAAGAAGGATAAATAGTCACTTGTAAAGTGTAAAGCCAGCATTGTGCAGCAGATAATCACTCAATTAGATTGTTGTAATAGAATAACACTTCAACTACTCCCGATGCAAAGTGACTTATAGCACCGTTTCCCCCCTCCTTTAATTTGTTTTCCCTTTTCTGAATATACGTAACCTCTCGGTCATGTACCTTTTCTGAAATACATACAAGTACAAATGTGTATGGTTTATACAGTTAAAGTTTTTTTTTTTAATGTAAAAAGTTATGTGAAATAAAATACCATACATAACAAAATGATTGTACTTGGTATGCTGTAGCCTCTTCTCACACAATGAATGGTCATGTGCCTCTTTGGTCACATGCTGCATTGTAATGAGTCACCTGACATTATTACATAATACCTTAATGAGTTGTAGTAAATCTCATTGCCCAGGTAATCAAATCTACCTCTACCTGGGAGGATGTTCCAATTTCCTCCCATCATCATTTTTAATTTTTCAATGATTGAGCTTGAAAAGCGAAGCAAATGTGATGATGATGATGAACAAAGACAAATGCATAAAATCCTCCCCCCCCCCCTTCATCACTCTCTTTCTCTTCTTTACCACTCCTTCAATCAACTGAATTTGCACTCCTTCCTATTTCTGTTACTCTTGGATCTTATCACTTTATAAAATGTTTTTAAGAAAAGTTGCACATGTCATTTCTTCAGTTTGTCATTAAAGTTATATTCACTTCTATTTGTTTCTACTTTCCAACTTTTTTTTTCCTTCCAGACCTACTGGTGTCAAATCAGGCATTGTGTCCTCCCATCCTTTGGAAAACTCAGAGAAGAATGTAAGTATTTGTGTGATTAAAAAAGGGTTTTCTTTGATAACTTTTATCTAACATTTGCCTGTCTTTTATTTTATCACAGTCTCTTCCTTCTATTTGATTTGCATTCATTTGATTCATCATCAACAATAATGTCTGCAATAGTATAAAACATTTCTAAATACAGTGTATGTAGTAGGAATATGGATCACTTATAAGCATGAAAAAAAAATAGTATTGAAAAGCCAAACCTTTAGAAAGTTGAGTAGTATTACAAGAAAATGTGATCAAAGGAGCCAAATAGCACTTTTGCTAGTTGAGTCTGTAGTTTATTTGTCTACTGAAGTGATCTCATCATTTAAAACTTTTAAGATCACAAAATCTTGCATCCATTTCTCTCTCTGACTGTAATCTGTCAGTAACTATCTGAAAGGAAGCAGTAAAGAAGTGAGAATGAGAAGTATCTGGAAATCACACAGGAAAGTGTAATCATTTTTTGGAAAGGAACCCAGTCTGTTACTTTTTTCTAGCTGAATCATAATAGAATTAAATTATGACACTTCCAAATGAAATAGGATTCATTGTGGTCAACAGAGGGCAGTGTTTGCACTTGAGTAGTAGAATTGGTCATTTTCCTGTTTAATAGTACATGTATGTGTATTTCATTCCTCAAGATTGCAATGCTTGAATGTACCTCTAAAAAATGAATTTAATAAGGTTTTTATAGACAACGAGAAAATTAGGAAAGTTTACTCCAGTTTTGTTATTAGTTGAAACTTGAAAGAAACAACTGTGTTTATGGGAATCATGCCAGATATGAGTCGCAAAGAAACTAATATCTAATTTTGTTAACAAAATATCTATTATAATCATACATGTATGTGAAAAATGTTGCAAAATCAAATGTCCTACACATGTATAGAGCACCAGCAATGAAAGATAGTGTCCATTGAACCAGCTTAAATAATTGCATTCAAGTAATTAAGGTACATTTGATTGTTGGTACATGTGGAGGATTAAGATAATAATAACAATAAACAACATATTTATGATTATATAAAAGATTTATTGCTGATTGGACAGTTCTTGAAATAAGAAGATCTAAAACAATGGGCAAATCAGTCAATTCTTGCTTTGGAAAGGGATGTTTATCTTAGAGCTATCTAGATTATACTCACATTTGCCTTAGTTTTTATGATGACATTCAAGGTAGTTTTGAGCCTGTTGAATTGTTGCCAGTTTATGGTATGTAAATAGATGTAATGATTACCATTTTTGGAAAATAAGTTACATGTAGTTGACAAAAATACGTTATTGTGTGGTAAGTACTTTCTTGCACCGAAGGTTGTTTAAGTTTGGTGGAAGAGGTATTGTTGGCAGTGATTGAAGGTGTATATGTTACTCATTTTATTTTAGACCTTCAAGTGCAGTAATTTCCCCCTGTTAGACCATAAATTGGCAACATAGATTAAACATGTGTTATGTTAATGGAATCATTCAAAGCAACATATCTCTTTAAAAAAAAAAATTCCCTTTACATTGTTCTTTGAGCTACTGTCTTTCTGAGGCACAAACTTGGCTCAGCACCAATGTTAGCAAACTAAGAAAAGATGCTCAGCAGAGATAGGAGTTTTATTTGGTAGAAGGGTAATGTTGTTTGATGAAGCTCATTATTGTTTATTTAGACTGGATATATATAGATAATACTTCCATTCCTACCTGTGCCACCTGTAGATTTTCTTTTATTCCAATTCCATTTTATTAAAATCTGGTTAAAGTAGATATACTGCGAGATGTTGTTGTGATTTGTTACAAACTTAGAATCACCAACAAAGCATATGATAGTTAAATTTGATGATAAGTGATATAATTGGGAAATTATTAACATTTTTTTTCCCTTTCTCATATCTTTGAATGATATCAATTTATATCTCCTTATAAAACTAAGGTGGTATGTCCTTAACTTCATGTCCATATTGTTCTCTCTCCAGTGATTTTGAAAATATAAACAAAAACTACTACATAAGAGGCACAACAAAGATGATGAAAGGATTTTATTACAAATCGATAACTTAAGCAGACAATGATATTTTTATTAGTTCTGATCATCAGTGTCCTCCTACTGATTAGATTTGAAAAGGCTCATAAATGTGGACCAAAATACCACATCATTCATTAATTTTCAAGTGATTTTCCACATTTTAAACAGAATGCAGTACGTAACACAGGTTGTGTAGGCCTAATTGCGTTGTACAATTCAGGTACATTTCATTTTTGAGCACATTTGTACATGTACATTTGCACTTGATATTTCAGCAGATTACCCCCCCCCCCCCCCCCACTTTCCCCCCCTTCCGAACCTTCCCCCCTTTCGAACAATATTTTTGACAAATTGTGTAAATTGTGTGCCTCATTAAAGTGTACCAATTGCCTGAGAAAATAATTTGTGTACAGCTAGAAAGTATAAAATCAACCTCAAAGAACTTTGTCTGGTATTCTATAGGTCAACAGTTACTGAGCATAAAGGAAATAAAGGATAACATGAAAATGCTCGCATGGAACCGAACTCAGAGGTTGGTTCCGCGCGAGCCTTTACTTTGACGAGCGTGTACGTGTGCGTCAAGTAGTCTACTCATGAGTCGCTTTTAAGCTTATAGAGAGTATAATTAAAATTGCAATATCTCTTTATAGAATGAATATTTGAAGCCCATATTTTGAATATAGTATAACGACATGCAACTTCTAACATACAGAGCAAAATTATTTTGGGTGATTGGTACCCTTTAAGTCTAAACATTTATGAAATTCTCTAACATCCTTGAGCATGCATGTCAGAGCCAATAAAACTGCCTTAATGCTGGCGATTTGGTAAACCATCTATGGTCTACCTAGTCGTGAAGGTAGTTATTGAACTTTGAAAATTAAACAAATCTGTCAAAGGATAGCCTCAAACATATGTTAAGGCAAAAAATCTGTTTGTATTGTACTCTACCAGTGAGATCATACACATGATGAGCTTCTTATACATACATGTACATGTATATACAGTGTGAGTCAGAAAAAAATGATACACTTTTTGAATTGAGTATTGTTTTAAAAATGTGGGATTAACAGAGTACTTTTTAGCATGCATGAATAGAGTATAAATTCCTTTGTTGTTTGGTAACATTTGTTTCAATGTTGCTGTTACTGTTGAGTGCACAACAGCCATTGCTTGAAAGATAGTCAAAACTCATTTGCGCCAAGTCGTATGATTACCTGCTGAAACAGAGACAACAACATTCACAAAAACAATGAGCGTAAAGTTTATGCATATGTTTAATCAAGACAAATAAACATGAAAACCAATAAATAAATGAATAAATATATAAAGCCAGAAATCATAACATTCAGTGATCTTCACTGAAAAGTCCTTTTTCATAGTCATTTTGGGCACTTGGACATAGCTTTCAATCTTCCACATGGCGTCCGTTTCTCTCGATGTATTTCTAAGCTCGATGGAGCATCGCTGCCATAGCCCTACAAAGTGTCTGTCTTCTTTCAGGCTTTCTTGCTCATTGTGCAGTGGAATCCAAATCAGGCAAGGCATTGCTGATGTTGATGCAAATGGGTTTTCACCCAGACACATTGATTGATTCCTATCCAGTAAATTCATTACTGATTCCCCACAAATGTGGTATCAAATAAAACTGGAAGAGTTATTCTATCTAACTGTGTGGTGCAAGAACTATGATATTTCTTTCATTTTTGAAATATAAGCATTTTAAAAAGTGTAACATTTTTTCTGACTCACACTGTACAGTGTGTTTCTTAAAAAAGGAAACCCAACTCTTCCCATCAATTACTAGAAAATCATTTATGTCCGGAATAATTCTTATTGCTCATGTCAATATGATACCAAATATATAATGATATTGTCACACGTGAATGACTTTGAAAGGTTTTAAATGAGTGAGGTCAGAAGTAGTTTGCGTACAGAAGGAATGCAAAGTGTAATTCCACTAAGTACAATTCAAAGAAATAAAACAAGTGATACAGACACATAGCAAAAAAAAAAGATGATAATCCATGATGTTTCGTTATTCGTCTTTCAACATGTATGCAACCTTGAATGAGATAGGAGTCCAAGGCAAAATTATCCCCAATGTCTTTCTGCGGTGACACAACACTTGCTCCTGCGACATTTGCTCCTCCGTCCATATCTCGAAAGGTCAAAGGGTAAGGTCAAGGTCATGATTTGGTTTTTTGTTAAGGACAATATGAGGATTAGGGTTAGTGTTAGCCTTAGGATTAGCATGGCAAAGTTAGCAATTGTCACAGGAGCAAATGTCATGGAACCCTTTCCGCATGACCGTCTTGTCTCTCCAAGCAAGTGTGTGCTCGAGAAAGCAGAGTGAGCTTGTAGCTGATAGATCGCACTCTCGTTCGCAAATCAATTTTTACATTGCTATTTTAAAATTGTTAAAGTTCAATAATCCTGGGCTCTGTCATCACAAATGTGGCAGCATATTAAAGGGGATAAAATTTCTTTCTTCATGATGTATTACAATAAATCAAGTTCTGTTTATTTGACAAAATATTGTTGGAGAAATTTGGGTTTCCTCTTTAAAGAAACACACTGTATATCTAAATTTTATAACAAAGGAAAATTCAACAAACTTCTATTGTAAATGCATATATACTACATTTATTTACTGTTCCAAAACAAGATTAGATTTTATTTTTATGCCTTCTTAATTCTCATGCAAACCATCGCTTTAAACTGACTTTTTAAAATTATTCACAATAAATGATTGTAATGTACACTATCCTGTAACCATATGAAGGAGTAAAAGAAATTCTGTGCTAGTCATTACTTCACCTGCTGTGTTTTATAATTACCCCCACAACCAAGTTCATTAACAGTCTAATAATTAAGCATCCTGAGCGTCAGTAGTGTATGGATGGTGAGTAATGCTCAGTCCGTCTCCGAAATACGCTGCATCCAACCATGGCAAGACGTAAAGGGGTTAATCCACTTGCGTAGAAAACAGAAGAAAAAGATTGAAGATAAGGAGTGAAATGAATGACCCGGATATGCAGAGGACAAGCCCAGAATAATTTTTGCTCATATGACTCCAATGATGTCTTTGGATGACTCAATAGAGAGAGGGAGGGGGATGAGGTTCATCTAGAGGGGCACATTCATGGTAGAAAGTGCAATGTGAAGTTCATATGCTGCACATGTTTGTCGGCCATCATTTTGTGTCCTTGATGTTAATGGTTTTGGCAGTAATCACACCTTATGTGATGGCCTATTTATACTAATCACAAAGACATAGACAAAGAAAGATAGAGGAAGGGGGAGGAAGTAAAATAGAAAGGGAAAAACAGATATAACAGTTGCAGAGATGAAAATAAACAATGTTAGACAAGGACAGCATGAGGAGAACAAATAGGAAGAAACTGAGCTGAGTGAAGGTTGATATGGGGCTAGGAAAAAGTTTGCGTCTGATGATAAAAACAGGAGAAGGAAAAGCATTGATAAAGAATGTTTAGGGTGATCTGAAGGGGAAAAATATATGTAAGAAGTTTTTAAATATAAAAATATTGCAAAGGGAATATATATAGAATGTATCAGCATGCTTTAATGAGATGAGAACAGTTGGCTCAGTGATGAATGAGTGAATACAAGTGAAAATAGAAAACCTTATGGGATAATATGTCGAGGCCTCCTGTAATGAAACAGTTGTATTTGAAAGGACAGACCTATCATAATCGTGGGCCAAACTATAGTCATTGTGATTGAGATGTCCATACCTGTTCAACAGGCTTGCACCTCATCACACTAGTACTCCTATGCACTTGATTATAAATCATATCCTCAATAAGTCTTACATTTATTGAAAAAGGTTCTGGAAATCTCTCATTTGTATTTGATTATGTATGTGGCTGTCAAGATATATCATATGGTCAAGGAAAAGAGCAGAATTCTGTTTCTGTTTCTGGTCCTGTTTCTGTTCTTTTTTATAGTAACTTCAAGAAACAAAACTTTTCTTCAGTCCAATTGTTATTTTAAAATGAATAAAATACAAAGCAAACAAAATATTTTCTTATCCATCTCATGTACATCACTTTATGTACATCATCATAATTCACAAGGTCAAAGTTGAGATTGAAATTAAGATAAACAAATACTTGGAACTTGCATCTTTTGCAATGTGAGAAGCATAACATATAATTTTAGCTTATTCTGCCATGACAACCCGGCATACTGTCTTTAGATAAGTTCATTCAAACAGAATTGCAGAAAATGAAGCTGAATTTTTAGATTTGATGACAAACCAAGAGCCATCCATGCAAAGAATTTGACCAACTCGGTTTCAGTTGGGCACAAAATGGCCTTTATTCCTTTGTTACATGCGCTTGCCTAACAAAACAACATGCACCGTACTGTTACCTACCGGAGCCGAGTTGGCCAAACTCTGTATAAAGATGGCTCTGGACAAACCTCAAATCTAGTGAATTCTACTGTTTTTCAAGGATTGTGAAATTGGGAATGAGATCAGTAGTCCTCTTCCTAGTGAAGTATAAACAGATTTAGTTATCTGGATTTAATTGACTAGCTTTTCCTGTGTTTTATTTCAAAAGTTTGTGGTAAATTTTGACAATAACATTTCCTGTGGTAGATATTATTGTGTGCATGCTGAAACTATTAAATGCCATTGTCCTAGCATTGATGGTTTTCTTTCCTTTATTTTAGTAACATATTGCCTTATCCTTGAAAATGAAATACTTAAGGTTTTCTCAATCAAATCAAAGGAACTACATGTAATGTATTCTATATAAAATCATGACTTCTGGAAATGAAAAACAGTATGTATGTACACTATAGGCAAGTAATATGGTATAATTACTTAGTGCACATATAACAAAAAAATAATGCTTTTAAAGGACTAAAAGGGAATATCAAAATAAGATTTTGCTGAAAATAGCTTTTCTGGGAAAAGCAGCATGGCTTAATTGCACCTTAAAGAGTCAATGATTTGAGCACATACTCAGTACATACATGTACTCTTTTTTTGTACTCCCCATTGTCTTAGTTATGATAGATTGATGTAAACAGAGGCAGGGGATGTGAGGGTATGTTTATAAATGCATTTAGATCTAATCAAGATAATATGTATTTCCCCTTTGTTGTAGTTCTGGAGGAATCAGCAGGAACAGGAGTTTGCCAATTTGAGGAAGCTCCAGGGATTGCATGCACCACTCAGACTCATGATGGAACGCAGTATAGTTTCACAGGTTAGCTTCCTTGTCTGGTTTATGTTTTCATGAACGACTTTTAGTAAACCAAACTTATAGATATCTCAAGATGTCTTAGGTATTTCAAAGCAGAAGACATAACAAAATATTACAAGTTTTCACCCACGCTGGTCTGGCTTTATGGAATAACTTACGGTTTAGTTATTAACTTATTAGAAATTGCAATTCTCCAGATCATTCAAAAGCAGTGTAAAAACTTACTAGTTAATGCTACCTTTGATTATTATATTCTTCTCTTGTGTTTCTACTTTATGTAATTCTTTATATCCTACTCTGCGCCTAGAGCACTCTACGGAGTGGATTTGGCGCATCATGAATTATATGAATTGTTATCATTATTATGAATGTTGCATCATCAAAGAAGCTGTTCTTATTCACAATGACCATCAAAATTGTATGTGGAAAAAAATATGATTTGTTGAACTTTCTTTTGCACGTGACTGGATATTACACATTGACATAAGCTTATCTAGATTCTCCTAATTAGTTGATTAAGCAAACAAGTATTAATTTTGTAAAATGTATATGAAAGAGATTTTCATCTTCAGTTATCTAGAAAATCACTGTATACATTTAAGAACATAAATTAAAAGCAGGAGGAAAAGAAGAACATTGAAGGGAATGGAAATATGAGTAGAAGCAGGATTAATATTCAAGACTTAAGTATACTTTAATCTTCTTGTATGACTTGGTACTACTTTGGATATAAATGTATACATGTATAGTTGTATGAAAAGGTTTTAAAATTTTTTGTATTTGTTATTTTCTATTTACAGTCTGAGAGTCCTAATGTGTTACCATCGTCTAATGCCTTAGCTGATGCTCTATCTGGTAGAGATAACGTCATTGGATTTGAAGATATCCTTAATGGTAAAAGATGTTTCTTTCTTTGTTTGTTCTGTGTTGTATATTTGTGTGTTTTTTCTGTGTTTTTATATTTTATCATTCTTTTTTTGTCAAATTTCATATTTTCCTTACAATTTCTGCCTTTTTTGTCAAATTTCATATTTTCCTTACAATTTCTCCCAAGTACGAAAATGATTGATTATATTAAGATGTCAGCAATGAATTGCCAAATAAAAATTTACATATTGCGTGCTTTTAGATCATTTACCTTATATGAAAAAATAGCCATAATGTTACTATATTTTCTTTTAACATCTGCCATATTTGCATACTCAGTTCTTCTTATAAAACAGAAAGAGAAATGATAACTAGGTAATTGATTTCAGAGTTACCAAGCAAAATGATTTGGACAAGAAATAAACTTCTCTGCTGTTGAGTTTTCAGGGGTATTTTGCTGTCATCTCTTCTTTCTGATAAATGGGTTCCATTGTGAATTATGAGAGAAATAGTTACTTCTTTCTTATTTTTTTCAGTAAAGAATATTTGATGGTATATGTTTTTCTGCTCAATTAAGACATAGCTTGATGTCTTCAGGTGACTTGATATGTTGTGAAAGAAGGGCCAGGTAATTCAATTAGGGTGTGCTTTCACTGAACGAGAACAACACCCAAACTACACTGAATCTAATTTCCCCACCAATCCATAACATCTCTACCTCATCTTACCTGCCCAATAAGAAACATGAATTAGGGAATGGAGCCAATGGATTATGAAAATCGTTAATAATATGAGAATCCTTGTCCTCACGACGCTCTATGTGATACATATAGTTCGGAAGGATAAAGCCATATTATACAAATACAAGCAGGAGAAAGAATGCATGTGTCTTTCAACACACCTTTACAGGTGTGATATCAGAAGAACAACAAAACTCTTAGTTATTTTCACCTGAATTGATTCAGAGTGCTTTGCTTCCATGGAGCTTATGCTAACATGTAGGTGGTGTGTTAGTGTAATTGTATCCTAGGGAGGCACATGTCTATACCTACAGGGACAGATGATCATTTGTTAATCATCTTCCATCTTAAATCAAGCTAAGGGGTTAATCCTATATCAAGCTAAACATAGTAAACATGCATAGCTATGGGGTTTCCGGCATATACTGTGAATAGATGAAATGTTCCAGACCGAACAACTATGAGTTAAGATCAGTGAGTGTTTGCCTAAGTTCCATACTAACCTGGCAGGAAGATGCTCATTTGACCCCTACTGGGTTGACCTTGAGGGACAGGGATGGACGAGAGCTGGAGACTATTTTGTCAATCAAGGAACATCCTAACTCACTCACAAATAAATCACTTGTCTTATTTCTACTGTTTTAGGACTCGGACGAGTTGTATTTGTGGACTATAGTCTTCTTTGTTTTCTTAATCTTGATCTTCTCCCATATTTTCTCTTTGTGGCATGAAAATTGACTAATAGGTTGTAAAAGCAATGATAGAAACTGAAATTTTGTGTCTAGTAAAAGACTTTTAACCCTTTCGAGACAATTGACCACATTTTGGGGTTTGGCTCAACAACTTTTGATTCAAAGCTCTAAAAAAATATACTAGAGGCATGAGTAGAAAGAGCAAAAATTTCTGCACACACTATGTCCATTTTTGTTGCATGACCATAATTGAGTTTGATGCCAGGAATTTCAAAAACAAGAATAAGCTTTACAATCCTTCAATTGGCAACACATTGAGAGCTTCAAAATCATTTTTTTTTCTCAAAATTGGCAATTTCTTCAACTTTTCAAAAAAATCCCAAATCATGTACTTGTTTTCAAAGACATTACACCTTATTTGAATCATGTAGCACTAAAAGAAAATATTATTGTTGCCAATTGAAGAAAAAAATGTGATCAATTTAGCCCTTAAATAATTTCTGTCCTGAAAGGGTGAATGACATTGATTCATCCAATCAAATGAAGATGAGTTTGGGGACGTGAACAATAATACATAGGATATTGAAACTTGTACAGGTGTAAATAGTGTGAAACAGTTTGAATTCTAGGAAAATTCATGATTTTAATACAGCTTTTGAGATTATTTAGAAGTGAGGAAATGTGACTTTGTTAGCTAATGCTACTTTTCCTTCATGTATGTTGTACTTAACTCACGGTCAGTGTTACATAATAGAAAGGGATAATTAGGAAGTGATTTATAATGTTGTTTGTTGACCACCACTCAGGGTCATTGCTTGTAAATGACCAGAACAATGACACATTCATCAAGGTTAAAAAATACAAATGGCATGCTCCATCTGAAATTGTAATGGTAAATACGATGATAAGATGAGATTAAACTTTAACTTTCAAATATGTTAATAAAGACAGAGGGGGGAAGCAACAGGCTAATAGATAGAAAAGTAATCAATTGCAAAGGGAAATGAGAGAGAGATGTAATGAGAGGGGTAGAGAAAGTGCACCCTGATAAGCCAGTTTGTGATAAGTAAATGGTACAAATGACCCTGAGATGACCCCAATTTGTACGCGCACATGCATCGGTTTTGGTGTACGCACTACCTAAACACCTAAAATCATACTGGTAGGCACATCATAGTGCACACATTATGAAAGGTCACTTGTACTCATGACATGACATTGTACAAATGACCTTTATCTGCACATGCGCAAATCGTAATTACGAATTGGCTTATTAAATGGGAAGAAAGAAAGAGAAGGAGTTAGAGAGAGAAAGATATATTCCAAGAGCAAACGGAGAAAGAGAGAGAGAGAGGGGTGGGGCTGCAACAATAAAAAGGTATATTAATAGAAATCAACAGAGTGAGAAAAAGGTGTACATATTGCATTTATAGAAAGATAGAGATACAGAGATTTAAGAATTGTTCAGCGACGAATTTTGTCATGATTTCTTTGGTTAGTTTACTCCATAGATAAGTTTAAAAGAAAGTACATTATAGTGTGACAATGAACTGTTAGTACCCTGCTTATGATTCGATGCATGAGATATATCTGAGTTAGAGGGAGCCTCCCATCTTACCCTCGTCCTGTGGGACGTGGTAGGGTAGATGTCACCCCCTTCCTCTTCCGATGTTGGCCGTGACATCACAGTTGACATGGAGGGGTTGTACTGAAATCGTGACGGCACTCTGGCTCACTTTCCCCTCTCGCTTCCTGTGGGTCAAGCGCACTGCAAACCAAACTTGACCTCTTCAGTGTCAACTAATTAGTCTGACTTTAGTTATGAAATAATCAATTAATATATAGAAGATAGAGAAATGGTAAGAATGAAGAGAAGAGTCAATGACATTCGTTAAAGGAATTGCTGACCCTGAAGACTGTTAGGAAGAAATATAAAGATGCCGATAGCTAAAACTGATTTAAAGAATAAGGTAATGTAAGATGGCAAAAATTAGAAGATTTATAAGTGGGAGAGAGCAGAAGCATTAAGTGAAAGAAACAACTAGACATACATGTATCAAGTGTGGAATAGGAGAAAACGAGTTTCCTTGTTGTAATAAGTGGTAAAGACTCAAATTCACACAAATTAATAGATAAATCTTCTCTCAACGTATTAGTAAGAAAGGTTGATTTACACATAAGAGGTGACGGGTGTCTTTAGAAGTAGCCACATTTATGTAGGTGCACAAAACATACAGGCATTCCAAAAGTATACAATTCATAATTGTAACAGTCAAACGTTTTTGTTTAACAGTTTCTGGAAGTCAGATCCCTGTAATTCAACTCGTCATTTTATTCTCCCCCCTTCCCTGCATGCTTACATCGCACATCTAACCCTAGGCGTAGCATCGTCACATGCCAGTTACGATGACTTGGCCTACTGCCTTGCTTCCTGTCTGCCACCTGAGTTTCCTGCCCGTTCCGAACACTGGGGGCGCTGTTGATGCTGTTTCCGACAGCAGCCCGAGGCCCTGCTTTAAAGAGCTATCTTAGGTCGAGTGTCAAAAGGGAATCTAATCAAGAGTCTTTATTACAGCAAGTTATTTTCAGTATAATTATAATCACAAGACATATGTTATGTAACTTTTAGAAGTTCCAATTAAAGGTCATAGTTTTACTGTTTAAATGTAGGAACAATGGGTCTACTGGAACTGAGTGGGCATGAGGGATATGAAATGGAAATGCTAGTGGGCCGAAAGAATGAGAGAGAGAGAAAGAAAGGGTGTAAGAGAAAGAGAGAGGAAAGCTTTGTAATTCAGACTGGTAGTCAAGACAATCACAAGAACAAGACATCTCTTTGATGTGTTTGAGTAGTATTCAGGAAATCTTTCCAGCATTGGTGTATTATACTGCGACATTCTGATCCATATTTCCCCTTCAAATTGGATTGTTTCAGTTTGATACCCTTTTATCTGCAGCAGCATCGAAAGAATCCCAATTTGTGATGAGTAATTCCAGGTTCCGTCGCACCTCATGGTCATCCTTTCTTTTTATACACCATTGTTCTCCTCGTACTCCTCAAACTCAATTAAATGACTGCTAGCCAGGTTTGACAGGGATGTCTGGCGGAATGAGTTGGGACAGGTGTCTATAGGAGACAACAGACTTCATCACTTGTCATTCTATGACACATTACACTCATCCCTGGGATTTATATACCTTATTATATAAATACTACTACCAGACAGGGGGTAACTTTACCCCCCTCCATTACTCTTTTAATTGCCATGACATAATGTTACATAAATGTATAGCTCCAGGCAGGGGTGAATATATCCCCATCTTGTAGTAATGTCTAACCCCAGGGGGTATGATTTAGCTATTCCCGAGGGAGCTCTGTCATCTCTCTGTTGCATACCTCAGATCCATTCTGATGAGACTCTCCCACTCCATATCTATCTGTAGTGTAGTCCCGTAGTGTATTTAGCCTATTTGGTATCCCTGTCACTGTAGTCTTTTCATAATTTGTCTTCTCATTCTGTTAGGGTTAAATATGCTTTGGTGTACTATTTGAAGGAAACCATTGAAAATCTGATCTTTCATATAGAAACAGTGACAGTCTGTGCATTTGCTGTTTGACAATTACAGAAGATATTCTCCTCTTCTTCACTCTTTGATGAAATATGTGTCATATATCAATTCGATGAGTATATACCGTTTGAAAGAAATACCATCCAATAAACAGTGAAGTGCATACTGGAGACTTTTATGAAACATAACTTTCAGAAACATGCAAAGTCTATTAGGAAATTTTGGCCAAAAGAAGCCCCAGCCGTTCATTTGTCTCGGATTTATTTTTCACCTGAGAAGCTTTCTTTCCTAATAACTGCCAAAAAAGATACTCCCCTCCCTTATTTAATGTATGATATGAATCATCATTTTCCACTCATGTCATATAACTTAGATTAGTGAAGAAGTTGTCAACTTTTCTAGAGAAGGTCAATTTATTGATCTTGGCTGCCATTGGCAACTGGTAACACAGAGAATGAGAGGTTGTAGGATGGAAGCATTGAGAGATTTTTGTTGTGACTCCTCGATGCTTTAAGATCTGCCAGGCATGATACGCCCCTCCCTCTTTCGAAGTCTAAGGTATAAAGCATTGTATGTTGTTCATGTCATTTACTTTACATCGGTAAAGAAGTTGTCAACTCTTCTGGAGAGCATCAATGGATTGATCTTGGCTGCTATTGGCAACCAGTAATACAGAGAATGAGAAGGTCTAGGAAGGTTCCGAGTTTGTTGTGAGTCGATGATATGACTCCCACACTCGCCATCCTTGAGGGAGATGTAGAGCAGAAAGCAAAAAGACCTGTTTCCTGACACGTATCGTCTGACTACAGAGGGCGTAATTCCTGTCTGAGGGCTGCATTCTTGTTCCTTATTTGTCTCATTCTTATTCCTTACAGCCCTTGCAATCCATATCTTGCATCTAGTTAACATTCAGGGTTTTTTACCCCTTCTGTAGGAAGTATTCAATACAGGATAGTTGTATGATTTGATGCCCTACGTGATGGAATGAATTTGAGGAATTACACAACTTTGATGTCAACATTTTTTCCAGAGATCAGTCTTGGGTATACCAATAAAAAGAGTGCATTCTTGCAAGTTTAGTAAGCCTACATCTACATGTAGTTAGGATATGAATACCGGTAAATATTTTTTTTTACAGATCTCCTGCTTTATGAGTTTATGATGCATTCTTTCCTTTTTCAGGCACAAATGTACTTCAACAAAATAGGTTTGAATTTGAATGAATTGCTTGCGGGTTTCTCTCGTCGTGTTTTTCCTCCATTTTTTTTCTACTGCTATCTTCCTTGGTTTCGATACAGGCCTATTTCTGATTTATGGAAAGATTACCAGAGTAGTAAAAAACAGTCTGAACCTGCATGTATATGATATACCACTTAGAATTAGTGTTGGTTTCAATAGTGCCACGGCTCATAGAAAATAATGTCAAAACGCATGAAAAATACCATAGCTAAAATATGTATTCAGTATGTATCAAGGTAAAAGCAAAGTTAGAAAGTTGACTAAATTATGGATTATCAATTTTCATGGGATGGGGAGAAGAGTTGTTATTTTCGTATGTCAGAAAGTTACCGGTGATGAGGGGTACGAAGGGAAGGGAGTAATTGGTTTAAAAAGGGAAAGGGGTCTTAATGATGATTCTTAGAATTATGTAGCAGGAACTGGATCTGGGTCACTTGTTTCTATCTCTCAAAGGATATTGGTCATTTAGACCTGTTTAAACCAGTAGGTCTAAATCTCTATGCACAACAATTACTGTGGTGACATTTGGTCCTGTAACATTCGTGCCTCTAATACTTTGATATAGATGCAGGGCTTGGATTAAGGTTTCAATTGGGATTTTAGGGTTAGGGTTAGGGTAGTCTGGTACACTGTTTGGTCCAGGATTGAAGCTAGGAAGTGGACTAGTGTAAGAAATTGACTTTGGAGCAGTTGTCCTTAGAGCAAATCCTGTCAGCCCACCACACACAGTACCATCGGTCTACGATCTGATTTTGAAAGAAAATGTTATAGCATTAGATATAGACAGTTAAACACATAAAATATTTTTGATTGAGGTTCTGAATAGTTACATAGATAGTAAAATCAAAATTACGGCCTATTACGAGCCTTCTAGTCGGAGGAAAGGCCAAATCGGCTCCGAATCGTAGTGACGTCAGAGCAGTCCTGCAATTGTCTACGATTTGAAACTGATTTGGCCCTTATTCCGGATATAAGGTTGACATCGCACCAAACTCCTATTTTGAGTATTCATATTATTGTTCAGAAACTAAATCAAGCAGCTTTCACTTGTTAAAATGCCTATATTTAATGCTATTGCGATTTATTTCCAAAATTGGATCGTGGTCGATCGTATAGTGTGCGGTGGGCCGTACATCCCTTTCCTTTCCTTTCCCCCCCCCCCCCCCCCCCCCCCCGCTCTCTCTCTCTCTTTGAAGACTTAAAAAAATTTAAATATCTATGCCATATTAGATAAGAAGGGGAGGTCTCGCTGTCTCATGACAGACTATGCAGTGGTTTAACATACGGATTGACTGGTTCTAAGTGTAATACTAATATACAAATGTATACTGTCATGAGAGGGTCTGGTCAGAAAATTTGTTTGTTATTTTATTTGGCTCCTCAATTCCAACACTTTGGTGTTTATTTGATGAAAGTCTGTTCCAACACTTGGTTGAGCTTGGTCTAAAATCAAGTTTATCAAAAGAAGTTAGACTGAAGTTAGACCCAACGTCAGATGTCAGTGAATAAGTAGAATACTGGCTGAAGTGTTTTTCTTTTTATTAACAAAAAAAAAAAAGAATTTCAGCTTTGTTACCTTTGTAAAATTGTTCAGTGAAAGAATAAGAGATTTTGAATTTACTTTTTATTTTCTTACTGCCCTGACATTATGAGTTCCAAACAAAAGAGTGTAATACTTTCCCTCTGTTCTTTTTATGTCAGTTTTGAGCATCAGACTTAGCTCAGATTTATCTTGATGGTATTAATCAATTTGACTTTTAAGATTGAAGAATCAAATCATGTATGTCACCACTGTTAATCCCAAATTGGGTTGTTAAAACATGAATGCTGATAGACTTCTAGCAGCCAGGAGAGGATATTTGCAAGAAGACGATCTAAATTGACAGAGCAGAGCATGTGTGGAAAGATGCCCCACTCCTTCCGATCTGTGTAGTCTACCCATGATTCTACATAGGAAATGGGATTAGATAGTGTATCTATTTTGGGTATGTCATCTTGTAGAACATGGAAAGGAGGGAATCGTGGGAAGGATCTATGGGATTTGACAATTTTCTTTCATTATATTCATTAATTACATTCCCTCTCAGTCGAACTCTCTCTAATTTACCTTCACTCCTTTTTCTTTCCCCTTCCTATTTCTATTTTCTAAGTTTTTGTCATCTTATTTCTTTATATATTTGTCTGAATGTCTGTAGTCTGTACCTCTGTTTTTGTGGGGTTTCTTTTTTTGTCCTTGTCTCCCTGGTTCCCCCTTTTCTCTATTTCTCTATTCATCTTTCTCTGCCTATTCCCTTTTCTTTTTATTCCCCCCCCCCCCCCTTCTCTGTTTTCTGTTTGCATCTATCTTTCTCTTTCTGTCCCTGTCCACTTCTGGCACTCTGTTTCTCTTGTTTTGTGTCTCTCCCTTCTTCACATTTTTTTTTGCACTTCTTGTTTATGCATATCCTTTCTCTTTCTCTCTCTCTCTCTCTCTCTCTCTCTCTCTCTCTGTCTCTCATTACCAACGGTATACTTGTCTTAATTGTAATAAGTTCAAAGTTTCATATTTCAAATTAAAGATGAAAACTTACACAACTCTCTCTGTTAGCCGAGTAATTGAAATTTGTTGAGCTTAAGTTCAGAGACTTGTCCTATTAACCCAATCACTGCTGCGAATCTTTCATTTCCTTGTCTAAATCCTTCATTACTAACATTGTGAGGTTGTGTATTTTGAAGACTATACTACTATTTTAATCTTATTCAGGGTCTAGGAACAGGCTGTGAGGTGTAGAAGAAGAGGTTTAATCTCCAAAGTGGATTTTGTTTTGTTTTATATTGTGCTTTTTTCCTACTGAATTTTCCTTGAAATATGTTTTAAAAGCTACGTTCATACGGGACTTGTAGTTTCAAAAATTTAAGTTAATGAAACAACGACGCACTAACCACGTCGTTCACGCGGGTTCACACTAGCCTGAAACAACGATCCTTGTTGTTCTGAAACTACAAGCCGAGCGATCATCGCTGTTAACACCGGAAGTAAATACCGATTGTGTGTACAGTACACATACAGATCCTGTGTTCATAATTTACGTGAAGGGTATGACCCGGAAGTTTAACATGAACAAAGAGGTCATCGTTAACTACAAGCTTACGAAACGTGGTCCCAAACTACGACGGAGGACCCCCCCCCCCCCCCTGCTACTTGTGGTTTCGGCATTAACCACAAGCTCGTCTGTGGTTCTAGAACTACAAGTAAAAAAAGTTTCGAAACTACAAGTCCGTTCATACGGTCTGAAACTACAAGATAATTACAAGTTAAATTAAAGTTTTGAAACTACAAGCGAAACTTAAAGTTTAGATCCCTTCATGAGAACGTGACTGTTATTGCAGTAGTCCTGAATGACTTTCTGTAATGAAACATAATATTGAAACTATGAGGTGTAACATTGATTTACTGGTTATTCTGCTTCTAGTAAGAAAAAACCTCCCATATCAGCTATGAACTTTTGGGTTGGTTGAATCTTATCTGAACCTCTGCTAAATCATTCAACTTTCCTCTCTGTCTCAAAACATCCATCTTTTTATGATGGTTGAACTTGTGCACTTTGCTTAATCCCAAGGCGATAATGATATGCAGATGCTTTTGTCATTAACAGATTTATGGAAAGCGGTTGGGTGAAGGTTAAAAGAAAATGGTGTAAATCCTGATAAAAATATGAACCTTGATCATGATAGAACACCTGTTTGGGTTTGGCTTGGGGTGGGGCTCTATACAGACAGAAAGGATACTAAGAAAAGATAAACAAAGTCAAACAAATAGAGGTGTATAAATAGATTGTAGCATGGGTATAAAAAGAAGATTGAGGATAAAATGAAAATATTGAAAATAGAGAAGGATGGGATTAGATAACTGTATAAATGCCTCACTACTCTGCCTCTTGAGTCGAGATTGGAAAGTGGATCGCGCTATCGTAGGGCGACCCATGGCGCGCACCTGGGAGGTCCACTGGCACACCGCAGGTTCACACCTGCAGAGGTTAGCGTGATCTATCTTGGCACTCTTTGCACAGGAGAATGCGAATTGTGGAGCACCCCCTAGAGGTCGTCGAGCAGTCCGCCGTTTTGGATCGCTGTGGACCTCCGTGGATCGCACCGAAACGACATCGCCGCATTCTCACCTTAGAGATGGTGCGATCTAGCGCGCACTAGAGTGCACTATCTCAGTAATGAGAACAGGGTCATAGTAATGTTTATTCAGAATCTGTATCAAAGATTTGTTTAGATGTTCTTAAGAGAACTTGTTTGAACTTATAGCACAGATTGTAAGGTATATTTCACTGCATTCAGATTTCTTACGCGTTTCCATACCCTGTAGAGCAGGAAGGGAGCATTTAAATAAATTATTTTAGAGGGTTTTGAGGTTAGCAGGTAGGCCTAACTAATGTTATTCTTGCTATATCATCTCCATCCAAGTAAGTGCAGAATCATGGGTAAGAGGAAGAGATGTAATTGAGTGGTGCTAATAAGCCAACTCCCAGTTTGAGATTAATAACATTCACTTTCATGTAGGAGGTGTGATGATTGGTAGAACTTCACCTTGTTATAGGTTACCAGTCTCTTCTGACATTTTAGTTTTCTTACTGACCTTTATAAACTCTACCCCAATTTTTATTTGTAGTCATGTAGGAACATTATGTGTTCAGGAGAATTTAGAAATCTATACATTTCAGAATTCTGAATGTTTGAGTATACTATAACCCATTACATTAGCTGCAACCATTACTTATGGATTAATAGATGATATATTGGATGTTTTGTCATCTGATACTCTAAGGCCTGAATTCACAAAGGAGGTTTAAAGGGGAAGTTCACCCTGAAGATTACTTGAGTTTAAAAAATGCAGAAAAAATAAAGAAAAATATTGGCGAAGGTTTGATGAAAATCGGTCAAATAATAAAAGAGTTATGAGTATTTAAAGTTTTGGATTCGTGACGTCACATGCGAGCAGCTGCCCATTGGTCATGTAATAAATATTCCATATATTCGCATTTTTTTTTACGTCCCACGATAAATTAATATTGTTTCTTTTCAGAATCTAGTATTGAATAACATTTCTGACAATATATCAAATGCACAGACGAAAATATTCTAAATTTTCTGAGAAAACTGTATTTTATGGAATATTTATCACATTACATAATGGAGGAGCTGCTCGCATGTGACGTCACAAAATCAAAACTTCAAAAGTCCATAACTCCGTTATTCTTTAACGGATTTTGTCCAAACTTTCGCCAATATTTTTCTTTATTTTTTCTGCATTTTTTAAACTCAAGTAATCTTCGGGGTGAACTTTCCCTTTAAACCATGAGTAAGATTTAGACCTCCGTAAGCATACTAAAATAAGCGTAAATAAGTGCACATTGCCCATGCGCGTGTTCAAAGAAAATATATGATTGGATCAGATTCGGTGCGCACATACGCTTAAAAAACCCATATGGGGGTTTAAACTATGGTTTAAACGAAACATCTTTTGTGAATTTGGGCCAAAAGGATTGTTCTCACTGATATGTACTGTCCACACCATTCTTAGGGGTAAATACAGTAGTTGTTTCAAGTTGTAGCATAACCCACTAAACTGAGTGTATAACAGGAAAAAAGTAACAATTTATACCATATATGATATAAAAGCCAAGGAAACCAGTCAGATGGATTCAAATATTACTTTCTTATTTCCTTCTACCATCCCTCCTCCCTTAGTATTGAAGTACGTAATATGAAGCATGTGGCCTATAATTTGTCTTGGATTCTGTACAAGGCCGAATTGATTAGCTTATTTGGCATTTATTTTCATTCATTTCTGGTTCTCTGATCCAGAGGGGATTATGATTGGGGGGGGTATACTGGTATAAACCCAAGTAAAACCCAAGTTTGGGACTATTTGTGAGGATCTGTACAAATACAAAGTGTGTGATACATTCATAGACTTAATAAACAAACTATTGCCCATACCCCCCCCCCCCCCCCCCCCCGTCCAAACTTTGCTTTCATTTTCATTGTGGAACAAGTTTCCTGAATATCTGAAAAGTATAAATTCCTATGAAAACTTCATTAATTCTCTAAAGACATACCTTTTCACCACTTTATAGTTAATCAGAATCATGAACCCAGTGCATCTTTCCTTTCTTTCCTCTCCTAAAGTGCATAGAGACATGCAATTTTGCTTATGTGTAATGCGCTATATAAAAATGTTTGATTATTATTATTATTATTATTATTTAATGTTTGGGAAGAGAAGTGTATGTCAGTTCAGTTGTGAATATCCAGTGCTCCTCTTTGTGTTCCTTCTGCCTTTCCATGTGTGATGGGGGGGGGGGGGGGGGGGGGGGGGGGGGAGAAGGGGGGGGGGGGGCATTGGATGTAGAAAGGAGACAGAGCCTGAGGGATGAATATTACAATAATAAATATGCACCCCATTCCATCTTTTCCCCTTACCGTGCTTTTAGAAGTGGGGTGGATAGGTATACTGCTGTGGTAACATAAGAGCATCAATGTAGATCAAACAGTGCCATTATGATAGTGAGATAAAATTCCTTTTTATTAACCACTGATATTAGTCAGGTTTACACAGAGGGAGCTAAACTTCGTTTGGCGTGCAGTTTCAAAACTTTATTTAAAGTTATATTGTAATTTCAGACCGTATGGACGTACTCGTAGTTTCGAAACTTTAAGTTTACTTGTAGTTTCAGAACCACAAGCGAGCTTGTAGTTAATGCTGAAACCACAAGCAATGGGGGGGGGGGGGGGGGGGGTCTCCCTCATAATTATGGACCATGTGGACAGAATAAATTGTAAGTTTAGCAAACTTGTTAACGATGACCTCTCTGTACACTTTAAACTACAATCACTCGACTTGTAATCTCAGAACAACGAGCGTCATTCTTTCGGGCCCATGTGAACCCTTGTCGTTGTTTCGTTAACTTAAAGTTTCGAAACCACAGGTCCAGTATGAACGTAGCTTTTGATATAATCCCTCACAACTCCCAGTTCAAATTTTGTAGAATTAGAGAGGAGTTTGCATCTGTTTAAATTGGAGCACATATAATGTCTAGTGGAATAAATATGTCATTGAGGTATTCATTTTGTGGGTAGACCTTGAAAGCAATTTCCACCATGCCAAATTGAGAGAACATGTTCTGTCCCACCTTGTAATTTTTGTGGCACATAAAAGGCAATTTGGGACAATTTGGGACAAATTGAACTATGAAAATGTCTCCATTGATAACTGTAAAAATCCCTAGACATGTCCCAATAGATTTCATTCTTAAGGTTGGAATAAGCTTTGTCTCAAAGCTTGTGCTCTTTCCGCCTCATTCTACAGAAACTTCTCTGAATTTTTATGTTCAAATAAGTCCTAGCTTATCAAATCAAATACATGTATAAGATATAGTCACAGAAGTATCATTGCATCCTGTATTGTTTTAGGACTGTTTTAAAGTGGTGTACAATATGGAAAATATTCTCCTGGCTGACTCATTAAGGAAAAGTCCACCTTGATTAAAAGTTGGCTTTAAAAGAAGCAGAAAATTCAAGAAACAGATCGGTGCAGGTTTGAGCAAAATATGATAAGAAATAAGAAAGTTATGAATATGAATTTTTAGCTCATCCGGCCCGAATGGGCCAGATGAGCTTATGCCGTGGCGAGGCGTCCGTCGTCCGTCGTCCGTCCGTCCGTCCGTCCGTCCTTCGTCTGTCGTCCGTCCACAATTTCAAAATGCTTCTTCTTCGCCATTTCTTACCCGATTTTAATTCCGTTTGCTTTATATGATAGCACTAGGTGGGGGATTCGAAACTTCTACACAGAATTTTGAAACTCATTAAATATGCTAATTTATGCGCATTTCTCAAAAATCACAAAAATTGCTTCTCCTTCCTCATTTATTGACCAATTTCGATTTTTTTTTGTTCCATCTGAAAGACTTTCATGAGGTTCATTGAACTTCTACACAGAATTTTGAAATTTTGTCTACAAAATTAATTATGCTAATTTATGCGATATTTATTCAAAAATCACAAAAATTGCTTCTTCTTCCTCATTTATTGACCGATTTCGATTTTTTTTTTTCCATCTGAAAGACTTTCATGAGGTTCATTGAACTTCTACTCGGAAATTTGAAATTTTGTCTAGAAAATTATTTATGCTAATTTATGCGAAATTTATTAAAAAGATCACAAAAATGGCTTCTTCTTCCTCATTTATTGACCGATTTCGATTTTTTTTTTTGTTCCATTTGAAAGACTTTCATGAGGTTTATTAAACTTCTACTCGGAATTTTAAAATTTTGTCTAGAAAATAGTCACTGTCTCCTTCCAAAACCACATTTAGCCAGATCTGCAATAGGCACTTCATCATCTGTACATGCATGTAACCAATACATGTACATTTCATCGATTCATTACAATGTCTACTGTGTTCAAAGTACAAATTGCATCAATTTCTTTGCTGCATGCCGGATGAGCGCCACATCATTGATGTGCTAGTTGTCATCAATCAAGAAAAAATTGGCAGATCCGTGACGTAGCTTGCGAGTTCCTTTCCCATTTTTCCTTGTACCCTAAAAATCATTAATTTCCATTTTCTCTAAATAAGATATTCAATCATACATGCACCTTTAATAGATATAATCATTGTTCATATATTTTGACACAAAACCTGTATGAAACAAATCTATTCCTTCATCAAAAACCAAGAAAATTAAAATTTATGAAATTTTCTGTACTGAGCAAATGGGAGAGGAGCTCGCAAGATATGTCACAGAGTTGCCAATTTGTGTTTGATTGATTTACAACTTCAAAAATTCTCTCATTTTTCTGCTTTTATTCAAATCAACTAAATACCAGAGTGGGCTTTCCCTTTAGGCTTTAGTAGGGGTCTGTTACACATTTATGTTTTCATATTACGACTTAGAAGTAGTATAAATGTCTGATCAAACCATTGGTCTCTGGTTTCTCTTACTATTGTGTAGACGTTTATTTATGTGGGATACCTACATTAGAGCCTACAAGAAAAAGAAAAGGTTGTCTGCAAAAACTTAACAGTGCCTTGACACAAAAATGGAGCACTTGAGAGCAAAGTCATGACTAGTTCTGTTATCAGTGAAGCTTCTTTTACCTGACTGCCTGTCTTTTAGCAATAAATATTGGAGTGTGATCATCCTGCAAGTTAGATTTTTCATTACTCACGTTTGTATATAAACAGAAGATAAAAACTACATCAGTATCAAGATTGCATTGACAGAGACCATGTCATGAAGGACGCCTAGGCTATAGCTTTTAAGGACAGACAATCAGTTTAGTTTTCTTTGACTTGGGATTTTGTGAAAGATTTAGTGTGGTTCTTTTTTTGTTTTTATTTTTTTCATTTTCATTCTTTTCTTTTTTGTGTGTGTAAAAATTGGATCTTTCTAAAGGTAATGATGAGTTCTTTCTAGAATTCATTAAAGTAATATTTAAAAAATGTCATGTACATTGTTATCAAAGATACAACTATTTTCTCTTTATCCACACATATGATTTTTTCATCTATTTGGTTTGGTTTGGTTTGGTTTGAGGGTTTATTTTACATGACTGCCAAGAAAACATTTTTAAAAGAGTTCAAGGTAAATATATGGTCAAAATTGATGGTAAAGCCTTTTTTTAAAGAAGATGTTAAGAATCAGATGGGAATGGGACATAGTATTTAGCTTGGGTGCTTTTGTAGTTGAAATCAATACAGCTAGAAATCATATGTTCACTTTCAGTTGGGCTTACAATCACCTGAAGCTCTTCTGTTATGCTTTGCTTTGTTTGATTAATGTGACTGTAGTCTGGATGGATTTTTCCTCTCATGGGAAATGGCACCATTAAGTGATAATTGATAACCCAAATCATATTGATAATAAGTTAGTGAAACTAAGTTAACGAAACAACGGCTCACTAAGAACAACGAGGGTTCACACGGGCCCAAAACAATGACGCTCGTTGTTCTGAGACTACAAGTCGAGCGTTAGTCATTTAACATGAGCAGAGAGTCATCTTTAACAACGAGATTGCTAAACTTAAAATTTATTTTAAATGGTCCGTAACTACGGGGGAGGACCCCCCGCTGCTCATGGTTTCAGCATTAACCACAAGCTGGCTTGTGGTTCTGGAACTACAAGTAAACTTCCAGTTTCAAAACTACGAGTCTGTTCATACGGTCTGAAACTACAAGATAACTACAAGATAACTTAAAATTTTTAAACTACAAGCGAAACTTAAAGTTTAGCTCCCTTCGTGTGAACCTGACTATTATTATGTACTGTTCTCCCTGAGGGCCCTGCAATCATACTATTACCCCGGCTAAAAGCCGAGCGACCATGATGAAATGAGAAATGGAAATATTTATGCCTGGCATATCAGCTGACAGGAAAGCATACTTTAGGCAGCAGTGGTATCACGGTAAACAAAACAGATATATGACACGCTCTTTTAACAGTTTAGGAGATGCGAAACGATTGGAAGTTCAGAATGTTAACAAAGCTAACAGGAACACATCTTCTAGATGACAATGTTATCATGAAACTAAATTGATATGAAAGAGAAGATCTGAGACCACCCATGGCAGAAGGAAACATTGAGATGAGAGCATCTTCATTCTCTTTATCTTCCATCACGTTTCCAAGCAGAGACAGAAGTTTCCTGGAGATCATGGAGCCGTCCTAAATTACCCTAAATCAAGATCAGATGTTGCCAATTTTGGCAGCCTTCCTTTTCATGTAGTTTCAAACCCAACAGAAACGGAGAGAATTGGATGGATTGGATGTCCCACTGCTGATAGAGTATCTGCATACACTGTAATAATGTGATCCACAGCCAAGGACTTTATAGGAACATCTACTTGGTGCTATAAGGACGTTTGCTTGATGTTGAAGGATAATAGTCAAAGCCTTTATGGCTCTAAGCAGATGATACCTTTCATGTTTTGATACTCATGATTGTTGTTTCGTTCTCCTCACTTAGATTTGTTTGTACTTGTGATTTCTCTGTGCCTCTGTAAAATGATGATAGTATCTCCTCCTCAACTTTTTGACAGGTTTAATGCTTCACTTCCTATGTTCTGTGAATTCTTATTGTTATTTAGGCCTATATGTTGTACTTTCCTTTTCTTTGTCTTTCCTTTGCCAGGTTTTCTTCCCAGATTTTTGTCTACATGTACTCTCTTTCTCTCCTTTTCCCTTCGTCTTCATACCTCATCTCTCTTTTTTCTTTCTTCTCCTTTTAAGCCATATTTCCATCTTCATTGATTCTTCCATGCATAAATCTTGGAAGCACTTCAGAATCCCCCACACAGCATTGTTTATCCCCAAACAAATGTTCTTGGTCTGTTTTTATAACTGAATAGTCCGCTTTAGATGTAATCAGAATTGTATCTACATTATGCACCTGTTAGCATCTTGAAACATGCCTCCTAACTCAACAACATGTTACTGATGATACTTTTTTTTCCTTCTTTCTATTTTCTGTTTCCTTTCAATCAAATCAGCCTTCATTTCAGTATGTTAAATATGTAGCCAGCCTAAATCAAGTTTTTGATCCAGTTTAGAATCGGTCGATGTGTTAATGTTTTCACTTTGCAAAGTTAGCCCATAAAGATTGTGAAGTATATGCCATTTACAACGTTATCTTCTTGATTTTACAAGTCCATGGTACTATAAATAAAAAGATACATCTGTATGTTGTTGTTGTTTTTTTTGTTAGCTGTGGTTATAGGATTGTGTCAGTTCATATAACAAAATATGTTTTGCATGAGCAGTACATCCCTATATAAGCTAGCTTTATTGTTAATGGTAGTCTATTATTACCATTGCAGACCTCCATGTATGCTTGCAGTATTCCTACACATGTTTACATGAAATAAATTATGTGGGCTTCATCTTTTGCTCTCCCTTGTTTTATCTCTGAGTTGAAAAAGAAAAGATTGTAGTAAACAGGAGTCACCTGACAATTTACTACCTCCATGTACTTAGGTGAAGAGGAAGTTGGATAGACACTGACTTTAGTCTTCTCATACAAAGCCCTTTGTTATGACGGTGCATCTGAGTAGAGACTACATCGTAGTAAAACAGTAGTTTGAACATGGGATAAAGCATACATTCATTTATTCATTCATCTGGAATACATGTAAACTACCATTTTAGGCGGACACTGTCCATGGGTTGTAATTTTCTGAGCTGCAATTGTTTTTTTGCCACTACCAACTTTTAGAAAGGAGTCTGGAATGATAGACCTCTGGGAACCACCCAGGGGTGCAGAGAAGCTAGTGGGCGGAGACTTGAGGGGTTCATCATTAGGAGTGGAAGCTGGGTCTGATCCCCTCTTTGAACTTTAACACTCCTGTTGCACCCCTCTTCTTGACCTGAACATTACCCTTCTATATTGATGTCGGAAGAGAAGAGGGATAAGGAAATGTCTTAGGAGGGGGGATGAGATATATTCAGAGATATGGACTGGGACAAAGAGATAAAGATAGACAGATAGATAGAGACAGGCAGACAGACAGAAAAGGGGAAGAAAATATTAGAAATTGAACAGAGAGCACAATGTTGTTGTACCTACTGTTTGTTTATGTTATGTTGCACTTTCATTCACCTAATCAGTTTGTTATAGAAAAGAAGGGAATCAAAGGTTACAAACACACCAATTTACCATACTATGTTGAGAAGGGCTCCCACTCTTTCCCTTCTGTAATTTGAAGGTAGCATAAAGAAAATAAGTGGATTCAAAGTTACAGTAGTTCAAATCAAAGCTGTATTTGAAGAAACACATGAAGTTTCTTTATTGCACAAAAATACAGTTATGTTTCAAAAGATAGATTTATTTTTTGGAAGACATGTTCCTTGAGGTAGATGTCAAATAAAAACATGTTTCTTTTCTGAACTTGGATTTCTGCATGGTCTTGTGATGTCACACTTCTTTTACATGGAGTTTTGCTTTTCAAACTGAAACTTTCTTTGCTGCACTTCTGTTGTCTTTGTTATGTGACAGTTTTTGCGCATGCATAATGTACAGAGAGAAATATACATGTATGACGTAGAGAAACATATGATGTACTTGTAGAGAAACATGATGTAGAGAAACATATGACATAGAGAAACATATGACGTAGAGAAACATATGATGTAGAGAAACATGTGATGTAGAGAAACATATGATGTAGAGAAACATATGATGTAGGAGAGGAACATGTGATCTAAGGAAGTGAATGTTATCTTGTCACATACTGCTCTTAAACCTTACCAGAGATCCAGTCTGTGTCATATCCATATCTTGTTTCTTGTTTCCCTGAGGAGTTCTTAAACTCACCTGTCTGTTACAAGACCTGGTTCATATAATCATGGATTTACTTCCAATTTAGAGATGATATCCATCATCTCCACCTGGAGCCAGTTTCCCGAAACCATCATAAGTCTAAATTGGTGGACATCCCGTTGAAACATGTGTTAATTCTATGACATGCAATTAATGGGATGTCCGAGAACTTAGACTTATGACGGTTTCGAGAACCTGGCCCCTGAATATATTTGATAAGGGAATGTGTCAATGTCTTTCTTGGAAAGGTTCATAGATTACTATGTCATTCTGTTATAGGATGGTATGAATATACCAAGACCTGTAGGACGGCATGAAGTCATTCATATCTGTCATTTATATAGTTGTACATGGAGCCAGCTGATTGGTTTCTGTACCTGTTGTTTACCCAGTTTTATCAGTTGTTTGTATTGGAAGGCTTGGAACACTGTAGTAGTAGTAGTAGTAGTAGAATAAGCATCTGCATTGATTTCAGTCTTCATTTTTTCCAGTCATCTGTATCTGCCTCCTTACCTCACCTTGTCATTGTCGTTGTGATTTTCTGTCTTGTCGTTATAACAATTATTGTTATTTCCATTTTTTTTGTGGTCATTGTCATTGTCATTGTCATTGTACCAGCTTCTTCACCTTACTGTATCTTGAATAAGTCATTTCCACCTTGTTACCTTCTACTCAAGATGATTTCTGCAAGTAATAGGAAGCTTCAGTATCTGTAGATCTCCTTTTTGCTCTGAGTTGTAGAGTGTGTTTTGTAGATGGTTCGTTTGAGTTTCTTATGGAGGCCTTCAGGAAGTTGATACATCGAGATGAGATCTTTGTCTGAGAAGTAGGCTTTAGATCCTTCAGGAAACTTAAGGTGAAGGAAAGCTGTGAAGTTGATCGACATTGGAAATCAACTATTTCCCAGGACACTTTAGTAAGGATGTGGATGGATTGATACAGCGTGACAAAGCTGAATTGTTTCATACTATCACCTGTTTCTTGTGAGAAATCAAATTTTCTCGTCTCCTCAGTAGGCTTGTTCACATGGACAGGATCTTAGCCCCATACCTGGTTGCAAAGTACATTGTTATATCACCTGTAAACTTGTAATGAGAACAGACCTGGGTGCCACTGAGGGGAGATTTTGTAATGAGCAGAATGTTATGGAGAGTGGAAACAGCTTCTATCTTCTTGACCACAAAGAGGTTTGAGAATGATTGATGCAAGATGATGTAAAGCAAACTATTTTAAGGATACCCACACATTAAAAGAGATTGGAAGTCTTTCATTATAAATGAAGTATGTGTCTCACATTTTATAAAGCAGTCTGGGGATTTTGAAAAGCTATTTTTGATCATAATAGAAATAAGCAAAAAGTGCAGTAAAGCAGTTCAAGATGACTGTCACCAGTTAGTGAGTGAGTGTCTGAGTGATGTTCTTATTTTAGAAATCATGCTGTTACAAATTGAATTGAATCTTTTCAACTGATCAGTGGCATCTTTTCAATTCAATTTATCACTGTTTAAACCACAACCATTTATTAACATAATTTTATTTCATGATTTGTTTTACAGATAAATGTTAAACATGTTAGTGATCCTCAAATAACCAACAAGTTTTAGTTACTTAAAAGATTAGTTAGAATGAGATTGAATGAAAGAAGCACAGAGATATAAAAGTAGAAATCAGAAGCATAAATAATTACAGGAGCTAATATAGAGGAAGAGTGGAAGGGGGGCAGGGGTGGCACAGAGACTGAGTAGACCTTTTCCATAAAATCTGAAATACAGTGGCCTGGAGATGGCGCTGTTTCATTTCTCATTCCCACCCTCAAAGTGTATACACCTTTTCAGGAAAATGAGTCAGTTGAATAATAGTCTGTGAATATTTGTTTAATCTACTTCTTTCTCCTCTATCCCTCCCATCTGTTTCCTGCAATGATTCACTTGGCTTTCATTTCATTCCATTGACATTGCTGTATTTCATGATGCATTCATGTGCATGATATTCAAATGCTTTCTCTCACAACAGACATACTGTACAATAGCCCATCCATACTCCTCTTAGAAGAACGATTACTGTATACGCCATATATTTCGCGGGGGTTTTATTTTCGCGAATTTCGCGAATCGCGAGTGGGTTGCGAATTTAACAACACACCAAAATATTGCCAACATAAGAAGTCGGTTGAATTTGTTGTCTCCTGGTCAGAAATTCACCACTTCACTTTGCAAAAGTACATCATCACCGCTGTTTGTAAATTTGAGAATTTTCCGACCGCGAATTCAACCACTCGCGAAATAGTCTGGTTAGTCCTATTCGCGAAAATTTATGGCCGCGAAATTTATGGCTTATACAGTATGTTGTGTTGTATTGTATTTATTGTATTGTATTGTTCCTTCTCGTCAGCGTCTGATGTGTGATGTTGATGTAGCGTTAAAAAAGTACTGTTTTTTACACGCTCAAAGAACATGAGGTACATGTATCCTCTTGTATTAGATGAACGACAGTGGATTACTCCTATTGGTCTTCCATGTTCATCTGGGTGAATGTGCGAAGCATGAAGAAATACATGCACAGCAGTTTTTCAGGTCGACTCATATCTGGTTATTTGAGATTGTCATTGTATTTCATTGGCTAGTAGATTTGTTGACTTGATCTTTAATGTTTCAGGTTTAAAAGATTACTGACATATTACAACATCAATAGTATTAAAGCTCACAGACAGTCTCGGTAGCAAAATCATACTGGCAAGAAACTTATCTAACATAGTCACATACTATTCTCCTTTTATCATAAGACACATGTACTAGATTATTTAACATTTCATTCACGATTTCGAACAAATTTTAGTGTAAATATCTGTAAGAAACGCTTGGTAACGGCTTTTCACTGCCTTACGCTGAGACCATATCCACCCAAAGGTTCCCCGCACAATAAACCAGCGCTTCGCACTATGTGTAGCGTATTCTGTACGCACAGCAATCCTTATGTGACCAGTGTGTGTGGCCGTTGTTTGAATTTACATCCCCTCTTTTTGGGGCCAGGGATTTTTATTACTTTTCACCTCTCATTCGATAAATATTTCACTTGAGGAGGAAAAAACTTCACAGCATCTTAGTTATGTTAGTACCTTACTATTTATTAAGTAAAATCAAAGAAATCTCACAAAAAGTTTTTGAGGGCTTCCCAAAACTATCTGTTACCTTTAAGCACAGTGGTATTTGTGATATCTAAGAAACAAGTCATTGCATGCACAAAAAGTTCAAAGATTTGACCAAAGGTGTATTTCTTTCTCTTTTTTTCCCCATTACAGTACCTGAAAACGGCGAGGTAATGGGCAATGCTCACGCAATGTATGAACGCAAGATGGGTATCCTTTGATGCAGACTCTATCAACACAAGATGGATCACTTCTAATGAGATGGTAGCAGGACCTGGCTGCCAGTCAGCTTTTGTATTTAATGTTTATTTGTAAATGACAATGTACATGTAGATTGTAGCACACATACAAGAAAAGGACAATATTGCCCTGTAAGTTTATTTGTTAGAGTCTTAAAGGAAAATGAAACCCTGGGGGAAAAGCAATTTAAAATAAGTTCCATCAAAATCAGTTACGAAATGAGAAAGTTATGAAAGTTTGAAAAGTCTCAATTTACTTTCTATGGCGATCCTCAAATTGGCAATGTTGCTTTAAAGTGATAGGTTTAGTAGTACAACTCTCCATATGTTTTGTACACAAAATTTCATATTTTCTCCATTATCTCTAAAGATGCTGCTTGTCTTTTTGTGAACTCAACATATGTCATGTCAAATACATTTTCCCGTGATATATCTTAAGCTAAGAAGGAGACAAGATGATGGGGGAAATATGAAATTTTGTGTACAAAACATGTGGAGAATTGTACTACTAAACCTATCACTTTGAAGCAACATTACCAATTTGAGGATTGCCATCGAAAGTAAATTGAGACATTTTGTAACCAATTTTGATGGAACTTTTTTTAAATTGCTTCTCTCTATCCTCTCTTTTTATTAAAATTGATTTTTTCCCAGGGTTTCATTCTCCTTTAAAGAAAAAAATCACTTCCCACATGGTATATGATACCAATACTTTGATACAGGAATGTTTCCCATTTATCAGCCAATTTAAACGTTATAAATGTTTACAAGTATGTTTTAGTTAGTTGCTCATTTTGTGTTCAACTGACAAATTCTTTACTCTAGATTGCACATACTGATGTATTATAACAACAGATGATGTTTTGTAAGTGATACTTTGTATTGATAAAAGAATGAACAACATGTTCAAATTCATAATATATATATACTAGAATGTGATGGTAATTCATAAACAGCTCTGTGGATGATACCTTGAAAGGATTCAAGTCTTATACCTTGTATACAGTGCATCTAATCAATGAAACTGGTTATATGGGGAGGTAGTTATGAATAATCCTATGCATGAAATAACTGTTTATGGATGCTACATGGACATGTGTACGTTCTACACTCATTCACAAATCTCTTGAACCATGAAGTAAATTAGCAATGTACAGAAAGCGCTGTTGAGTCCTTGTGCATCATAAATGAGTGCATAATGTGCATCCCCAGTTTTGCTAAACTGTATATGTAACTTTGATCCTTTTTTTTTTAATTATTATTTTAATAGATTGAAGCATTTTCCATCTTAAATGGAAATGGAAATCCTGCATCCTAATCTCAATAATTGCAGACGAAAGAAGAAAAAAACCACTTCTGTCCTATTAGAAAGCAGGCAGTGGTGTGTTAAAACTGTAGTGAAAAAACAGTGATCTTTCTAGACCGGTTTCCTTTAAGAACAGGCCAAGTCAAACCAATCATTTTAGTTTTTGTTCTTTTTTTTTAAATGTCCATTAGTGAGCATGAAACTTGCTATTCAACCAACACACATTAAGTTTTGCAAACAAACCTAACAAATTCCACCAAGAGAGGGGGTACTTCCACTTTTAGAGTCTGGTGGGAATGTTCTGTCTTAGGGTTATTTTTGTTCCAGTAGAAGTGAAATGCTATTGTTTTGTAGATGTTTTCTCCATGTATTTCTTTTTTCCACTTTACAGATTGTAAATAACTTGACAAAGATCAATAAAAGATTGAAAAATATCACCCCAATGGAAATGTGTTTTGTTCAGTTTTGTTTCACTGTTATAAAGTAGTCATGATGGAGTTTCAGCCTGCAACATGAGAAAATTAATTTCATGATTTGCATCATGTCTTTTCTGGAAATTCAAATTACCTCTATGTGTAAGCAAGTAAACAAAGGTAAAAATTAATAAATCAATCAACATGTGGAAACTAGAACCAAGGAATTTAGCAGCTTATAAGCAGCCACTTCTTGGTAGAACTAATCATGGAGTGAAATTAAAAAGAGTAAAAGACGGGAACAGGGAGAAGAGGAAGATAGAAAATGATGCAGAGAGAGAAAACAAGTGAGAAAAGTGGAATTAGGGAAGAGTTTAGATTTAGAAAGAGAAGGGGAGAGAGTGGTATCAAAGGGTGAGCAAGTAGGAAAATGAGAGCGAGAGATAGGAGAGGTAGGGAGAAAGAACAAGAAAAAATGGAATACTGGAAGAAATTTAATTTTCGAATGAGAAAGAGAAAGAATTAAGGAGAGGGAGTATAAGCACACAAACAGTCAAAATCCCCGCCCCCCCAGCAGAATCAATATTTGAATGTAACATGCATTAGAGACGATTTATACTGTATGGGGCATTTCTTTAATTTCCTTTATAAAATTATTTCGATTTGTTTTTTTATATAGAAATATCCAATTTGGCAAAAGCGGGAAGTCGTTCGTTATTATTGCTTATACGTCATTTCCCCATAAACCAGACTAAACATGACTTTATGTAGTCTTGCAACTCAAGGTCATTTAGGCCTGAAAATATTGTGAACACATTTACCAACAAAAATATCTTTTCTTGAAATACGTCCATGTAAGTGTTATCCTCTCCTATTTTGCTTTCTGATATATTCACTTTGAATATGACGCAAAATGAGACCACTAAAAAAACGTGGGGGTGCTGCATCCCTGCCCCCACCCCCTCCCCCGGTTTCGCGGCCTATGCAATGGTTGAGGTAATCATAACGTGGAATAATCTTTACTACCCCTATAATATCTAACACTCAAGCTTGGCGGTTGATTCCATATGATTTTCAACATGATGACAGCCCCTGAATTTGAAATGAAATTTAGATCGATATTTTCTAGATTTAACATGCACATCGCTATAGACTTTGAAAGAATTAACTCAATGACAATTTTCTGTTGCCTATATATATAGAAATAATGTTCGGATTATGTGTTTGTAATGCTGGCACATTTCAAAAGGCAACACACGCAAAGCTATTGTAATTGCTTTAGGTTGATTTTTGGAAAGTCCTTGCGATCGTGTTATGTCTTCTGGGTCGCGTTTCATCAAACTTGTTACTAACAACAACTGTCCCATATCTACGACAAATTTGCTCTCAGCCAATCAGATTCAAGGATTTCAGTAGCTTATATAACAGTTATTGTAACTTTTTATTGATGACAAGTTTTTTGAAACGGGGCCCTGATTTGCTTTATATTAAGGTTTCACTTGTTTCTTGTTTCATAGTGTTCGTTAATGAATATAAATAGAAAATAAATCTGATAATGTAATATGTGGTAGTCGGTCATTTATGAGATAAGCATTTTAATTTTGTTTATTTTCTTCAAAAATAAACAGAATCTATAAATTATTGGATAGCTATAACTAAGTTGTGCAGTGCGTGGAACTTTTGAAAGATAATTTGATATTCGTAAAAATGACAAAAGATAGACTTTTTATTTTAAAAAGAAATCTTATCACTTTTCATCTTCATCTTACATTCCTCTTTAAAAGTAATATCAAATGATATATCCCGTTTGTAATTGAAGTATAATACATATCGAAATATATACTTCGGACTTGACATTTTTCTCATCAAAATCTTTCCCCCAGATTCCAAACTTGTAACCTAAGAAAATTTGATGTGTGGCGTGTGGGAACATAATTTGCTGTCAACTTGTTAAGGATAAAAGGAGGCCATTTGAGGTTACAAATTTGTGGACACAACTGTCACCATGAGATACATTTAAAACAAGCTTGACTTCTTTGAAATAAATTGATTCATTCACTATTCAATAATTACGCATTTGCCGAAGTATGTTCTAAAGTGAGGTTGTCACATTCCGGCCATCTATATAAAGCATTTTAGAGCAATTTGCTCACACTAAAAAATCAAAGTCTGATCTTAGTATATGACAAATTTTCTCTTCCGCTTAATGAGGTTCATTAAATCATTATTTAGACAGTTTTGGGCGATTTTCTTATAAATTTAGGGTGGGGACGACCAACTTGATCATTTTCCAGGGAGAGGTATCCATCCCCCTCCTCCCGTTCCCATGATTGCATTTCGTATAGTAGAGGTCCCATCCCTATATAGCTCTTGTACACACACAAGGAATATCTCCTTATATGTTTTTGTAATATCTGTACTGTTAAGTGGCAGATCTTTTACACTGTATTATGCGTGAGGCGGTGGCGGGCGAGCAAGAAGACTTCAATTATTTTTCTTTTTTTTAAATCGTGAAACAGTGCATTCTACAGCACATCAGTGCCTACACAGAGTGCACGCGGTGTGGCTTTTACTGGTGGGGTGATTGGAGGGGGGAGGGGTCATAATGCGGCTCTCTCTCTCTCATGGCTTACAAACTATGTATATACTATAACTATTAACATTTTCCCTGTCGCACATTTAGACTCACGCCCATATACCTGTAAATCCGGACATGATTATGTAATATTATACGTTAATCTATACTGCATCCATTATTATTAATTTCCTTCTTGGATGTATTATTGAACCAAAAGAAGAAAGATACATGAAAACTAATAAGCTACATGTGTATAGACCAATTTACTATATAAATACTATTAAATTTGTGGAATTTTCCCTCAGTAACATTTTATAAAGAACTAAGTTTACAAGTTATGGTATGCCTTGATAATAATTTCTAAATGGATGAATACCACCTTGCATACAGAATTAGGTGTTGTTCTGTCGGGCAAGCTTTAGGCAACAGGGGCTGCGTAGCGTTTTTGAAAGTGGGGGGGGGGGACGCTGATCTGATTTCACTCATTAATGACAATTTTTGAGCCTTTTTCCCCTAGATTTTCTTAACGTGTCTACCCAAAAAAGTGAGTGTGTGTGTGTGTGTGTGTGGGGGGGGGGGGGGCTCCAGCCCCCTCAGCCCCCGGTTCCGCGGCCCATGTGCAAGGTTTCGGATCTTTAAGAGTAAGCAATTTTTGTTAAGGAATGTGTATGAAACTTGATAACCCGATTGTAAATTGTATCAGACAGATTAATTGTGGTTTGTAGGCCTTTTGATGATAATCTTATATAAACTATAATGGAAGATACATATATTTTGCATCATATTAATTCATCATACTCCGCATCTGGTATAGTGAGAGAAAAGTTGCAATATACTATACCAAATTACAAAAACTCATTGAAATCAGATCTAACAGAAAATTGTTTTGCTATGATTATTTGAACGTTTTTTTCTTCTTCTTCAAAGTAAAAAAAAAAAAAAAAAGGAGCCATACACATCGTATTTTGACATTATCCATATGACAATGCAATTTCCCTAGTGTTTATTAACAAGTGTATGATTGTGATGTAGCGGCCTACCCCCCCCCCCCCCTCCCCGGCCCCCACCGTCCGCTTACCGCTGTCTACAGCTACATCCCTTCATGAAGTCAGAGTCTCTTTATTGGAGCACTAATTACTTTTCATATATTTGTTTCTTAACTGAAGTCAACTACCAACTTGCAATGAAACTCTTTTTAACCATCATAATCTTTCCTTACACGAAGTTCTAGTAATACACAGTGTTAGCACTTCGAAAATCCCGCCGAACTCCAGCATGTAAACTTTCCTCTGCAACTTCTAGCGCGGAATAAACATACGCATGCGCAGTGGCGTCAATAGTGTGAAGATGGCGACCCGCATGAGAAGGACAACCAATACGGATTATTTTGCTGTTAAATATCGGAAAATGGAATAAGGTGATATTTCAGATATGGCGGAACGTAGAAGGATTATACCAGCTTCGGTTGGACCACTTTTTAAGGATCAGAGAGCTATCAACACACCGCCTGCACTGCGACTTGTGCTCGACTTAGGAGAAACAACAGAAGAGTCATGTTCAGAATTTGCCTATCCTGTCCTGGTTAAAAATGCTGCGGTACGTACACAAATCTCACAACCGACTGACACCTTTTACTGTTCCTATGGCTTGAATTCCGTAGAACAAAATGTGATCTAACGTTTGTGCTACTTTTCTCCCAGTTTTCCAGCATTTTCACACTTTTTTCACACTTTTAAACAAGCTTATACTATTCTATGTGAATCATACTATTCCATATGTGACAAGACATGTGGAAACCGGCTTGGGATATGTCTGTAAAAGGGTGATGTCTTTTGTAGCGGTCTTCCAATGCCTCAATCCAAAACGCGAACCTTTACTACATGGTTTTATGTAGCTGAGAATAAACGGGAATGAAAGACAATTATCGAAGAACTAGCCGCCATCTTTTCCTCTGGCTTTACCAACCCAAAAAAATATACGAAGGGCGGGGCGAAAGAACATGAAATGAACTTGAGAACTCGACACAAATAAAGATTGACAAATGATATGATTTTGCTGAATTACGAGGTGCGCACCGTTCGTATCTTAGGACCACAGCGCATTGTATATTTCTATGTTTTGTATGAAATGGTTAAGAGATGTATAAATGATATTATATTTTGGATCAAAAATTTATCCTCCCGTTATTGGCTAAAAGAGCTTCACGTGATTATATGTATTTTCAACTATTTTGGAATGTTGGCAGGTAGGCATACTATTTGGGAAATTACGTCATTTTGTGACGTCATTTCCCCAAATAGTAAAAAATATTTGGGAAATGACGTCACGGCCATACTCGGGATATCAAAATCACCAACATTCAGCGGGCATACGATCGAGAGCTCGAGTGCTTACCATATAGGCGACTCTCGCGATGTCGCGGCTACTACGCTTTTCAATTTCCGATCACCTGCGATAATTTAGCGCCAGCTTTTGATAAGACATTTGTAAACATTCGATCGTCTGCTCGGTTCGAAGATGGCGGCCTCCAGTGCTCGGAGATTCGGTCAGTTTACTGACGAAGATTTGGATGATTTCATCACTTCAGTGGACAGTGAAAACACCAAGAAGCAAATCAAGTATGGACTTTCAGTTTTCCGCGAATTTTGTTCGGAAGTGGAAGTGAATTTTGAGGATTTAAGCCTCGAAGCCCTCGATGGAGTCTTGTCACAGTTCTACGCCGGTGCACGGAACAAGAAGGGAGATCTGTACACGAAGAAGTCCATGCAAGCAATTCGGTTTGCACTTCAACGTCATTTCATGAAAACTAGAGGAGTGGACATTGTAAAGGGTGAGCAGTTTTCGCGTTCTAATAAGACTTTTAAGGCTCTTCTTGTTAAACTGAAAACCATTGGCAAGGCCAATGTAAAACATTACCCCCCTATCAGTAATGATGATATGGCACGTATCCAAGCCAGTCTTGATTTAGGTACAGCTGAAGGTCTGCAAAGAAAGGTGTTTTTAGACACAATGATATACTTTGCAAACCGTGGTATGGAAAATGTAAGAGAGATGAAAGTAGATGATTTTGTTCTTCATGTGGATGGTGACATTGAATACTATACCCTTCGAGACATGCACACTAAAAACCATCAAAATGATGAACAGGAAAGTCAAGGGGGACAAATGTATGCTCTCAAGGGAAACCCTAGGTGCCCAGTTATGAACATGAAAAAGTACTTATCCAAACTAAATCCTGTATGCAAATGGATGTGGCAGAGGCCAAAGCAGAGGGTTACTGAGGAAGATGGAGTATGGTATGCCAATTCACCTTTGGGGAAATGGACTCTCTCTAAGATGACTAGTGTCATCTGTGAAGCTGCTGGTTGTTCAAAGCATTACACTAATCATTCGTTGCGAGCAACAAGCATTACTTTGCTAGACCATGCAGGGTATGCATCGAGAGATATCATGGCTGTGTCAGGCCACCGCTCTGAGACATCGATAAAGAACTATGCACGTACTAGTGAGCATACCAAGCATCAGATGTCGGATACTCTATCAGCCATTTATCCTGATAAACCATCAACATCTGCAACATCAGATGACAAAGAAAATGACGATGTTGATGGGGATGATGCAGATCTCGTACTTGATCTTTCTGACAGTCAGCTGCAGCGAATTATGAATTGCGAAGCGATTCATGATCAACAACAACAACACGCACCACCACAACCACCACAACCACAACAGGACCGGATTTTCAGAACAATGAACATGAGCCAGCAAAATCTCCAGCCCCAGCAGTACCATTTCCATGGCTGTGTTGTAAATTTTTACAACAATTAGCCATGCTTAACAAAAAACACACAAAGAAAAGGATGTAAATAGTGTAAATATGTTGAGAGTTTGAGACTATGCTTTGACTTTTCCAGACATTTTCATTGACTATTAAAACTTGGATTTCATTGAAGTTGGATATTATTTAAGAAAAGAGCACAATACCATCAGAGTGACAAGAGAGGATAAAAGGTAAGCCATTATTCTGTTTTTTCCTTTTGTTTAAATTTTTGATCCAAAATATAAAACAAATATACTCTGCCATAATTTTGAGTTTCTGGTTAAAACTATGGGCCTCGGTGCCTCCAATAGTACCATTCACTTCGGGGCTGCGCCCCTCAGTTCATAGTACTATTCTGGAGTCACCTCTTGCCCATAGTTTTAACCAGAAACTCTCAAGGCAAAGTATATTTGTATATTATATTTTGGATCAAAAATTTATCCTCCCGTTATTGGCTAAAAGAGCTTCACGTGATTATATGTATTTTCAACTATTTTGGAATGTTGGCAGGTAGGCATACTATTTGGGAAATTACGTCATTTTGTGACGTCATTTCCCCAAATAGTAAAAAATATTTGGGAAATGACGTCACGGCCATACTCGGGATATCAAAATCACCAACATTCAGCGGGCATACGATCGAGAGCTCGAGTGCTTACCATATAGGCGACTCTCGCGATGTCGCGGCTACTACGCTTTTCAATTTCCGATCACCTGCGATAATTTAGCGCCAGCTTTTGATAAGACATTTGTAAACATTCGATCGTCTGCTCGGTTCGAAGATGGCGGCCTCCAGTGCTCGGAGATTCGGTCAGTTTACTGACGAAGATTTGGATGATTTCATCACTTCAGTGGACAGTGAAAACACCAAGAAGCAAATCAAGTATGGACTTTCAGTTTTCCGCGAATTTTGTTCGGAAGTGGAAGTGAATTTTGAGGATTTAAGCCTCGAAGCCCTCGATGGAGTCTTGTCACAGTTCTACGCCGGTGCACGGAACAAGAAGGGAGATCTGTACACGAAGAAGTCCATGCAAGCAATTCGGTTTGCACTTCAACGTCATTTCATGAAAACTAGAGGAGTGGACATTGTAAAGGGTGAGCAGTTTTCGCGTTCTAATAAGACTTTTAAGGCTCTTCTTGTTAAACTGAAAACCATTGGCAAGGCCAATGTAAAACATTACCCCCCTATCAGTAATGATGATATGGCACGTATCCAAGCCAGTCTTGATTTAGGTACAGCTGAAGGTCTGCAAAGAAAGGTGTTTTTAGACACAATGATATACTTTGCAAACCGTGGTATGGAAAATGTAAGAGAGATGAAAGTAGATGATTTTGTTCTTCATGTGGATGGTGACATTGAATACTATACCCTTCGAGACATGCACACTAAAAACCATCAAAATGATGAACAGGAAAGTCAAGGGGGACAAATGTATGCTCTCAAGGGAAACCCTAGGTGCCCAGTTATGAACATGAAAAAGTACTTATCCAAACTAAATCCTGTATGCAAATGGATGTGGCAGAGGCCAAAGCAGAGGGTTACTGAGGAAGATGGAGTATGGTATGCCAATTCACCTTTGGGGAAATGGACTCTCTCTAAGATGACTAGTGTCATCTGTGAAGCTGCTGGTTGTTCAAAGCATTACACTAATCATTCGTTGCGAGCAACAAGCATTACTTTGCTAGACCATGCAGGGTATGCATCGAGAGATATCATGGCTGTGTCAGGCCACCGCTCTGAGACATCGATAAAGAACTATGCACGTACTAGTGAGCATACCAAGCATCAGATGTCGGATACTCTATCAGCCATTTATCCTGATAAACCATCAACATCTGCAACATCAGATGACAAAGAAAATGACGATGTTGATGGGGATGATGCAGATCTCGTACTTGATCTTTCTGACAGTCAGCTGCAGCGAATTATGAATTGCGAAGCGATTCATGATCAACAACAACAACACGCACCACCACAACCACCACAACCACAACAGGACCGGATTTTCAGAACAATGAACATGAGCCAGCAAAATCTCCAGCCCCAGCAGTACCATTTCCATGGCTGTGTTGTAAATTTTTACAACAATTAGCCATGCTTAACAAAAAACACACAAAGAAAAGGATGTAAATAGTGTAAATATGTTGAGAGTTTGAGACTATGCTTTGACTTTTCCAGACATTTTCATTGACTATTAAAACTTGGATTTCATTGAAGTTGGATATTATTTAAGAAAAGAGCACAATACCATCAGAGTGACAAGAGAGGATAAAAGGTAAGCCATTATTCTGTTTTTTCCTTTTGTTTAAATTTTTGATCCAAAATATAAAACAAATATACTCTGCCATAATTTTGAGTTTCTGGTTAAAACTATGGGCCTCGGTGCCTCCAATAGTACCATTCACTTCGGGGCTGCGCCCCTCAGTTCATAGTACTATTCTGGAGTCACCTCTTGCCCATAGTTTTAACCAGAAACTCTCAAGGCAAAGTATATTTGTATATTAAATTTTGACTTTGACAAGGTTTTGTGTGTTTGAATAAATCAAGTAAATGTCACGTTCAGATGTGCTGGAAATTTGATTGGTGAGCGAGTTGTGGATGCTGCGAGCTCTGTTGAAGGTCAAATAGAGTGCATGTCTTTGCCTATGCTAGAAAATAGATTGTGGGACGTGTGTGCTTGTGTTATATTGATGATGTGTTCGATTATAGTATTTTTCTGTTGCACATCGTGTTGAAAGAAGAAATTTCTGTGCGAAATAATTTTGAGAAGAGTGAAGAGAATCTCTTGCGAAGCGTGCATATCATTACAGCTGATTTGCATGAAGTCAAAGTCGGATCCGTGTGTTTGTGTATATTCTGTGTGTATGCCCTGTGTGTGTGGTTAGTGTGTATATATATGTGTGTATAGTAGGGGTAATGTAGTATTGGTGAATGAATGGGACGTCGGGGTGGAAGTTGAGCGGGGCTCTGCTCATCGGGGTGTTTCGCTGTGGACGTCGTGCGGGAAATGGTATTTGTGGAGTTCGGGTTCGTTTGGGGATAATAAGGAGGAACTGGTTTCGCAGGATCGGGTTTATTTTTCGACGCGGTAATGAGCGGTGTGTATTATTGATGGATTGATTGAATGGGAAATGTTTCGTATCGTTCGCGCGTGTGGGCGCGGGGGTCAGGTTCGGTCAATGCAGTGCGTACACTCGCGTTGTGTGCTGGATCGGAGTGAGCGTTGAATGAAGGCTCGTTCGGTCTGACGTTTAGTGTGTGCCTATGGAGTTAGTTTGGGTATTCTCTTTTACTTCACATGTGAAAGCATTGCGATTTGTTTTGAAAGAAAGTGCTGTTTTAGTTAAATTAGTATTGTTGTTTATATGTAGAATTGAAAGTAGAATATATGGATCATGGTTTATTTTATGTTGGATAGACTACAATGAGTTTACTGTATTCAAAATTAATCTAATTTTAGAATATAAATCAAACTTTGATTATTGTGTGAACTAAAGCTGAACTACAAACCTCGATTGGAAACTATTTTTATTAATTTTGTGCAATTTGATCTTCATAAAGCAGAAATATATATTCTAATCTAATGAATTGACAATTGACCCTATTCTATCCACATCTAGGGATTTTAAGATCAAAGAGGTGAATAGGCTTACTCCAAACTGATTGAAAAGAAAAGCAATTCTGTGGTCTTTTGTTTTAGATTAAATCAGTCTTGAAAATATTTTATTTTAGTAACATTTTCTTTTCTTTTTTCTTCTTTTAAAGATTATCATTGTATACATCTGCATTCTAACTTTAGCTCTAGATCTAAAGTTAGTTTATTATTGTCAAAGCTATCACTCTAACTTTTTATTATTATTTTTAACAAACATTTACAAAGTCTAACTTTTAGATTTGTACGTCGATTTCAAATTAGATTCTAGATGTGAAAAAATCATATCAAAATTATTTATCATTAATAAAAGAATTATCAAACAAGCTATAAACTAGATTGCTAATGCCTAATTTACTTAGTTTTTAAATCTAACAGCTGATTAGTTGTTTATGTAGGCCTATTATTTTTATATTCACTTTTTTTCTTCAGTTCTTTGTCAAAATTTGACTAAGTTGTCTTTTTTGGCCACATTATGTAGTTGGTTCGTAGATGGTGTTGTTACATTATTATCCTTATTATTATTTGTTATTATTATGATTCTGGGGCCTATTATTATTTTTTATTATTCTTTTGTTATTATTAGAGATTACTATTGAAACTAGTATTGTTATTATCAGGGACCTATTTAATATTATCATCATCATTATTATCATATTATTATTATTATTATTAGTCATGTTAGAAGTAGTTCATATACTAAGTATACTAAGTTACTTTGTATTATCTCATTTTCATTTTACATTTGTTCTATAAACTTGAATATCATTTTGAATTAAATAAATTTTTTTTTTAGAAAGTTGTAAAATGTTCCCATGCCTGCATCCTCATGATAAATACATACATGTATTATTGGTATTTTAGCATTTTAAGCATTTATGGATGGATTTTATGTTAGTGATATGCACTAGAAAGCAATGTTCACTAAATTCTATTTTTGTTTGATACTGTTCACGTTAATGGTATTAGTATTATTTTTTACCAGGGCCATGAATCTATTTTTTGGGGGTGGGGGTGGGCAGTGGGGGATACTACCCTGTGACTAGAATCATCTTCCTGGTTGATACTGGGGAAAAGGGGTAACATCGCTAGTCATAAGGACCACTATCCATAATGCGTGACTAAATGAATATCGGTTTTGTATGAATAGCAGTCCTAAATAGCGAGCAAACCCTAGACAAATTACCTCGCTATTCATAAGGACCTCCATTCATAAGGACCACTATTCATAACTGTTCATAACGACCGCTATTCATAACGCATGTTAAATGAATAGCGGTTTTCTATGAATAGCGAGCGGAACCTGGGGAAAAAATCAGATTCAATGTATCATATATTTCTTATGTATTATAACTTTACTTCACAGGGCGAGGAAGCTAAAGAAGCACAGACCTTCAATGACATTCATGAAGAGGACTTACAAGGACTACAAGCCATAGCAAAGAAATTTGATGAAAAGTATAATGTAAATATTAAACTTGTCTATTTGCCCTGTATTTTCTTACTGCATATACATCTACTTCATTTATAGATGTTTGGAGAGCTACATGTACATGTACATGTATTAGATTACTGGGGTTCACTTTTAAGACTATTGCATATTGGTGAAATAGAAAAGGAATATCCACAGTGTTTTCAAGTCAGAGTTTAATATATTAATGGTAAAACTTAGCATAATCATGTATTATTCATACATAATTGATATTGATACATATGTATGTGTTACAATTATTCATTAGTATTTACACATAATTATGAAATGCTTTATGTTCTGTTGGGAATATAGTTCTATTTTTTTTTTTTTTTTTTAGTGGGGGGGGGGGGGAGAGATAAGTAGGGCCTACATATGTAGAGCATTTCTGAAATCTTTTCCATTAAAAAAAAAAAATGTTTTCCACATTGATTTATATTTTTTGTTTTAAAAGTTATAAAATCCTAAATTTGTTAGAAATTATTATGAAATTATTAAAATCTTTCAAAAGATTCAAATAAGTAGTGTCATATTTTCCAGGCCTAAATATGTATGGGTATGAATGAATAATTGCTTTATGATTTAATGCACAGAACTTGAACAACTGAATTCCTCACCTGGTACTGTACCAAGTGTACCAATCACCAAAATATATTTTGCTCTGTACAGTATATTGGGGTTCCATGTCGCTATACTATATATTCGAAATACGAGCTTCAAATGTTGATTCTATAAAGAGATATTGCAAGTTGAAATACACTCCCAATGAACAAAACAGTGACTTGTGCAGAGACTAGTTGATGCACTCGTACATGGCCGTACATAGGAATAATGTCCCGTGCGGAACCCAACTCGGAGTTGGGTTCTGCCTTAGGGAGTTTTATGTTTTCCTTCATTTTCTTCATGCTCCTTAACCGTTAACCAATAGAAGGCCAGGTAAAGTGTTTTGAGGTTGATTTTATACATTCTAGCAGTACGCACTTTATTTTTTAGGATTGGTACACTTTAAGCTTGACTAAGACTGAACAGAAACAAGCTTTCTAGAATTTTAGATCTTTAAAGTTGGGGACAATTTTTTTGAATAGTGAAAATTTAATTATTGCTTTAAATAGTTGGACAGACTTTTCTGATCTTTTGGATGCAAGGTATAGTGTAAAGTGATTTAAAAAGAAGGCAATGTATTTAAGGGAATACAGTTGCTGCACCAAGCTAGAGAGATTGTATCAAGTTCGATATTGGGAAATAGTAATGGTCGCAAGCCTACATGTAGCTGCCTGTAAATGAAGCTAAATTAAATGTGTCACACTCACAGATGATTTATTCATGGGAAACTGTGATGCAATGCCAGATCTAATTACTGAATTCAAGTGATCCTTTCATTCTGCAAAAAAAAAGCAAGATGCTTGTGTTGCTATACATTGTATAGGGTTTTAGCTCTTCAAAGAGCACTTACATACATGTATGTAGGCCTAGCTAAACAACATCCACTCACACACAAGCACACACTTGTACCGTATGCTTCATACTGGATATTAATGTTGTCCCAGTCCCAAAACATTTTATACTTGTGTATTTGTTTTATAATTGGTGCTTAACATCTTAGACATAAGTACTTCATACAACTACATGTACATGTTGTAGGTATTACTGAGCTTACTCCAAATATTGGTTATCCATTCATCTAGTCAGATAAGAAATTCAATCTATTTTCCAAGGACTCAATTCCAGTAAGCCAGTTCGTAATTAATTCATGGTACAAATGACCCTGAAATGACCCCAATTTGTATGCACACACGCATTTGTTTTGGTGGACGTGCTACATGTACACGTAAAATCAAACTGGTGTACGCATCATGCTGCATACTAAATGAAAGTGTATAAAGGTCAATTGTACTCGGTACAAATGACCTTTATCTGCACATGTGCAAAATTGTAATTATGAACTGGCTTATGGTAAGCAACTAAGATACCTGTTCTTTAAAATTATTAAGTATGAAACACATTTTTGAAACAAAGACGGTTGTTTGTTCATGCACATGCCACCCCTTCCTTTTTGATTGATACTTGTGTACTGTACATTTTCATCAAAGTTAATGAGCAAAGTACATGTAGGTAAAATGTTTTTCTTTAATCTTTTTCATATGTATAGAAATCTGGTAAGAAAGGAAAGAAGAAAAAGATGATCTTGGAGGACCTGATAGATGCTGGGATGGGTTATGATGAATCTGATCCATTTGTTGATAATTCAGAATGTGTAAGTATTTGTTTTCTTATAAGTTTGTCCTTAAAAAGTAATGAGAATGCAGTCCATGTACATTTATGATGTAATTGTATAATAAGAGAGGAGCATGGGACATAAAAATATGAAAATGTCTGAATTTTGGGCATTTGTTACTCTTATTGGAGCATAAACTGGGAATTTTACACATCATTTAGACAATGATTTAATATTACTTTTCTTATTCCAAGTTCAAAAATTATTTGTGGTTGAAGTACACTTTACTCTTGAACTTGATTTTCTTGCAGAGCAGAACGGAACAGACATACATCTGTACCTTTTGAATAGTTTGTCATAATAATTACACAAATATTTAATTATACAGTTTGTAGCTTCTCTGCAGAAAAAAGTTTAAGCATGGTTAAACTTGACAGAAATATGGCTTTACCAAATCCCATGGGGGTGATATGAGAGGACCAAAGCAATTTTGCAGATTTAAAGTATGCACTAACACATTTATCGGTCCATAATAAGGGAAATATGACCTTATGACATCCCAGGGTAGTGGTTTGGGAGGACCAAAATAACTTTGGAGATTGAAAGTAGGCATTGACTGTTTGATTACCCTTGTCGGTACCCTTGTTGGTACCCTTGTTGGGGGAATCTACACATGGTTTTTATTTTCTGCAATTCCTCACCCTTCATATCAACACCAAGGGTGGGGGTTATGTACTAGCGAGAAGGCTGTTCAATAGTTAATAATTTTACTATTCAATTGGTCTTGTCCATTTTTCTCATGTTCTCAGTATGATGAATTAGTGCCTGCCAGTCTTACAACACAGTTTGGAGGTTTCTACATCAATTCTGGTCAGCTGAAATTCAAGGATATCTCAGATTCTGAAGATGGAGATTTCCAGAAGCCCAAAACACCTAAGGTTAGAAATAGTTGGATATAGCATACGGCTTCATGCTCTCATATTTAAGTGTATCATACTATCATTTTTTTGAGAGAGAGAGAGAAAAAAAAGAAAATCCCCCAAAACAAGGCATGATAATAGGAGTCGTGCAGTATCTCATTAGCACCTTGAGATTACACTACTCATTCTCATTGGATGGAACAAGAAATTAGTGACTATCTTTATGTTGTAAAGCACCTTGAGCATTTAATCAAAATGGATAATGGTGCTATAGAAATCATATTATCATTATCATTATTATTATTATATACTGGTTACACATATGTGTATGCATAATCTTTCGACAGCAATGTACACTTTTTTCAATATGGAAACAGATGAAAATTCTTGAAAATAGTTATGTAAGAACTCATTTATACTCTTATATAACATAAAAGTGTTCAATTATTTTGAAAATTAATAAAAGATATTAGTTGAGTTGAGTAATACAGTAGGAGAGTTGAGGCACGAGGTAATAAATGCCCTTCATTTTATGTAGAAACAGGAAATATGTACATTTTCAATTTAAAACTTCATTTTTCTGCAATTACACTTGTAGAATTTGTCCAATGCAGCAATATGTCAACCTCTATTTCTGTCTAATAATGAAATACATTATGCAACAAATACTGCACTAGGGTGATTCTAAATTGATCAGATATGTTAATATTCCAATTATACTGAACTGTGCTATATATGTTGTATTATACTGACTTTTAAGAAAGTGATTTCATTTATCATTGATTATTAATTTTCCTACAGAAAAAGAAGAGGCTGAAACTAGAGAATGGAGATGGGAAGAGAGAGAAGAAAATGAAAAGGAAGCTATCAAGTGAAAGCGGTAGTGGGGATCATATCTCGAAGAAAACCAAGAAACAGCTGAAGAAAAAGTTCAGGTAATTTTAAGTTTACATTGATTTGTCACTAACAAATCTTCTCCCATACATATTTAGCGTGGAAAATTTCCACTGGTGGTATTTATTTTGTCAGTCAAGGGATTTTAGATAGATATGACTTGGTGATTGGGTTTTTACCATGACTGTATACATAGGCCCGTATTCTCGAAAGTGGCCCAAGTTAAAGGGTACCAATCACCAAAAATAATGTTGCTCTGTATGTTAGAGGTTGCATGTCGTTATACTATATTCAAAATATGGGTTTCAAATGTTAATTCTATAAAGATATATTGCAATTTTAATTACACTCTCAGTAAGCGTAAAAGCGACTCGTGAGTAGACTACTCGACGCACCCGTACGCGCTCGCCAAGGTAAAGGCTCGCACAGAACCAAACTCTGAGTTCAGTTCTGCGCGAGCATTTTCATGTTATCCTTTATTTCCTTCATACTCATTTACTGTTGACCTGTCAAATGCCAGACAAAATTCTTTGAGGTTGATTTTATACTTTCTAGCTGTACACAAATGATTTTTTCAGGTGGTTGGTACACTTTAAACCAGGCTTAAGTACCTTTAAGGGAGCTCAGTTTAATTATTTTGTGTACCAATGGCTTTTGCAAGAGATAATGCATAATTGTGTGTAATCTTTGTATTTTTATTTTCCTGAAATTAGGGAAGAGAAGAAAAAGAAGAAGAAAGGACCGAGGGTGATCCGCACCCCTACTGTAGCCGAGCTACTCAAGCGTAACACTGGGGCTTTACCCGGCTCACCACAAACTCATCCAGCTACCTCTTCCTTCAATGGAACTCCTTCCACTTCAAATGCTGCAACATCCAAAGCCTCTTCCTCTAACCCCACTCCTCAAGGGATGGTATCATCATCGGGCGTAGCCCAGGTGGGCGGGATGGACATGTCACTGGACCTTGGTTTCTCAGTTGCGGAAATGGAGAAAGAAGTGATGGACATGGTAGATTTTGTGAATGGGGAGGATATGATGGGCGGGGTTGTTTCTACCGGGGGTGTGGCTGCAGGGAGTGGTGGGGATCAGGACAGTGATATCAATGTATCACCCTCTGCTCCGGGTACAGGCGGTGAAGAGGGGGGATCTAAAGAGATGGTCAACTTACCTATGGAACTGCCGCTACAACTTGTGGACAACATTCAGAAAATAAAAGATGTAAGATTTCTGGTGATGTATTATGAAAACTTGTATATTCTGTTCGATCAAGTAAAGAGGTTTAAGAAATGCCATCTTTTCTACGGTTCTTCTAAAGAATCTTCTCTTTTACCTGTGATGATTTCCTTGTTTGCTTCAGATGTGAAAGCACTTTTTGGTAAGAATCCTCATTCATTCCTCTTAAAATATATTTATTATTATTTTTAATAGAATGTTGAAAATTTTTTGTTATACACTTACTTTTGATTTATTTTGATAATCCTTCCATGTTTACTGCAGGATATTTCATTGTCATATACATTGACGCAGTAATAAAAATGTTGTATCCCTTCATTAAGTAGCCATGACCTACATGTATTGCTGAATTTACAGTTGTAAATGGAGAAAGATTGTGAAGGATTAAATTTCATTATTTCATTATTTTAAACCCTGATTGTGTTCAATTGCAAGATTTGATTGGTCTTTATTACCTATCTTCTTTTTCTATTTTGCACTTTGCATAGGCTGCCAGAAAGTCGGTTGATGGAAAAACTAAATTCTTCAATTCCTATGTCAATGGTCTGTTACTCAAGTAAGTTTGAAATAAAAAAATGAGAATCAATAAAGAGACTGCTCATGTGTGCTTAGTTTACCAAGATGCAGTGCAAGTGTTTAAAACTTTATCCCATACAGAAAAGCTGGATCACTGTTTCTTAGAAATTATATTTGTATTGTAACTTAATGAGAGTTAATACCAAAAGGAGCATCAGAGCCTGATCGGTTAAGAGTTGGCATTTTGTCCGTCCGTGACATTGAATGTTTTATGGATTATAATTTTAGTAGGTTACCATGGCAACCAAATTTTGTCAAATTTGTACTCCTTCAGTGATGCCCTTCACAATGAAACATAAAATAGCTCTCTTCAATTAAATATTTATTTTCTACAGGCCTTCAAAATTTCAAAATTTGTCAAATGTCCGTCGGTGACTAACCGATCAGGCTCATTAAAATATAGACACCATGCAATACTACATTATCTAATAAAAACTCAAACTGCATAATTGATAAATGACGTTTGCACCCAAACATAGTTTTTCCTTTGTAGTTTGATTATGAGATACAGATGATATTGAGCTAATAAGGATTAAGCTAAAATTCAAAGTGCAGAAGATTCTGGGGGGGGGGGGGGGGGTAATTGCAATGCAACATGAAATTAGAAATTAGGTGACAGCGTTTTTGTAAAATGAAAACTGAACTTACATTAAGGACATGAACTCCTGAGATGTTTTAATGACACATGCTTCAATGACATTCTCAGTGACACATGCTTTAATGACATTCTCAATGACACATGCTTCAATGACATTCTCAATGACACATGCTTCAATGACATTCTCAATGACAAAGGCTTCAATGACTTCTCAGTGACAAAGACTTCACTATTCTCATTTTTCAGGATTGAACATGGTACTCGTTATTTGAACTGTAGTAAGAGGTCAGCTGTCTATTCACATCTTGCCTGCCATCTACCCTGCACTAAACTTACACTTCAGAAAAGAGCTAAAAAACTGCAGTTAGGTATTCAAGACAACCATCTTAAAGCACCTCTTCAAAGACTTCGGGAAGGTCAGTCTTAGGCAATGTCTTGTCTTGTCTTGTACTGCACAAAAACGCCTCAGAGTGGCTATCGACATGGAGACCATCATGCCATCGCTATAGTGGCAATAGCGCTAATTTAAAGTTTACTATTTATCATTAATGTAAATGTAGCCACATCCGGGGTGATCTTTGCAGCTGAGGGAAGTATATTCCACTCAAGATGGATGTATTAGAAACTGAAATTTTTATTTAAATGAAATCTTAAGTTGAGATATTTTTGGCTTTTGATCTACAAAGCAGTCAGTCAGTTTGATTGTGGCTCCCTGTATATTTATCAACAAAATGAATTAGATTTGCATGACATTCATTTTGCATCATGCCCAACTCTTCGTAATGATTTTATATGTTTAGTGGTGTTAATGTAGTTATGATCTTGATGTTATTTCAGTTTTTGTTTGGTAAGGAAACTTATAAGGTTGTAGGATTTACACCAAGTATGCTTTCATTGGGAATAAGAGCTTTACAAATGATTGAGTAAGCAAACTATGATTAATAATTGAGTAATAAGCAATCTGCACATCAGATCCTTCCAGATGCTATAAATGATTGAGTAAGCAAACTATGATTAATGATTGAGTAATGAGCAATCTGCACGTCAGATCCTCCCAGATGCTATAAATCGCTTCTGTACTTGAATCAGATGTTCGGAATAAGATGATCAACACTCTAAGAACTGTACTTCTTAATCAAACTGACCACTTTTCATCAAGTACGATATTTATTTGATCTGATGCCCCAGGCTTAGAAAGCGTCTGATTTAACCATAACGAAGCAGTGTCTGATATCTTACTATATTTAAATGTCCTGTTTATCTCTTTTCATTACAGCTGTCACTCAGGTGATGCCTGATCAAATGTTGCGGTATAAAGCAGAATGTGAAGAAGTCTCTCTGAAGGTGTAAGTTGAAGAGAAATCCAAGAGGGAAAATTTTACCTTCAGTTGGCAAATACGCAGTGCTATATTTTATGAATGTATTAGAAACTGAATTTTTTATGTAAATGAAATCTTAAGTTGAGATATTTTGGGCTTTTGATCTACAAAGCAGTCAGTCAGTTTGATTGTGGCTCCCTGTATATTTATCAACAAAATGACTGTCCATTAGGGGGGGAAAAGAAGTTTAAATGTAATACACTCTGAATTCGGGACAAGTAAAATGTTCTTAATGTTGATAACATGTGTAATTGCTTGTGATGCTGTTAGTGTAAACTAAAGTATTGATGGTGATGGGGTTGGTTGCATGAATCTAAGAGAGAAAACTGTGTCATGTAGTTTCTGCCTGAGAATAGTTTACTAGGTCAATGGTGCACTATAAATGCTGTACTTATTATTATTATCATTATTATTACTACTAGGATTATGAGTTACCATGATTTACATCATACAAATGATTTATTTAGGTCATTGTGTTTCTTATCAATGGTGAACATTCAGTCCTACTCTGATCTTTATTTCATACACAGGGATCTAGGACCTACTCTTGATGCTGATGGAAAGTTAATAGAAGTCAAACCACCCAAGAAGAAGTTCATGTGGGATGACAGGCTGAGGTATGTACAAATCACGATACTTAGCTCAGAAATCATAAAGGAGGCATTTCTAAACCATGGTTTATGCTTGCTTTAAGGAGGTATGGCTGAGACCTCATGTATGAGGAATGGTTAATATATGCTTATAGGATCCAAGGTGATGGTTTACTTAAAACCAGGGTTTATATTTTGACTACTGCCTACCACTTTTTGTCTCAAGCCTACGGCACACTATATGATCGACTACTATCCAATTTTGGAAATAAATGGCAATAGTAATAAATATAGGCATTTTAACAAGTGAAAACTACCTGATTCAGGTTCTGCACAATAATATGAATACTCAACACTGGAATTTGGTGCGATGTCAGCCTTTATATCCGGAATAAGGGCCAAATCAGTTTAAAATTGTAGACAATTGCAAGACTACTCTGACGTCACTTCTATTCATAGCCGATTTAGCCTTTCCTCCAACTAGAAGGCTCGTAATAGGCCGTAATAGGCCGTAATTTCGATTTTACTCTCTATGTATATTCAGAACGTCAATCAAACATATTTTATGTGTTTAACTGTTCATATCCAATGCTATAACATGTTCTTTCAAAATCGGATTGTAGACTAATCGTATAGTGTGCGGTGGGCTTTAAAGGGATTCAGTAACTTTGCGGAGGCTTGATTTAATAAATTGTTGAATTTTGATATCTGTCTTGTATAATGATGTTCAGAAGGATAAATAAATAGCCAGGCATAGAAAGGTTTTCAAATATATAATGCTATTATTAAGATATCTGTGACTGAATATTCCCATTTACGAAAGCGTATGGCCATACGCTTTAGTCTAACACTGAGTCTATGGGGGAAAATGAGTGGCATTTCCGGTCACTTGCATATGTTTACTTTTGTGAAGCACATGATGATTTTGAAGTGCTTTTTTTTTCCTGGGCTTCATTTTTACACCATATTACATTCACTGATAGCATGTAAGGCCAGGCAGCTCAGATTTTATCAAGCCTCTACAAAGTTACCAAATCACTTTAAATGAAAGCTTGTTTTATCTGTGTTCCATATTACTTTGATACAGTGGGAAATGCTTGTAGGGAAGATACTCTGTAACATTTAGAATGAAATTTCCTCTCCTTAACCATTTCCTCTTCCAATATTCCTTAGATCTTATCTTTTTAACAGGACTCTGCTGTGTAAAGATTATAATATAGTATATATATATATATATATATATATATATATAGTATATTGACAATACCCACTGCTAATATTTTACATTACTTTTCTTGTTTCAGAACTCTGCTGTGTGACGTAGTAAAGGTAAAGGTGAAGACCTTTGAGATCAGTAAAACCCGTACCCAGTCTGCAGAGGAATACCTTAAAGCTTTTCTTGAAGCAGAGGTCAAGAACCTATGGCCCAAGGATTGGATACAGACAAGGTCAGACTTCATTGTAAAATTTCTAGGAGAATTTATTTCAATCAAAGCCAGTTATGATAGCGATATTACGTACATAATCGTGTTTTCTGGACTTTGAATGAAAGTTGAGCACGATTTGATTTTGGTATAACACATATTTTCCATTGACTTCAGCCCAAGTTATCTCACACTTAGTACTTGACAGGTTCATAAATAATTACAAAATGCTTTCTTAGCTTACTTGATGGTAATTATTGTTAGTTTGACACAATTTGATATGAAATTGTTTTCAGCAGATAAAAGAATACGCAACATTATGAACTGAATGGTATGATGGCAAAGTAAATCTGATAAAAGTTCTATCAAATATGAAATTTATGTGGCTGAATAGAGATCCCTCTTAAAGCTATGATTACTTTACATTACTTCTTACATGTTGTAGCTTGTCCTAATGACAATCTTCATTTCCTTGCAGAAATCTTTTCAAGGAGAGTAGAGCTGTCCATGACCACGTTACCTACTCTGCAGGCAAGCAGCGTAAGGGTACTCCTGGAGCTCCTAGGAAACTGGTTCTGACGACTGTCAAGAAGACCACCGGTGATAAAGATATGGAAGGGTCAAGTACTGCTCCTCAGGCTTCATCGGAGACTCAAGAGTTTGAACCATCAAGCACTCAGATCAACGAGATGATTGGTAGTCCAGTTACTACCAAGCATGTAGAAGATATGCCCACCTTAGTTGACTGTATGGGTAGTGGAGAGGATTCTATGGATGCAGTCATCTCAAGCTCTCAGCTCAAAGGCACAGAGTATGCAACGGCTTCCTCAGATAGCAATCAGGAAGCAACACCTAGTGTCGCACCAGGACAGAGTATTCCTGTCTCCAGCACATCACCCTTACCTAATCTTGATGCAAACTTCTTGGTAGACCAGCTGCTTAACCAACAGATGGTTACAAACTCTCAGGATGTGAGGCCAGGAATAAGTGGTGCTAGTGGTTCATCTAATGTAAGGACTGTGGATATAAATGTAAGAGGTCAAGGAACAAAGAACACTGCAATCATGCCAGAGACTGCTAAGTTAGCTGCAATGTCAACAGGAGAAATACTTCCTAAGCAGGCAGGTGTAGACTCGATGGCCAGTCAGCAGTCATACTCTGCCAAGCTATGTGCCATTAGTAATATTCACAGTATGAGAACAATGCATAAACAAGAGCCTGGCGTGCAGGCTAAGGATGTCACATCTTCTAGTATGATGGGTAAAGTGAGACCCACAGTTAGTAGTGTACCTAGATCTGCTGTAGGTCAGCCAATAATTAGACTAATGAGAGACTCTAAGCTTGAGAAGATGACTTCTCAGTCCAACAGCCGAATGAAAGTCCAAGGGACACAGCAGAAAGGGCAAGCATCGGTACCTAAAACACAGACTGCCCATGGAGGGGTACATACGATGCCTTACACCCAGTCAGCAAGCAATACTTCATTACAGGGTAGATCATCAAATGTGACGACTCAAAGAATAGGTGGGGGCATGGATCCACTACCTCAGATGTCCTCTCAGGTTGCCCCCGGCAACGGTAACATTCGTCTATCTCCATCTTCACAATCTACCTCTCGTCGTTCAAGCTATGTCTCCCCGACCAACACCCAGCAGCGAGCTGGTCCTGCTCACAGCTCTGGGTCGGCATTCTCTACTCCCTCTCCCCATAGCCATCATATGAAAGCCCAGACATCTCCGTCAATCCCTCAACAGACATCACCATCAGGTATAGGAGCACACAGCTATTCCAGTACCTCAAGACAGTACACGCCACCTCACCAGCAATACAGCCCTGGTCATACATCACCCATCGCTGCTGCTTACTCCACCACCTCTCCTTCTTCCTACCAATCCATGGGTGGCAGTGCTGGCTACCAGCAGATGCCTCTCAGTGACATGACAGCTAGGCAGCAGAGCTCTGGAGGTTCTAACTATACCAACAGCTACCCTATGGCTCAGAGCTCATCTCAGGGTGGGGTGCCTCAGAACCCTGTAGGGGATGCTGCTGTCATCACTGGCCCCGCCCCAGGGACATTCTATCATCAGTCTCCCACGGGTAAGCAACACATTGTAACTAAGAGTAGAATAGACAGTTGATGAGAGGACAATATCTGTTGAGAGACAGAAGGGTGTTAACTCTATGTTAAAGATCAAGTTGAGTTCTGGTCATGAGATTGAATTGTGAAAGAAACTGTCTCCAAACAATTGGGAAAAGGTTGATTATATAGCCCCGTTGCATAAAACTTACCATTAACGGTAACTTTGCCATCAATGGTAACTCCCATGGAAACCTTGATTTTGATTGGCTGTTGAGTGATGTTACCATGGTAGTTACCATTGATAGCAGAGTTTCCATTAATGGTAAGTTTTATGCAACGGGGCCCTGGTCATGACATTGAATTGTGAAAGAAATTGGGAAAGGTTGATTATATAGCATACAAGAATTTGTGTATGCTGTAAGGTTTTGGAATCACCAAAATGATGAGAAATTGAATCAATCCTGCTGAGAGTCACATGCACTGCACACAGAAATGTGTATATGGGACTACACACAAATGTTCGGCCGGAACATTTCAGCTGTTTCTTGTCACATTCTAAATGTGAATGCATTTGAAGAGCAATCCTTTTCAGGGGACATATCTACTATAATAATCTTCCAAACTAACAAAAAGAATGAGAAAGCTCACAAATTATTTTTTACCTTTCCCAGAACTCAAGCTCCCCTTTTAAATACATGAGTTCATGTCCTCATGACTCTCAGCAGATGACATGTTCTTAACTTGAATTAGAGATTGAGATTGTTCCGTGGCTGCTCTTTAAGGCCACTGTACACTTTATGGGCCCTACTACAAATGAATTTTGAAAGAAATTGCTATGGGATTAGATATGGAGTCCTGTTTTGTAGTTTTAATATGTATTAAATGTATACATAGGGACACTGATTTTCCGTTTCAAAAAATGGCCTTTTCCGTTTCAGAAAATCTGGAATTCCGTTTCAGATGGGCTGAAAAACGTAAATTCCGTTTTGCCATAGACTTTGTACACATGAAAAAAATTAATTCCATTTACATTAAGATTTGCGTACAAACATGAACTTGTAGGGTACAAATGTTCTAACATTACAGAGTCAGTTAAAATTCAGGTATTCGACTTGCATTTCATAATCATGACTGGATCAAAAAGGATCTTACATGACAAACCATGAAAATCTGTGTATTACCCAGGAAGCAGATTATTTCAACATGATGCACAGAATTCTCACGATTTCTGAGCACTCGATCTATTGCACCGTCGCGAAAACATTTCAGTCTTGGCTGTCATGTCATCGATCGATGTTAGGCGCACACACCAGCCTTCTTCGAACTGTACAACAGCGTGTGTACAATCTTGCCGCACTTAGCGCCCGCTGCTGGCGTGTGCGTGCCTAGTTTACGTCTACGTAATACTAGGCGCACCGCCAGCCCCTTTACTAAAAATGTGCTGGCTGTGTACGGCAATCCCGCCTTACTTCCCTCTCGGCCGCATGAGTATGCGCCTAGCTTGCATAATAGGGATTTGCTGCTCCTATATTGTACCGTGTTTTTGTGTCACGATCTCCATTGGTCTAGCAAAACAAAATGGCAGCGCCCTGTCTCCGAAGAATCTGACGAATATCGCTAAGTATTCGGAGTTATTAACCATGATTTTAGGCCCGATATTTTTCACTACATAACAAATCACAAGAATATTGTAAGTTTTACGATTTTATTCTTGAAAAAATGAAAAATTTTGAGGTGAAAGGGGTTTTCCGCGACTTTCCGTTCCAAATTGCATTTTCCGTTTCAAATGGTCATTTCCGTGAATTCCGTCCGTTTTCCGTGATCGCGGAAAATCAGTGTCCCTATATACATTGTTGCTTTTACTCTGTTAGTTTTTGAGAAATAACAATAAAAACAGGAAAAAAACAAAAAAGATAGGGAGGTCCCAAAGAAAATATTACAATTAAAATAGTGTGTTCTATGAAGCCTTCCAGTCAGAGAAGAAGCCAAATCTGCTAACAGTCCTTGGCTGTTCATGTGACTGGTATTATGTCACTTTGATTCATAGATGATTAGGCCTCTCTCCACTGAAAGGCTCATAACACCATGGAATTTCAATATTACTCAAAAGGACAGGTTGGGTCTTCAATCAGGAAGAATTTTCTTAATTTATTTGGTTTTGCTACAGGGTATACTTCATAAATAGAAAAGAAGGATAATGAGCACTGAGCATTCAATGATGTTATTTTGGTATTAATTGAGGAGCATTGGGGAAGAGGAAGATGAGAAACAGCACTGAACTCTATTGATGCTCCTTAATTCAAAATTATTTACAAACTAATCAAGAGATTTAGCCTTAGGGCTAGGTCACTGTAAATAAACAAGAACATTGCTATGCTATATAGTAACACTGCTGCAAACTGTATTTTTCTCTTCTCTCTAATACCTCTACCCCTCTCCTCTTTGTTAGGAGGTGGTTTGATACCCCCTCTTCAAACCAACCCAACCCCCTCTCATCCTATAACCCCTGATGCGCTAGATTTGCTGTGTGCTCACCAGGCATTTGCAGGTAACTTAGCATGTATGCCAAGATGGCCTACTCGTCTGTATATCTTTGGGCATGCCTCTAGACTTCCGTGGGAGGATTCATCTATTTACTTGTAGCATTTTAGTAACTGTAGGCATCTGCGTACACCAGTAGTCTTGCATGCGAGATATCCCATTCATTTTATCTTCTCATTTCATTTCATCTTGTCTTATCCATTCAGGTGTTGTTTGAATTTCATTTTAGAAAAATTGCATATTGTCATCATATCCTTATCAAATACCTAAAATGATTATCGAGGCAAAAGAGAGATGAAAAGTTATTCCCATGAAATTACTCTCAAACATCCAAGAGGCCCTTGGTGCTGGGCCTCTTGCATGTTTGAAGGCAACCTGATTTTCAACCAGTCAGGATCAGGTATTTGGGACTTGCGTTTAATTTTAGACTCAAACTTTTATGCCAGACGGTTCATGTAGAATATATTAGTTTAAATTTTTTTTACAACAGAATAACATTGTTATCTGATTCAGATTCAGATAATAAATGAAGAAGCATAATGGAATTTTAATTTGTAAACAAATTTTTAGGCATTTACTCCCAGTGTTAAAGATCATATGCTCGATCTGTAATGAAAATCACAAGGCAGAAAAAAGTGGAACCAGTGGGGTTCAAACCTGTCATCTGCTGCTTGCCGGGAAGCAACTTAACCACCAGAAATTTTTTTTCTGACTTGTGATTTTCATTACAGATTGAGCATATGATTTTTAACACTGGGAGTAATGCCTAAAGATTTGTTTACAGATTCAGATATTCCTCAAACTTTTACTGTTCTAGCCCAGAATTGTTTTCTTCCCAATCAATTAACCAAGAAGGTTTAGTTTGCTGGCTTGCATACCATCAGAAGATTTTGATGCTCTACAGTCAGAAATTAGATTAACATTGTCTACATGTCGATTGTAGGATTTTGTTCAGGCCTGTGGGAATGATTTTTATGTTGTATTTATGTAAACATGGGTCTAACAGTCCATGCATGAGTCTTATTATTCATATGTTGAGTTGTCATTTTCAGTCATAATCTGCTACCCCTCAATTCTAGAATACATCTATTATTGTGCATAATGTTCAGTGTATCAGTGATTATGGGTATGCATATAATGTATGAGCATGTCATCCCTTTGTTTTATAATCCTATTCACTTAATGTTCAAATTGCAAGGCAGTATGTCATAATTATGAAGTTATGCCTTGATAAGACTCATTCATTGCAGTGTATTCTTAGAGTGTAATACACTTCCAGAATGAAGAAATTAACCTTTATTTAAGTTATATCTATGACATAGAGAGATCAAAAGCATCATGATATATTCTACCCTTCAGGTCCTCTAAAGTTTGTATTGTTTTCAACACAGGATGGGGACTTTGGTAATCCTTTACTGCTTGATATTATATTAAAGATTTGTATTGTAAAATGTATTTGAAGTGCATGAAAATATGTGCTCATTACTATTACCCTGGCTTTAGCCATATGTTGTGCTTATATGGTTTAAGCAAAATCTGTACTGGCTTTCTGTGTGTTACTGTAAGTTCTAGGGGAAAAAAATGTAGATAAAGTGTATGTCTATCGCTGGGCTCTGTGAGGGCAAAGCTATTTGTAGTGCAAACTGCGCTTCTCTCCTGGGCTACAGTGGACACCTATCAGGAGAAGGCATTATTTCTGGTGTTCATAGTTCATGAAGTCCCATTTTAACCCTTTCAGGACAGGAATTATTTAAGGGCTAAATTGATCACATTTTGTTCTTCAAATTGGCAACAATAATATTTTTATTTTAGTGCTACATGGTTCTAATGAAATGTAATGTCTTCGAAAAAACTATACATGGTTACAAACTTTGTCGAAATTGGAAAAAATTGCCAATTTTGATTAAAAAAACAGTGATTTTGAACCTCTTAATATGTTGCCAATTTAAGAATTTTGGAGCTTATTCTCCTTTTTAAAATTCCTGGCATCAGACGCAATATGGTCATGCAACAAAAATGGACACAATGTATGCAGAAATTTTTGCTTGTTCTACTTGTGCATCTGGTTTATTTTTTAGAGCTCTGAATCAAAAGATATTGAAGCAAACCACAAAATGTGGTCAGTTGTCTCGAAAGGGTTAAAAAGCGAACCCTTAGTTAACTACAAAACGATGTTAAAAACAAAAATGAATACTGGTGCTATGTGTATATTACCATATCTTCTTTTCCTGTATCTTTTTTTCTCTCCCTATCTATCCTTTTTATTTGATTTCTTATGTTTTTTTCTGTGCACAGATCCCAGATACGTTGGTGACAGTTCTTCCAGTCAACATCGAATCCACTGATTCTACCAACCATCTATCTTAAGGTCAATGACATTCGAAGGTCATTGATCTGTCTGAAGGACATCTGAAGGTTGCCAACATTTGAATTCATTGATTCTACCAACCACTGGATATCTATGGCAAGGTCAAGGACATCTGAAGGACATCCAAATTTTTGCCATTTTAACCATACAAAGCAATGTTGCCGAAGATGCTAACAGCTTTCTTAACTCGAGGTCATTGGGAAAATAACAAACATTATGTAACATCTTCCTTAAAATCAGCCATCAAAATCAAGATTTTGCTTAATTGTGAACTTCGTATTGAGCTGATGATTACAAAGTTTGTGCCATTTTCCTGAAATGCTCAATCTTGGTCTCTAACTCAATCTTAAACATTTTTATCTCCTCAAGAGAGACTTTCTACAAATCCAGCACTTTTGGTCTAAGAAATATCAACACTTGGTACTTGATCCTGCCTGAATGCCAAGTCAGAAGAACAAGGTCATTCTCAAAGTCATTCACTATCTTAATAATCTTCAATCTTCCAGTAAAGCTGCAGATCTCATGTATTGATCAATTCTTCATATCATGTGACAAGTCATGTGATAAAAAAGTAATGTGTTATACAAGCCATACATGTGATGTACAAGTCTGTATCTTCTATGTGTACATAACAGACTGTTTTTCTACAATCAGCATTAACCGAATGCATAAGGGAGCTGGATGGTTCCAGTATTAAGTCTATGGGAATAAGAGAATTTAGTAGTCAACAGGGTTAATCCAGCTGTTTTCTTTCAGCACTCTTTGAAGGAAGTGTAAACTTTCTTATATTCATGGGATAGAAGCAACAGCATTCTACAAAGTGTTTTTAATTGTCATGTACGATTCTCCAAACGGAATAAGTTAAACACAAGTCATCTGTATGCATGATCTTGTCCAGCCTTCGATACTGTTCACCATGTTACAAGGTTGGTTCACCTCAAAATGTGTACATTTATTTGTATGGAAAACCTTGTAAACATCTACTTACCATACATTATTTCTAATGAATTTCATGTATGTTGTGAGGGATTTGGGTGGGTGTGTGTGTGGGGGGGGGGGGGGAGGGGTCATTTAGGTATAGTCAAGTTTTATGACCAGTTATGTAGAGATTCATTAATGTTGGCCTATGTCTTATTTGTATTCATTTAAAAGATGATGTCTTATTTTTTTCTATCCTCCCCGCTTCCATATTAACTATATTTTTCCTTTATTTCATAGTTTTTGTATCTTGTCCATTCTCTTCCTTTAATTAATGAACCTTGGCCAACAATGTTCATTTGAATGATAATTAATATTTTTAGAAATTCATTTCCTGAAGAATTTTTTTACAGTTTTATACTAGATATTTACATGTATTGGTCATAAAATCTGTTATTTGGAATTATCTGTAACAAATATGCTATTTCTGTGAGCTAGATTTCAGCCTTTACTACCACCAGAAGTGAGTAATTCAAGTTTTGACATTCATTACCTCTAATGTGGACTCTGAAACTCTCAACTTTTGATTTGAGATTGAGATAAATCATGTGAAAGTGATAGAATCACTCATCAATCAGGGAATACTCTTAATGCTGCACACATGACCATGCAGGGAAGTCAGTATGTGGGGCCACTATTAGTCCTCAGCTGTGCTTGAAATTGATGGGACTGTAGTAGAAAAGCGTAGAGTAATTTAGAAGTCTTGTGAGGGCTGTCTAATCATGTCGTCTTCTGTAATATGATGTAATATGGTAGAGGTTAAAAGTTGTCTGTAACTCTGTATCGTTTTGACTTCCGACCTTTGAACTTTGGATCTATGACATGGATACATATGACCGACCTGTGTATCTTTGTGATCCAGTAGAGTACAGTTACATACTAATACTATTCATACTTGTGCAGTTCTGTGGTATACTTCATGTGCATTTAAACTTGTATGAAATAAATGTGCATTTACATGTAATTTTACGACAAATTATTCAACGATTGGCTGATTGATGATCAGTATGAAAGACATATATTAGTAGTTGTTTGTAATTACAATGATGTCCCTTGTTTTAAGGATGATTGTCATTTAACAATCTATTTTCTTCCATATATTCAATCAAAGCTATAACATCTGCCAATGAAGGAGTTATTTTGATATACCAACGGATGTATTTTCTTATATATAAAGAAAGATTTATTTCACCCAAACTGGGGGAAGTTCCAACCCGAGAAGTAATCCTGATTTGTGACAAGCCCCTGTGTATGATGTAACGTATCGAACCTGTCGTATCAAACAGTGCATCATTGTATGCATTTCTTGTGTTTGTGACTTTGATGTGATAGCATTTTTAGTGTGTGTTGAAGACAACTTCTTTTCAACACATTGGAGGTATGTTTCTCTAGTTGTTGCCTGTCATGAAAAGATGATTTAGAAGTGAAATGAAGTGGCAAGTTTTATTATGTCTTTTACTCCAGGCTATGTGTTAACTAAAAGAAATAGAGGGTAAAAATGAAATTGCTTAATCAATACATGCTGTTCTATGTTAACTATACAAGTAGTAATTGACAGATATACAGTGGGAGTCAATAAACAGGAAACCCATATTCAAGCCCCAATATCTTAAAAACTAAGGCCCGTATTCTCGAAAGTGGCCTAAGTTAAGCCTGGCTTAACTTAGGCCACTGATTTATGGAAGGCCATTCATCAACCCCTAAGTCCTGTATAAATTACTATTATTTATGTAACAAAATAAAGAAACAAAGTATTTTCTGGCATGAAATGAGCATCAGAAATCAATTTTATCATGTTGGTTTTTTGTATTTGTATTTAATCCCAGAACTATGGTGATTTAGTAGGATTAAAAGAGGGTGACATTTGGTTTTCCATAATTCGGTGGCCTAAATCTACACACTTAGGCGGGGGCTTAAGTTAGGCGCCTTTCGAGAATACGGGCATAAGTTGAAATGCAATATGATGGTATGGTGGTTGATAATATCTTCTTTAATTTGATAGGCTGTTCACCAAAAGCCAACCATTGACGACTGAGCACTGGCCAATTTTAAAAAGCATGTCTTGTCTTTGCCCGAGTTTGGGCTGAGTGGTGTTCAGGAGTTACTTTCATTATTTGTGAGTGCATTCAACTGGAATGGAGACTATTCAACCAATCTTGGGTTTACAATCCATTTCACTCAAACCTTGGGCAGAGGCAAATTTGACATGAATCAGCAAAAAAATGTTACTGTTCAGCTGTCCATGGTCAGATTTTATTGATGAAGGTGTCAAATTAAAGGGAACCTGCTAGGCTACAATGTGAGTATCTTAGATAAAAATTTTATGTACTGATTGCAATGGTGTTTAAGGTTGAATATGGGTTTCTTTTTTATTGACTCACTGTATATGCTTGGTGCTAGATACTATTAAGCATCAGCTAAGGTCTTTTGGTCTTCGATAAACATGTTTGGCCATTTGGCTTTGATTTTAAACCATTTTACAATCTACCTGTCTAATTATGATAAGATTTGAAATCCTATAATTCTGAGCTATGATGAAGTGATTTGTACACAACCAAGTGTAACAATTAGTAGGGTGAGATGAATTTTAAAAGTATATTCACTACAAACACATCAACTGCTTTTAACAATCTTTTAATTCTCTTAATTTTTTACATTCTCTTCCATTAGTTTTATGTACAAATTCCACTCCATATATCTGGTTACTTTGCTTCACTTAATACTGATGATATCAAAATGACTTGAATGAAATGAAAATACAAAACAACATTTGATTGGAGTAAAATTAATTTAATATCATCTTTCTTGTCTGAAAATTCAATTCTCTGTTTGAAATGACTTCATGTATATTTTTGATTACTGCTATGTCATATTCTTTGACTGTCACAGCATCATTAATAGAATTGTAAATGTTACATTCTTGTAAGATGGATGGAGTGCTTTTGAAAGTTGATGTATATTGAGTATATGTTTATTTAGATCCAGAGCCTTTTACAGAAATCCATCTGTTGACACAACTCTATGAAACTTAACACTTGAACATTCAGTTGAAGGTTTTAAGATTCACTAGCACAAATGACAGAGTTATTAAAGAATACAGATCCCATGGTTTAGTACAGTGATGATGATTAACATTCCATTTTTGAGGCTGGGATGTAGCTGATCAAAGGTGTAATGAAGGCAGAAATGCATTAGTTACATGTATAAATAGTATGGATTGTAAGCAGAGGATTATTATTGCAATTAATCCGACATCCATAGCTCAAGATATTCAAAATTTAAATTAAACTTTGACACACTTCCCTCTTCTGGCATTTAGAAAATGTTTCTATTTCTGTTGATCAGAATATAGTTGACTTACATTTGTCACTATGTTAGGCAAGCCTTGGTAATCTCTGTGTATATGTATGTTAAGAGTGATCAGAATGTGCTTTGTTTAGTTATGCCTTATTAAAGGGAATGATTAACTTTGCCCAGGATTGAAAAAAAAAAAATCACTGTTCCAGCTAATGCTGTAATCATAATTGCAAACCTTAAGGTCAGACAGGAATCGCCTGAGTTATAAGCTGATCGGTCCTTTATATATCAAGATATTTACGATTGAACATTGATGTCGGGATAGAGTACCACCGAACCCTAAATAACTCTTATGGTTCTGTCACAGAATACCATACAATGAATGAATCCCTATTTCGTCACGGGCTGGAAACCAGGTCTGAAATCGCCAAGCGCTGGTGCTTGGTTTTTGTGACTGCAGTGCAGTGAAGAAGCCAAGTGACTTGCGCTAGCGATCGATTGCGATACCTTTCGCCTAGCTAGCTTTTTTTTCTCTATTTTAGGATAGTAAACGGGTTCCATTTTCTCTCATACTTTCACATATCCTTAATTATATATGTAGTTAGAGGACTGCACACAATTCACTGGCATTTGAGCTGACTTCACAATTTTCCACAAAGTTAATCAATCACATTAAAGCCCACAATTGTTGAGAGAAACCTTTGTAGAGGAGCATACCTGGACACTAAATGGAAATATGTTTTAATCTGGATTGATATGTATCATGTTCTTTAGCAAAGCAAATATAAAGCATAATACAGTGTGGTAGTGGGATGTCAACCAAGATTATCAGTCTTCATCAGGAATTCATACTAAATGACCTAGCACTTTGTATAAATCACGGACATATAATAGTTTGTGCATGTGTTTCATACTCTGTCCAAGTATATATCTTAAATGAACTTAACTCTTCCTTTAATCGTAGATAAGATTGTTCACTGAGACAAAGCCATAGATTAAATATCTTCAAATGTGCATGTGATTTTTTCCTTTTTTTTTCTTCAGAATATTTGATGTGGCATTATACCTTGATTTATTTGCTTGATGTTGTGCTGGCTAACACAGATGAGTTTCATTGTTCTAAGTGGACTGCATAATTAATTGAGATCTTGTATTTATTTATTACTTATGACAAGAAGGCATGAAGTAGATGTTTGTGGTCGTAGATTTCCTCTTCTACTGATTTATATTTGTATGAGAATCGGCTCCAATCTCAAACTGTATATAATTCGGAGTAAGATTCTAGTTGCTATCAAGTATTTGTATTAGCAAAAAGTGTGAACAGTTTATAAAAAAAGAGGATCACCCTTTGGAGTGTGATGTTACATTTTGTTGTCAATTTTGAATAAGAAAATAAAATGAAAAAGATCTGAAAAGAAGTAGAGATGATACAATAATGACTAGTGTGTGTACTATTGTCTTAGGTGAGGTCAGACTTGAAGGAATCTTGAGTTATGGTAATGAGGGCTAATAAACTCCTACGAAATCAACTGAAACTGACACTGTTCAAAATTACATTATAAAAGTAAATGATACCTGCCAAACAAATTGGTAGAAAAAAAAAGCCCCGAGTAATAAGCACAGACAGGTAAGGGCTGGCGTCCTTTAGAGCGCCGACAACATTAGGAAGGGTTGCGGAAGCAAATTTTGTCATTTCGGCATTCGTTCCGCGTCAGACGCGGAAAAATTATGCAAATTATTGTTTCCTGAGACATTATTAAGAATGTCAACACATTGACTGCAGTCAGTCCTAGGGGCGTCCTAGGAATCATTCAGGAATGTCCCGAAATGCCGCGGAAAATGCTGATCGTGGCAGGACAGTGCGGACACATCTAGGATCACACCAGGAGTGGTAAAATTACGGACAAGGACAATCTTGAAACATTCTGCGTGGCTTCCGCTTGCCTTCGCGAAGCTTCCGGCACCGCGGAAGCTTTCAGGAGCGTTTCCGGAGAATGCGGAAGTGTTAAAGAAAGGCTGGATGTCCTGACGATGTCCGGACGACAATGCGGACAAGTTGCCGAAGGTGTCAGGAAGTTCATTTCCGTGTCCAAATTTTGGTCGAGACCAAAATTTGGACGCGGAAAAGTTTGCTCTCTCCTGAAGGTGCGGAAACGCTGGGAAGTGTTCAGGAATGGTGAAGACAGTGAACGGAGCCTTTCAAGAATATGCGGAGAGCTTGCTGAATGAATGCGGAATGACTAATCTTGCATTCCGCGTCTTGTCCGCGCCCTAGTGGACGCCTAGTCTTAAGGAAATGAAGCTAGTAGTCCCGTCCCATGTGCATAACATGTTGTCTCATATGAGTTGTGACTTCCAGCAAGGTTTTATTTGTCTGTTTATATTTTAATGCTCCAAACAACCCATCAACTGCATCATAAAAGATTCAGAATTAATTTCATATAAGCCAATTTCCCTTCAAATGCCATTTTCTCATCACCAGAACTCAAGATTAGCTGTAACATAGTGGAAAGAAATAGCAAACGAAAGAGAAGAAAGAGAGAGAGATGAACAAATGGTATTAGGTTGAGAGGGGGGAAGTTGTAGGAATAATTGCATATTTCTGCCATAGAGCGGGGAAACACAACTCGAGAATGGAGGAAGACCATATGACCATGGATGAGGGGTGAAGCTATTACCTTAGTGAAAAAGAGATACTAAGTCTAGGAAATGTTTTCTCAAAGCGAGAAAATAAAAATGAAGCAGTTTCAATCTATATAATCTATATATCTCCCTCCTCCTCTCTCTCTCTTTCTCTCTCCCTCTCTCTTTCTCTCTCTTTCTCTCCCCCCCCCCCTCTCTCTCTCTTGCATATCGTTTAGTCCCTCCCTCTCTTATCCTCATTGCAATATCAACTGTCTTCTCCCGATGCTCTATTCCATCTTAGTTTCCGCAATCTTAACAGAGAAGAGTAAACTATGCACACATCTTCTCTTTTCACTCTGCCTCCTCCCTTATGATTCACACTTTAAAAAAAAAAAAACAATTGCATACAATTTTTTTTTTCTTCAGCCTAGCCTCCTTTCTCTCAGTTCACATACACACATAGCTCTTTCTTCCTCATCATCTGATCTCTTATAACTATTAAGTCTTGTTCATGGACGAAAAATGAAGCAAATACTTATGTGAGGTATAATTCCTGTTCTGGTTATATATCTGGCGGATAAGAATATTGATTTTTATTTAACGGTACCAATTCTTTTTGACAGGTTATTCAGCATAGGTTATTCAGCGTTAAAGCCACTACATGTTCTTGGAACATAAGCGATGATATGTTTGTGTTCATAAATTGCTGCTCTTATATGAGCTTTGTTCATAGGAACTTCTTGCATACGATCTTGATTACGGTCATAGACAGTGTAAATTCTATCTATCATTTTCTGCTAACATGATGAATTATGTCTACATGCGTGTCTTCAAATGTGACATCAAATTAAACATTATACTTTTTTTTTTAAATCAGGGAAGATCATCGATTCATTTGTGCACACATTGCCAAGACTTGACTGAAAATAAGTCGATTGTAATATTGACACGCCCCTTTATGATAGTATTGCATTTGTTAGTGGTGCAAGTCACGATCGGGGGCAGGGTCGGTGCAAAGGCAGCGCAGAGGCCGGGACGGATGCAGGGCTCAACAACACTCATTGATCAGAGGCATATACGCCGCGTAGAATACAAGTATTTTGTGGAGGGGGAAAAAAAGAGAACAAAAACAAACCGAATGTGGCCAAGTTAGACTTAATTGAATGAATGTGAAGCTTGCTAGTATGCAGGAATCAAATTCTGAGGATTTTCATGCAGATTGAAATAGAAACTTTTGTACTGCGAGTTAAAACATAATGAACACCCGTGGGGGTATATACATTACTTAAAGGGCAATCCAACCTTGGTAATGAGATGATTTGTGTGAAAGCAGAAAAATAAGAAAAACAGGATGGTGAAAGTTTGAAAAAAAATCGGACAAGGAATAAGAAAGTTATGGATGTTTGAAAAATGAGATCACTACATCTATGTGAATCTCAAATTGGCAATTTGGTGATTCGATTGTGACATTTTTGTGGACAACTCTCCCATTTGTCGTACACAAAAATATCATTAATTTGCGGTTTTCTTCGAGGCGCTTTTACCCTCGGGGCAGTACTCAAAATATATTGGAGATAGCATATTGTTATAGGTCCTCATGTAAGAAAAAGATCCTACTGAGTAATACATTTTGAAAAAAGTGACATTTTAGTCATTTTGTGTGTTGGGGCGAATGGGGGAGTTGTCCACAGCTACATCACAGTGACATTACCTATTCGGCCAATTTGAAATTCCCATATGTATAGTGATTACAACTTTCAAAAATTCATAACTTTCTTATTGCTTGTCCGATTTTCGTTTAAACTTTCACCAATCTGCTTCTCTGATTTTTCCTCTTTCTTTCAAAGCAACTTGCTATTAAGGTTGGATTTCCCTTTAAGCACTAATAAGCAGGGTTTTCACGGGGCACGCGAATGTCAAAAAAATGGCAAAGTCAAACATTCATATTTTAGGCTCCAAAACTATACTTCGCCAAACATGCACGGGGGTTCGCGAGAGTCGTTTTTAGTTCGGCGGGAATTTCAATTTTTAAAAATATTTCTTGCTATAAAATTTTCCAGCATCCCGGGTGAGGGGAAGGGGGGGGGGGGGGGTTATGGCTCATTGAGGCCTGTACGGCATCCGCGTCCATGAACACGAGTAAAAAGGGTTGTTTTTCACCACCAGACGGGTAACCCGGGGATCTTGTTTAGGGTATCAAAAATAGGAAAATTCTGACAAAAGGTATCAAATTCACTAGTGATGAGAGAAGATCCTCGAACAGCATATGAAATTTGACAGTACCATTCGGCATCTGAAAATCTTTAAGTGGATATTTATTCATGAATCCAAAGAGGTTCTTTTCTAGTCTTTCACTGAAAACATCATTCTATAATGTGTTCCAAAGTCAATATTTGTCTTTAACTCTTCCTTTTTGGCCAAAAAAAGCCAAGAAGAACGAATCCTCGGATAGGGCGTACAATACTATGCAAGATCTTAAAAATCCCTGTTAAGGATCTAAAAATTAGAAATTTTTCGCGGGTTTCCCTGAATAGGGTATCAAAAACCTCTCGACTTAAATCCTCGTTTAGGGTGCTTTTCAGAAAGTCATGGACGCGGATGCCGTACAGGCCTCAATGAGACATCCCCCCCCCCCCCCCCACCGGTGAGCATCCCGTTCGTGATTTGCTCTCAAAAATGTCTAAAAAGCTTCGTCATAATGCGCCCGACCTACCCACGACGTGCGTGATGTTCGCAAAATCTTCGGGAAACCCCGAACAGATACCGACAGTTTGGAAAATGTCTCGCGCATATCTCGCGAACGCAGCGAAGTTCGTTCGTGTAGTTCGCACTTTAGTGTATGTGGACTGGCCATAGACCGGCAACGCTACACACGACATTCGCAAATACGTTGTGAGAACTACGCACGAACTGTGCCCCATTGTCGCTACACATTCGCAGAAAAACTTCTACTAATGTTGGACTTTGCCATATTTTCGACATTCGCATCCTTCGCGAATCGTTCGCATGCCCCATGAAAACCCATCTGAAGCATGTGCAGTATATGATACACATTTAATTTTTAATAGATTGGGGGAGGGACAAACTACTACTTACCCTGTACACTAGAACAGACGCAACTAAAACCAGCATTTTCTAACTACTCTCATAGTTTTTCTCTCCCCTATTTTTCTTCCCCATTTCTGTCATTTTCTTTACTGTGTTTATTTTGCTGTTTCGTGGCGTCTCACAAATTTGCCTCAATTTTTTTTCTCTCTCTCTCTCTCTCTCTGTTTCTGTCACCTTTTCCATCAGTCTGTCGGTGTCTCTCTCTCTCTCTCTTTCTCTCTCTCTCTTTATCTTTCTCTCTTTTTCTGTCTTTTCTCGGTCTGTCTGTCTCCCCTCTCTCTTTTCATTGTGCTTTTGAAATATCTTTTGTTGTTTTGCTTCATCTCTGTCTCCGTCTAGTCTTCTGCTGTGTTCATCTTTATCTTTTGTCGTTTTCTTCATACCCAGTCTTCATATTTTCCCTTCATACTCCCGCCGTTCCAATGTTTGCGGCCATGCCTTCCAAGTGTGATTGTCAATATTTGATGCTACCCGAAGAGTTCTACCTTTGGCATACTTAATGTCATATCACTCCCTTATAAATCTATCCCGGTTATTTAATTATTCCAATAATACTGTCATGTTGAAATGCCCCGTTCGAGTATTTACCTTGAAAATAAATCGGATAAAATTCATGATTATAGAGATTTGAGGCAGAAATATGCAAAATCATTCTGCGGTATATCACAGGAACATTTCATTTTCAAGGATTTTTTTTATTTGTTTCATATTGTTCGTGCTTTTAGAAATTGTCTCCACAAAATCTAAATAGACATAAATGATCATACTTGGTGGTTTATGAAGTCTTTTTGCTATGGAGTTGTAGTCATGAATGTTGACCACAGGCGTCTCTTTCAAAACTAAGATCAATTATTGTCCGCTTGAAGATACCTGTGGGATTTTAAATCTCAAAAAGGTGGGGTTGGGAGGGGGGGGGGGGGTACATCATAAGCTGGCCTCGACGAATCCATGATTCTCTCTCGGGGAGGGCGGATAGTTGTAAAGTATGACCTAATGGATGGTGGGCGTGGGAGGCACGTGGCCACCCTGGCCTTGCCAATGATAACGCTTCTTGAGGAATTTAAAATCCTGAATTTTCGCACAATGGGAGGCCACATTCCCTCCCAGAAAGCTATAACTAGCCCCGACGGGATCCAGGTTTCTCGGGGGGGGGGGGGGTAAGTTTAAAGGAGTATTTTCCCCTCAAATTCTTTTTAAGAACAAAAGGAATAATAATTTTTCATGCAGGAGGGAGGCACATAAACAAATTCTTTTATACTTTTACCCCTTGTTGGTACTGAGGTATACCCGATTAAATTTTTCGGGGAAAGATCATGTGCCCCATGATAACGCACAGTTAAAAATTTATACAGAAATTTTCTGGGGAGGGACGGGAAGCGACAGCTTAGGCTGAGCTGGCCCCGATGGCGTAGCCTGGGCCGATTTCGTTTGCGCACAATATCCTGATTGTTACACCTCCCCGTTTCTTTCCTCAGTTTTTTTTTTCTTTTCTTTTTTTAGTTCTGAAACTCTGTTCAATTTTTTTTCCAGTTAATTTGTATACTACGGTCTCAGCTTTGCCTCTTCGTGTATTGGGACTGCTGTTTTGGTAAAGAAATAGACCTGAAAGCAGACATCCACTTGGCAGAGGATGGTCAATACCTTAAAATCCAATCATTGTTGCTATGTCAGGGGGGTCTCGTTATCTATACAGTCTTTTTGCAGTCTATAGTAGAAAAACATGAATGTCATCTATACAAACATGTCGCACACTCATCTATTGAGAACCAAATTCTATAGAAAAAAGATCCCACTCTTCATCGCTGCTATGTCGGGGTACCTATGCATACTTAAAGTACGAGTATTTTTTATTTTTTTTAACGATTTATTTTTCCATGGTCAGCGCTCCGTTTTTAAAGATTCAACTTATTGTGTCGCTTATTTTCTTTTTAAAATCAATGTTTCATATGTCCTGGTTTCTATAGTCTGTTACTATTTGATTATCTCTTGTATATTTCTTGTATCATTTATTTACTTATTTATTTGTGTAACCTTTTTTATGCTTGTTTTGTTAACTTTCTTGCCAGTGGAGGACGAATTTCTGTATTTTTAATCAGACAATAAAGTTCTTGAATCTTGAATCTTCTTGAATCTTGAATCTTGAATCTTTTGAAAATGATTCTTGAAAAATTAATAGAAAATGTTATAGGAACCAAGATGATGAAATTACATGGGTGTTTACAATGGTGTGAAATACCTTTGAAATTCACCTTAATATATACCATTTATAAAGACATCTATGATTTTAGAATGTGGTACGAATATAATTCTTATTAGTTTTATCATAAACGAACATTCATTTTGTCCTTACTGAATGTTATCGTTTTTCCTTTGAAAAAAAAAATCTCTTAAATTCTAAGGCAAATTAATAAACAATTCAACTACTTTCAAGACAAGTCAACATGTTCAATTTCAGTTTAAACCTGTTATGTCAGGACCAGCTTTGCTCTCGGGCTTGATTTAATCTTTGCAATACAACATGACCCAAGTTCCTCCTCTCCCATTTCTACAGTACAGTAACATAATAACAATAATAATATGTCTTGTTTACCCAGGGTAGCCTCATCAGGGCCCTACAATCATATCATTATTAATTCTTTATTTCACTTTGTGATTCTGATTTTCTCTTTAAACCTTATTTTCATGCAGCTTTTTCGTGTACACATTTTGAGTGGTCATTCTGAAATGCACCGAGAGGAAATAATCTGTGGATATTTGGATTCATTTTGGACAGGTCCTAACTCTGAACAAAAATTTATATGATAACAGAAACAAGAAAATTGCATCTTTAGAGAGACATAAAGGGAAGAGAAGAGAAGAGAGAGATGGTTGTTTTTTTTTTTTTTTTTTAAAGAAATTATAAAATGCGTGATGATAGAGAAAGAAATTATGCCGTTTTCGTAATGTATTCAAATTTAACGCTTCGCAAGTGCCTATATAGTGAAAAAATATTTAATTCACCTGTTTCGATAGTTAGAGTGCAAAGTGCCAACGTTACATGTTGTTAGGTAAGGCAGGTAACGGTATTCGGCTCTAGAAACAACTAATGTATGCAACTAGTATTCCGGGTATTGGAATTCAATATTTTTTTAACAGTTTAATATGATAAATCTTTACAAGGCAAGCATGTATAAATTTGACTACATAACAAAAGCGGTCTTTTAACAGAGGGAAGGGAATCCTGCAGGACGATCCAACTGCAAAATTGTCAACATGTAAATTTTTCCTGATTAAGCTTCCGATTACATATCAGTCACATCATATCTGCGGGGTATTGTGAGACTTGCAGTCGGAGCAAAGGCCTAATCGGCTACGAATCGTGGTGACGTCAGATCAGTCGCACGACTGTCCTCAATTCGAAACCGATTTTAAACTGCTCAGACTGGGGAGGTCTAATATACCCCTTAACATTTTCTCTTCAGTTGAATACAGGGAATCCTCAGCCAAGAAGATAAAACATGTGTACATTTTAATTACTATGGTATTGCAATTCATTTTAAAAATCGGGTCACAGTATACGATCCTATTGTGGTGTGCGCTGGGTTTAAGCTGAAGTACAACCCATTCTTTTATGAAGAAGTACTTTGGTGAAAGGCTCAAAGGGCAGTTGTTTGATGGTAATGTTATCCCGATACAAACACCAGTAACCATCTATGATTACCTAACGTAACCCTTATGGTACCACAAACACTACACTCTGTGGTTGTCATGGAAACCGTTTCTATTTCAAACCATTGTTACGTGAAGTCACTGCAGATTTAAGGATCAGAATGGATTTTTTCCTTCAAGATTCGGATTCCCATGGCAATGTTAAGTTATCCCGAGATTCCATACCAAGAACAAGCAGTACTAGTTTTGAATCCCGTTGTGGAAGTAAAGGCATTCACAGCACCTATAAGAGACTGTCACTGCCAAGGAGACATTTTCATGGCTAACTTCTACACTGCATCAACGTTTTATCATCATGATTATTATCATGATAACGCATTTAATCATTATATAATATAGACAAATTTAATAGATTACAGGAGCATTTATAACCGGGATGTGTAACTCATGGAGGATATTTTAAAAGGGGGCAAAAGGAATAGGGAGGAATTTTTGAAAATCTTGTTATTCACTTTCTCTTTCTCACTCTCTATTTCTCTATTTCACTCTGTTGGCTAGACCTCTTTTGAGCTTTGTATATGAGAACCATTTTTATTTGCTTGTTTTGCTTCTTAAAGAAACATTGGCAAATCTGTATGCAAGTTTGCTTCATCTACCTTCCCCTTCTTAAAAAATCTAGGGGCGCTCAATGTCGAAAGACGAGGTGACAGAGAACACGATGTATTGCGATAAGTCAGGAATAATAAACAAATAAAAAAATAAGTCAATGTCATAGCCTAAAATCAAAGACTAACTTTAAAAGGCAATAATAAAATTCATATTAACCTACCCTATACCGCATCATTTGTATGTTCTTTTACAAAAAACATGCCCATTTGATTAATTTTATTTCCACAGCTCTTGTTTTTCACATGGACAATGTATTGATCTCTTTTCACAAAACAATCAGACCGTTTTCTTGCTTGAAATCGCCCTAAATCAACCACTTCACCTCTATCAACCTCCGGGAATGTTTTATGATTATTCCTTTCTTTGCTTATAGAAAGAACAATCATGGGAATGCGTCTCCAATTTACTTTCCAAACGTTCAAAGTCTACTTTTATAACATAATGGTTTGTATTTACTCTCTATGCAATCCTTTCATAATTGTTACAGTGAAGAAATTTGGACACTGAAAGTCAATAGAAATGCAAAAAGAAAACAATGTTCACATGTACTTATTAAAAAGTTCAGAATTACAAAAGAATTTGTGAGAAAGAACAGCACTATACTGGAGGTAAATAATGACATTTATTAACTCTGTTATTTTCGTATTATTTAGGCCGAATGTAACACGATGTTATGGAAAATTTAGGGAATATATAGTATTTCTTAGCTTTCAGTATATGACTTTTAAATATCATAGATCATCATTTTGTTTTCTAACGTACACGTTAGAAAGAAATGGTTACCGTCATAAGGGTTGCTATCGGAAAAGATATCCTCATCTGATGAAATAAGATATCTATTGGAGCAATAGTCGTAAGATCAGTGACAGGTCAGAAGTAATAAATGGAATTGTGATCATTGCAATCTACAAAGTAAATGTTCTTCCAAAACTACACGCTTTGTTTCCTCCTAACCGAATATTTTCTTCTTTAATAAGAGTTGTATTACCCATTCCATTTTCTTTGTATGACATGTAGACTCTAAAGTGTTAAATCACAATTTAAAAGGTCCGAGGAGTGACCACTTTTTTCAGAATTGTAGATTAACACTTTTAACACGTTGGATGCAACACTATATACATGCTGCATGAATCCAGCTGGTTAAAAGGGTTAATCTGCCATTTAAAAAAAATGGTCGCTCCTCGGCCCTTTTAAATGGTGATTTAACACTTTAGTTTTTAGAGTGTACGTTGTGTTATTTTTATATTTTTCATGAGGCTGTATACTTATTGACAGGTTTAGCCCCTCTGTAAACCATTTTTTTTAATGTTAAACGTCTACAGATGAATAAATAAATTAATCAAGTACTGTATACTAAAAAAAAACAAACAAAACAAAAAAAAAAAAAAAAAAAAAAAACACGTATAAACGATGAGAATGAACATTGAACGCGTGATCATTCTTTAATGGATTTACACACGGGGAGCAATCGTGAGCAACATACATTCTTTTCATATGCTGGTTTTAAGATATTGATATGAGAGCTTTAATAATCGTCGAAGGAGAAAAAACCGTGGACTGTAAATATGATTTATGGGTGCAATCATTGCGAAAGATTTAGCGAAAGTTTGGTTTCCGAGGTTACAAAGATATTCTGCACATAATCTTCGTTTTGTTTGTTTATAGCACGTACTAAAATCATGATTGCGTTGAGCTGGGGCATCGTATACCCAAGATTACACACAATAAATAAAAAAAAAAAACCTGCATGCACAAACATAATGATAATCACGGTCACGTAACAAATATACTTTTAAATTTCCATTTTTGTTTGGTTTGAGATTAATTTTACTTTTTAAAGTTCTCATGACTTAACAATTTTCAATCCTTTCAAGCTAAAGCATTTCAATTTCAGTATTAAAATGAGGTTCTTCATTTTTTTAAAGTTTTAAAATGCATGGGTTAATATATTAATGGTCAAACATATGATATTGGCATCTGACCTAGAAAGCGTAACAAAACGGTAGAACAACAAAACAACAATAACAATAATAATGATACTACTATACTACTACAACATTAATAATAATGATAATGACATTAATAATAATGATAATGATAATAATTGTAGTTATGATAATAATAATAATGAAATAATAATAATAATATTAGTAATAATAATAATAATAATAATAATAATAATAATAATAATAATAAAAACAATAATAATGATAATAATGATAATAATAATAACCAGTAGTAGTAGTAGTATAATAGTAGTATTAGTATCATTATCAACATGATGTGGATGATGATGATATTATTATTATTATTATTGTTATTATTATTATTATTATTATTATTATTATTATTATTATTATTATTATTATTATTATTATTATTATTGTTATTGTTGTTGTTGTTGTTGTTATCATCATCATCATTTATTATTATCATTATTATCATTATCATTATTATTATTATTATTATTATTATTATTATTATTATTATTATTATTATTATTACCATCATCATCATCCATATAACATTAATAATGATACTACTTCTAAAATAATAATGAAAATAACGATAATGATAGTGGATTTTTGTGTAGTGCTCATGAATGTCCGTCACGGCGTGACCTTCTGGCGCTCCGATATCATTATCCAATACTTTGATAGACTGCCGCCAAGGTGCAGGCCACATCAAGTTCAGAAACAATATCGACTTTGAGGGCACAGGGATTATTATTGTGTTGATGGATGAGTATGTTGTGACAGTACATCCGGCTGTCATTGTCATGTCATAGAGATGATTTATTCATTTAAAGGTTTGTATGACTATCACATTATGATCTTGAAAACTATCCAAGCGTTGGGCTGAGGATGCGGGAAATAAAATCGGGAGCAGTGGCATAGGATGAGGAACATTGGAGTCCATGCCCCTAATCAAATAAATATTTTGAAACACATCGAAATGAGAAAGAAACAACACGAGAAAGTGGCGACAAAGTGTCATTCATGCGAATTCAGTATACCTCATCGGGGTGGGGGTAGCCCTCCCAGAATCCCCAGTTCGCTTGATTTCAATGCATTCAAAATTGATTACAATTTATTATTCCAAGGAGTTATTACAGAACTGATAACTTCTTGATTATTCTAAACTTACCTTGGACTATGAAGAAAGCAGGTAAACCAGAAAGGTGATACAAAATTGTGATTTATACCGGAAACTTAAAACACAGGGGCGTTTTGTTCAAAACTTATAACTTTTGTTTATAACTTAAAACACTACCGCCGTGACAGGGACTCTGACACTGTGTAATCAACACCTGTTCACTTGCAATTATTTCATGTTTCAGTAACATATCCTACCCTCCAAGACTTTGAACTTTTTTTTTTCAACCGCACAACCAATGTAACCCCCCACCATGCACGCCTAATCTGAACTGAACAGTACTATTTTTGTTGCTTGAAAATAGTACTCTGTGGTTATTTAAAACTGCATAGATTTTTTTCCCTTTTAACACTTTGTATGATTCAGTGATTAAGTATCGGAAGCCAACCTAGAAGAGAGATAATGACTTTTGAAGCAGTCACCATATGTTTTAAAAAGTACAATGCCTTTAAGAATGTCAGAAGCCAAATTCTAACAAACAAAACTGTTCTAACAGGTTTTGATTTACTGTCGGGTGCATTGATTAAACCATATCAAGCTTCATTATAATGTTTGTTGTTGTTGTTATTTTAGGAAGAGAAATATCTTACCAGGTTCCATCAAGGATTCTTGATAAACTAATAATTTAATATTTAGGTTTGGATATATATTGTAAATAAAAGTGACCGGTCGATGACGATGTGAAGCATAACGATGTGAAGAATAGCTTTGAAGATATAATGGAAGAAATCAATTTTTCAAGGGAATTTCAATTAAAAATAATTTGGAAACTATGCCAAATACCTGTTCATTAGATTATGAGGTAGAAAGGTAGAAAGAGGGTAAAGAGTACAATATATATATATATATCAATTTCAATTCAATTTCAATTTAAAGACATTTATTTCCAACTTTTCAATATACAAATTAATAAATGAACAATATATATATATATATATATTGGCAGGGGCGGATCCAGGATTTCGTATAAGGGGGGGGGGGGCACACAAATGCAGGATTGTCAACTTTGGGAAACTGCTTGGAGGGAGACCCATATTTTTTTGGTCTCTCGCCAGCCCTCCAAAAGTCGCTCAGTGGGGGGGGGGGGGGGGGTTATGGGGTCCAGTTCCCCTCCATAATTCTCTGACAAGCAAAAAAAAAAAAAAGAAGGTTTCTGCTCAAAAAGGGGGGGGGGGCACAATCGCAAATAGGAGTGGCACAATGCATTGTTTTCCCTCAAAAGGGGGGGGGGGCACGGGCCGGGATTGCCCCCCCCCCCTAAATCCGCCACTGTATATTGGTATATGATTATCGTTTTCGTGTTTGCTTTTCTATCGACAGTTTCGGTCAGCTTCTACTGATGTAATTGATAAATTTAAAAGTGCTTTTCTTAGAAAACAAAAGGCTTACTTTTCTTGTGTGAAGAAATATCAAAACCAAATGGGGGGGGGGGGGGGCCGCGGGCCTTGCCTAATATATAGTTACGAAAAGTAGAAGTGTATGTATTTGCATCACAAATGAATAGGAATAGTTCATTATTTTACCTAAAGAAGAGTCATGCTTTCAGATATGGGAGGTTAACCTTATTCCCGATGTCGAGTTCGTTTTCATGTTTTAACCGCAAAATAGCTCTCAAGTACAACAATTGAACCTCAACAACTAGATTACTTGAAGCGTAATTGGGAATAAAATGGTAGTCATGATGCTCTTGCCATTAGATGTTTAGATTAAACCAATGACGCAATCTTTATTACCCCCCAGATCATAAACGTACCTCTAGATTTGAATGATGGACTCTACAACGTGTTTGAATACACCTGTTCGGATAAACATGATATTATCTGCGGTCAATCAAGTAAAACAGATATAAGAAGAAAACGTGATCTTGGGCTCAAACTATCATTTTTGTGCCACTAAACCAATAATTCGAACTCACTACTTTTCATTTCTCCTCCCTTACATTATGCAAGTGCAAACAGTGAGTCGATATAAAAGTAGATGCGTTCATATTTATTTTTTTAACTAAGCTGATACTTAAAAGTGGTGCACGGCCTCAGAGTTCAGGTAGACGAAGTTTCGTCATCATATAGAAGCGACGAGGTGCGAGATATCGGGCAGAGGAGTGAAGTGGGCGTCTCCGTAATGTAATTCAGGTTACGTTTGTAGGCTCTCTGTGATTTTTTGCCCAGCATATCTTCAAAGTATAGTGGGAGAGTGAAACACAAGGCTCATACTTATTCCATATTTTCACTGATTATATGTTTAATCAAGTAAAGTCATTCGTGTTTTTACGTTGGAATTCAATCTGTCATCGTATAGCGTTTTTGCGAGAAAAAAAAAAAGTTTCCGATTTCTATTTTTCTCGTCAACTCTTCACCATTGGTGATTTAGAGGGAATACCACTGATTGAATCTTTAAGGAGGAGAATATCTACATCCTTCCTCTAAGATGGTTTTAGTGGAGAATGCACTGCATCCAGTGGATTATGTAGTGATTGTGATTCACTTCTTAATCGTACTCGCTCTTGGTATCTGGGTAAGTTAGGAGTAAAGTTCATTTCACATTAAAAAAATTATATATATATATATACATGAAAATGATAACGATGTACTCATTTTCAGACAATAATTGAAAGGGTATAACAAAGCTTGTTACTGGTAAATTTGCTGCACTGTATTTATGAAAAGAGATAGAAATATGAAATGGAAACAATCATGATATGACATGAATAGATTATTGATGTTATTCTTTTTCAAATTAACAAATATTAAGAATGGCATAACAAACTCTTGAATATATTGAGAAAGAAAGTGGGGGGGGGGGGATTATATTCAGTGCTCAAAAAGAAAACTGAAAAGAAAAGAAAAGAAAAGAAAATCGAGAATCATTCGTTATGGCTTCCTATCTGACTTGGTTATATTTATGTATTCCTTCCAAATCTTCTCCTTTCTCACTTACTATCTCCTTCTTTCTTTCCCTTCCCCTCCTCTTTCATATTCCTGACTTTTTTTCTTTCTCTGACTTTTCACACTTGTTATCTTATTATTTGTGTAGCGTAAGTCTTTGTATCTTTGTTTTGCTTCCAATTATGTATTATGTATTTTTTAAAATATATTTGATGCGATTCTATTGTATATATGTACATGCATATCTGATTGTGAATTGACCCCTTCAGCATTGCTGCTGGTCAATCAACATATACCAATAAATAAATAAATAAATAAAAATACATTTCGTGAAGTCGATCTATGATACTGGAAGAAAAATAAAAGTCTTTTATTTGAAATTCCTTCAATAAAACTTATTTACATATGATAATGTTGATATTGTTTGGAATCACGTGTATATCTGTTTATATCTACATGATGTTGCATGTTATTACTCCGTGACAGATTTGACTCTTATTTTGACACTTCATTGTTAGAATAAACCTTTATATATAACATAAATGGTTACTTTATAGACACATTATGATCACCTCCATAAAAGTTCTTATCTTCATCAAATACGAATATGGCCAACGGGCGTCGTAATGAGAACACTTTGATCATGCCTTTTATAATGGCCCATCATGAGTTAGCATTATTAGTATTTTTTTCTCAATGGGGTGCATGCTCATTGTTTCTGCATGATAATCAACAACCTTTTAAACGGCGGAATCAAATGACAAACCTAGTCGCAAATATACCATAAATGAGTTTGATTTCGAATCAAACGGTCTCATAATGAGATATACGTTCTGTTATAATTTCTATATTCAAGCAATTAAAAATGTTCATGTAAGGCTGTAGGTTGACCTAAATTAATTTTCAAATTCTTTTACTGCCTTGTTCTATAATGATAGCTGAGATAAATACCACCGAATAAAGAAGGTTATACTCATTTAAACAAATTCTAGAAAATTTATCCCTAGCGTTACGAAGTTAATTTTGATTGAACAGGGCAGGCTTTATTTACCTCTTTATCTCTCTCTCTTTCTCATTCTCTCTTTCTCTGTCTCTCTGTCTCTGTCTCTGTCTCTGTCTCTCCCCCTCTCTCTCTCATTCACATACTTCTCTCCCCGGGGGAGGGGGAGGGGGGGGGGGGGGAGCGGAGTCCGTAATTCCCCTCACGATCTCGTTGCATATTTTGTTGTAGGCATAATTATTTTCAATCAAGTTCATTCCTGACGGAAGGCACAGGTGCACTCTCAATATAGGACATGCATTCATCCTACCAGGGGCGTAGCTAGAGAGGATGGGGGAGGATGGGTGGGTGGATGGGTGGTTGTGACAACCTTACATTCACATTTTAGTGTTGGTAAAATTTTAATATTATTTAGCCCTGTCGGCAAATCGCGAAAACTGAAATTTCTCTCTCTCTCTCTCCCTCTCTCTTTTAATTAATTACTTTTTGAAAGATATTGACCGGAGAGAGGATACAAAGATAGACATGAGGGGAGAGATAGATGAAGTGAAAAGGAAAGAGGGAGAAAGAGGGAGAGAGAGAGAGAGAAAGACAGAGAGAGAGAGAGAGAGAGAGAGAGAGAGAGAGTGAGAGAGAGAGAGATGAGGGTTGTAATTGAGGTTGAGACTAGATTATGGTTGAAAAAAGCCAAATCAAACATTTCAGAAATTGATTAAAACAGTAGAGAATATATAGCTTACAAAAAGAATACTTGTATGATTTGCGATAACCAGAAAACTGGTCCACTTTCGCGATAATTACAGCTTGATACAAGCTCTGAACCTCGAGCCGGCGTTCAGATGAAGTGGTTTGTACTCATCTGTTGTCAATGAAGTTGAGTTTTATTGAGTCTGGAATTAGATACACTTATCTTCCATGTATTTTCATAGAGTAGTTTATTTATTCTAGACTAAGTACGACACAGTTTCAAAGATTTAGAGCTCGTGATAATTTATATCGGGGTGTAAAATCACGAAACTGTGCCACTAGTACTGCGCTGTTACGCATCCATGATTGAATAGCTGACACGCTGGTGTCCTGGGGTCCGTTGCACAAAACTTGCGTTTGAACGCAACTCAGGAAAATCAAAAGCAACTTTATTTTCAGCCAATCAGAAGTGCGCATTAAGGACTTGCGTTTGATTTTTAGGAGTTGCGATTGAATTATTGCCCCACAGTCACGGTGCCTGCAGCTACATCATGGTGGCGCTTTATTCCAAACATTCCTCTTTATTTCAAATGAACTCAAATAAAATGGATTGTTTGAACGAGTACTTACACAAGTTGAAGTTTGTTCAAAGTTCATCACCTGAACACAGCTTGGGGACCTTAGAATGGTTCTTATGCTACATAATAATATGTGTGTCCTATGGTGCAAACATCGTTTGTAATACCTTGTTCTAATATATTGCAAAATAGGACAAGCACAAAACAGTGGGTTCTGTTGAATTTAGATAATTACATTAAACACATAACAATATACTGTATGAAATATGAAATTAATTGAAGAAAATAATTTCGAAGTGATTTTGATAGCAAGAATATCAAAAGAGAAACCTCAAATGTAAGAGTCTTTCAAGAAAAAAAAATGTCATTCTTTCTTTCGGCATTTTAAAATGGATTCCTGCAGATTTTCTTTTTAAATAAAAGGAATAATTTGAAAATCTCCAACAGGTATATTCATATCTATATCCATCTATGTGGTCACTTCTATTGATTTTTTCATTCATCCTAGTATACCCATGTCCTATCTTGCCCGGCTTTAATCAAATTATCTTGAAGAGTGAGGAAGTATGGAGTAAAAAAGTTGCACAGCGAGAATACACTTAAGAGATTATAACAAGGCAATGAAGAGTATATGACAAACTAGAAGTATTACTATACCACGGCACTTTCCCTGTCACCACTGATCACCATTTTGCCTTCTTTTTCGTTGTCTGTAGTCGGCATGGAAGTCGAATCGGAGCACGACCAGCGGGTACTTCCTGGCAGGTCGAGATATGGCTTGGTGGCTGGTAAGTTGTTACGTCATAATACGATGTCTTGTCTTTTTCTGTTACTTGTTTCTTTTTATAGGAGCTCATCTGGCTGATTACTATAGTATCAATTATGTTTTACTTTTTCATGATAAGCCTGCCCTGGGGAAGGCAAGAAAATGACTACTTCTAATCATGCTGATGCGCGCCTGATTCTGTAGGCATAGGTGAAAGACCATAATTAACTGCCAGATGTGTTCCTTAAAACTAATAAGTAGAAATACAGTAGTTTGTATTTTATTGATAAGCCATCCCATGCATGATAATAATATATGATTTAGATGTAACCTATCTTTGTACACTAATCTTGTTCAGTTTTGGAATACTTCAGTATTTCTTAAAATTCTGCGTCAGCGAGTTATCAAGGTATAATATTACTAATAGTTAAATAGCGAGTTAGGTTTTCTTTTTCAATTTGGTTATTGATAATCATGACGATCGTTGAAAGACAATGATATTTTTGATATCCCTACGGCATACAGTAATTTCTCATTAATTCTCCCTTTGTCAGTTATCTTGCTTGGTATGTTTTCTCTTTCTATTCCTTTGGTTCTACGACATGTAAACAATTTTGTTTGTATCATTAATGTTTTACTGGCTAAGTAAGAAATGATATGACATAAAATGAAAGATCATTATTTTGTATTCTCTGCTTTACTAGCAATTAACATTTATTAGAATAACGTGATATGATGTGATTTCGTACAGCAACTAAAGTGCAAATTTAATAAAGATCTTCTTTTCCTGGTCTATAGGTTGGTCTATCCCTCTATGTGAGTAATATTGGTAGTGGATCATTCATTGGACTCGGAGGAACAGCTGCCGTATCGGGATATGCTGTCGTATCATATGAATTCCATGTAAGTATAATCAACTACCTTGTTAAATATAATTTCATTATTGAATTAAAAAACCCTTGTAAAATTTAACACAAACAGTGTTAAACTTTACCAGAGTTCCGATTGACCGGTAGCGAATACAAATCTGGTAATTTTTACCCCGTTGCCTGGTTATTTCAAGCGCATCTTCTTTAATCAAATTACCAAATTCATGATGAACTAATGCGATTATACACGGGAAATATTTCACACGGACAATTTTAATCATGCGTTTTCTGTGTGTAGAGATATCAGATTAGTTTACGCAGTGGTATATCTAGGGGGGCACGTGCCCCGAGCGGCACTTGGAGGGGCGCAAAAAACACAAAAGAGAGAGAGAAAAAAGGGGGGGAATGAAGATAAACCACAATCTTTTAAGGATTATGCGCCCCCTCATCGGTAGGGTAAATGCATTAGAAATATAGTTTTTGATGGTTTAAAATGCGACAATTTTCTAAAGCTCGGTCGCTTTGCTCCCTCGCATAATTACTGTCTTTCAGGATCTCGTAATTTAATAAATAAATAGCTTTTTTTAAAGGATTCAAAATTTAATTGTCCTTGCTTTGCTCGCTATCATGTAAGTTTCATATGCCTCTTGCTAAGTATTGCCCAAATATAGGATAAAATGCATAAAACAGCATTTGCAGAGGTTCAACATTTAAAAGAAATCTCAACTTTAAGTCGATTTGCTAAATTCCTCGACTATTTCTCAAGGGTTTTCGATAATTTTGCTCCCAATTTTAGAAGGGAGTGAATAGAAAACCGTTTATTAACGTACAAAATTCGAACTTCTCATGTCGCATAGTTGCAGTGGTCAGTTGCAAAATTTCCTGGGTAAATGTGCAAGAAATTGTGCTTCTTAGGGTTAAAAAGGAAAAAAACTTGCCGCTCGGTCGCTTTGCTCTCTCGCTTGGACAATAACGTAGATAGGTTTGGGCACTAGGGGAGGGGGGGGGGGGGCGCAATTTCTTTATTTGCCCCGGGCGCCATAATCCCTAGATACGCCACTGAGTTTACGCCAATACGGAATGTGGGTATGAATGAAAGTCTCACTTTATTTAAAGAAACACACAAGATACAAAATAGATCATGGAAATTAACTATCACGAATTATCATAATTGCCATCAGTAGTGCAAATTTTCCATCGTAACTGGATGGACCCAATGCAATGTGTGATATCCAGAGGCCTGCACACATTCCCCGTCATCAATCAGATCTTAGGTGTGTCCAATAATGTCTATTCATCATGATCATAGCTAGGGCCAATGGGGGGGGGGGGGGGGCTGTGGATAGAAATTGATGCCCCACTAGAGGTGTATCCAGGTTTCTCTTTCAGGTAGAATGGGTTGGGGCACCGGTCCGAAAATTCTCAGACAAGCAAAAAAAAAACAACAAACAAACAAACCAAACCAAAACAAAACAAAACAAAATGATAGCAAACAAAGAAAAAAAATGTTAGGGCCCCTTTACTCTCCAGATTTCTCTGGCAAGAAGAAAAAAAACCCCAAACAAACCGAGATTGTTGCACCAGCACCATTATTAACTCAGGCTGCACAAACTCGTGAAGAAAAAAAACGCTTTCCAGGTCCATGCATATAGTCTTTTAAAATCAGTTAAATTTCACGTAGGTGTTTAGATTTATGGCACGGATTATCAATTTTATTATTTTGAAAACTAGAAGATAAACGATTTCTACTCTATCAAGCGTTCTTGGATAATTTAGAGATTACTGAGAGGTAGCAATGGTATCGTTATAAATATATCATCGAGAGGCTGATGTAGATATAAGATATTAGTAAACAACTTTGATACCTTCCTATTTCCTCTTCTATGGGCGAAGAACCGATACCCCAGTGGTGTATTATACTATGCATACATGTATCTTTTATAAGAAGAAACTCTTTGCGTAAAATAGCAACAAACACTATAATACCTCATTTCCTTCTCTCTGCGCATAAGGGCAAAATCCCCGTTGTGTATAACCAGGTCTTCTCTTTGAAGAGAAGAAACTTTTTGCGTCGGAATTAAATGTAGCAAAAAACTTAAATAACTCATTTTCCTTCTCTTCATGCATAGAGCCATTGTCCAAGGCAATGTTACTATTTTAAAAACGAATAAAGCTCGTCCAGTGTATCTTAAGTACATCAGCCTCGAGTCAGACGCACAAAGCAGATTAGCATTGACTTCCTCAATCATCACCATGGTCAGTTGAGATGCACATAGGAAAAAAGCGTTACCGTTTCCCAAAGAAGGAATAGATGCATTGAGCTTATTCGCTCGGCATCAGATGTCCCCTGTAGTATTTAAAAGTGGCCCTATGCGTTACACATGAAGAGCAAAGGACTCAAGACAATCATGACAATGTCCGTGAAGCCTGCCTCGGGCTTCAACAGTGGTCAGAATATCGGCAGATTTGTAGAAAATTGGGGATAAAGTTACTCAATTCCTTTGAACAACTGACACTCACTCTCACGAACCATAAAGAGCGAGAATATTTTAAATTTGTTGACATTTATTAGAAATTGTGAAAAAGACAAAACAATAGCAAATACAGTGGCGTGTCAAGTGTAGAGTACTGTTGAGCAGGCCTATAACCCTGCCGGAAAGGTCACAGTGTCCCACATTGTGTTCACGGTGTGTTCACATAGTCGACTCTGTGAAGATGTGATTCACAATGTTAAAACGCTCAAATTCAGCAGTGTGAAGGTGATTTCACAGTGTGGTTTACCACAGAGTGTTCACATAGTGATGTTCGATTTTACAGTGTGAATTTACTCGCTCACAATGTAAAGATGTGATTCAAAATGTGAAGATGTGATTCACAATGTTAAAACGCTCGAATTTAACAGTGTGAAGATGATTTCACACTGTGTTGCACAGTGTTTCACACCGTAAACACACTGTGGGGCACTGTGTTCTGTACACCCCGTCCTTGAAAAATGTTGCTCCTTGTTTATTAATTTCTGGATACGCCACCAGTAAACTGATTAAAACATTTTGATGGCGAACTGAAAGAAGGACCAAAGAAAAAAAATATATAAAAGTTAGTTAAAATAATTAATAAATGATTAATAACTTAGACTGTGCCAATCTGAGAAAGTTATTGCAAGAACAATATAGTGAAAGCAAATTCATGATTAAAAAACATAAAAATTAATTAAGACGTGATGGAAAAGACATTGATTTGGATAAGGAACAAGGAAAGGGAAGTAAGATAAAGGAACAAAATGAAATTAAATGAAATTAAATGAGATAGAATATAGGAGTAGACAAATGAGAAAGTATCGACATCGCTAATACCACTATTTGCGTCATCATTTGTGATTATCTATATAAATTGGATATTTGATAATAATAATAATAATAACCTGGATTTATATAGCACTTAAAATGTTTCTAAGCGCTTTACAGGTACGAAGAGACAATTTTAATTTAGAGTGTCTGATTTTGTTATTTTCCCATTCTTCGTGTTTTTACAGGGCTTGTTTTCACTTCTCATCTTGGGCTTCATCTTCACTCCCATTTACATATCTTCAGGGGTAAGTTGTACAGAGTAAAATCATTAATATCTGCATTTCAACGACATGTACCGTGAAATTGATTTATGCTTTTACACTTATGCTTGTACAGTATAGATTTTTTTTTCTTTTTTGCAGAGATTAAACTCACATTCAAGTCATTGTTTACTTAGATAATATGAGTGAAATAAATAAAATGTCTTCATCGGAGCTTACCGACCCTCGTTTTCAACTTAAGAAACTAAGATAGAATGTTAATTATTTGTAAGTTTTTTTTTAACTTGACCTGTACATTGTCTAGGTCAATCTATACCATTGATGAAGAAATCAGTAATCAGTCAATTAATTATGACAACTTTTAACCAAAGCCGATGGAGTAAAATGGTGAATCATATTTCCAGATTTACGATAGAGACAATTGATACCAAAGTGAAATGTTATTTTCTCAAAATTAATAAACCTTACTGTGATATTCATAAAGTGAGATTTATCAGTATACATGTACAAGATAGATATATACCCAATCAAATTCACATTCAAATTAAAATTCCCGAAGTGGCGTATGTGTCTCTGTGTGACAGTGTGTATGTGGGGGTATGTGGGTGGGTGTGTGTGTGTGTGGGTGTGTGTGCGTGTGGGCGTGTGTGTGTGTGTGTGTAGGTGGCTGGCCTATGATAACTCCTTGGTATGATGAATAATTGCTATCAAAAGCACAATGGAAGCCACACTCCATGGTCTACTTTGGGAGGCGCCATTTGGGCGAATACCTAAAATGGGATGACCGTCTTGAAGGTCAAGTATTTGATATATCCATCCCAGATGGACAAGTCAGTCATTCTCATCTGACCTAGATACTATACCGGTATGTCATGATAATTATGTGTTATGTAGGCACACGTCTGGGTAGGCCTATACTTACTTACTTAGGTCCTCCTGTGATGTTGAGCACGTACATTGGGCAGCAATAGGCCTATATGCAAAATTCTGTTCCCCAAACACTAAACACTATCATTGCACACTCATAGTATTTATGTGTCTTTAGGAATTATTCCATAAGAATTTGTAAAAGTTTATATAGCGTACTGCTCAAAATTCTGGATGTTACATGCACAGAATGTCAATTATCAAAATTATTAAACAACTAGCTGTCGTAAATAATTCACACAGGTCCCTACAATTAGAAAGTGTATTTCAGGACTGGTCAGCAGATAAAACTTTCATTGGACTTTACAAATAGCACAAATGATGTAACGCGAATTGAGCCTCCAAAATATAATAAAGTAATATCTTATTATGATCTTAACTTAAACGTTCAATTTATCAAATGCGTAACACCTTGCTAAAAAATCCGCTTGTGTAAAATGGCACTGAGTGTGAGCATTTTCCTGTTAATACCATCTAACATCTACCAGTAATATGATTTGATTCTCATTCTTTTCAATTCAATGGATGAGGAACAATGTGAAAAATAAACCATCACACAACTACATGTAGGTTTGAAAGAGTAATGAATAGAGTATGGTACTGATCGAAATAACATTTCATTTAAAGCAGTGTGTCTGGCCTTGCCCGTAGCCTTAATCCGTTTGAATCTTGAGAATTTATGGCTCACAGTCAGCTTCTTCACCACTCTTTATTACGCACTTTCATCGGTGTTTCGGGGCAACGTATTTAAAACGTTCCACCTCCCTTTCCACAATATTGGTTGATTATACAACATGACAGCTGACAAAATAAATCCTGTAATAATGACGAGCGTCGATTTTGCTAAAAAAGGAAACACTGTATTTAGTAGTTGGATTAAGGTTAGAATAAAATATTTGTAAATTATCTGAGAGAAATCTCTATTTGATTGCCAGATTAAGGTAGAAATGCGTTTTGCATGGGTTGATTATAGCAGATGGCCAAGAAAATCATTTTATCGTCAATGCAAAATATTTATCTAATTCGATAATAAGGATTTGTACTAAGATATAATTTTCTTAGTTAGAATATCGTTTGTTGCATATTTTGTAAAAAATAATTTTATGCTCTTTTGCAGCATTATTTCTCACAACAAAGAGATATCGATTAAAAAAATTTAAAGAGTAAATTATCAGAATTTACAGATTAAGTTACAATGGACTCTGTGAATTGTGTACTTATAAAACTTTTATACAACTTTTTTTTTAAACTGATGGTTTTTTTTTTTTCTAAAGATGATATTTAACATTTTAAGTACAAAATTGGAATGATTGAAGTAAAACTTAATATAGCTTAAAAATTTGGAAAGTTTCATTCATATAAAGCAACTGAATGATTATTGTTTATTGGGTTAGAGGAATATGTCATTTTTTCGTATATCATTATCTTGTACGTCTGTTTTGGCTAATACATTGACAAAATGGGAGTCGTTATCAAGAAATTCACTTTTTTTATGATGAATAGATAGCTGTCTACCACAAACTTTGTTGACTGTTGGCCATAGAATAATAAACGGTTGGCTTGAACTGATCTTTATTTAAAAAAAAACAGCTCTGAGTATTTTGATTCATTTTTCTTCTTTCATAATGTGGGTGAAAGGCGAGACATCAGCATGCATAAGTAGTACCTGGTACTTGTACCGAAGAGTAATACTTGTAAGGGAAAGGTAACAATTTTCGACAAGTATGGAAAGCGCTTCCTTGAATTGTTTGCATACATTTCAATCTTCTTCAGGATAACAATGCTTATGCCAAGTCAGCACGTTTAACATGTTTGATCAAGATTTTTGTCGCCACTCGACCCTAGCATGAGAAGAAGATGGTAAAGAAAGGATGCCATGATATGTGGGCATGAAATGGATAACAAGGTGTATGCTGAAACGAGTTCAGTTGAATTTCTTAATTCCTGCTTAACTCACGTATTAATAACAATTCTTCATAATTCAGTTTCAAGAATAACCGTATGTAAAGGCTTATATTAACAGGTCCGTTGTCAGTTGTTCCATCCCGAACAAGCCAATGACATGTAGAGTAAATAGGAGACAAACATGACTATGCTAGTGTGAAGTTTATATTTGCATGTTTAATAGATAAAAACTATCATGAAGTTTCTTTTCCAGGATGCTCGATCTCTCTCTCCCACCCTCTTTATTTCGTATGTTTGTATGTCTATCTGACGGTGTGTTTTGTGTCTCTATCTGTCTGACTGTTCGCCTGATTGTGTGTCGAAGTGTGTCTGTATGTCTGTCTATTCCTGTGGCTGTTTTTCTGAATGTCTTTCTTGTACTCCATGAATTTTCCATCCATGTTCCATCACTCAGGTGACCACTGTTCCCGAGTATCTTCAGGTCCGGTTTGGAGGTCAAAGGTTACGACTTGTCCTTGCTGTCGTTTCCATCATCTTCATCGTGCTCACAAATCTTTCGGTAAGATACCGCTACCGATATGAAAATGATAGATATCTGACAAAAACAAAAACAAAAAAAAACTCTAAAGATAGAACAAAATCATTTATCTTTCAATAAATTTGAAAACATACTTCAATCACTTTGATTATATTGATTTTCAAAATGTCCAGATATCTAGAAAATCCATTTAGTATGCAAGAAACCAATTTTCTCATGTGCTCCAAGATTTCCACAGGTTAGAATATGACCATGACAACAGAACCAGTTCCATGGTTTATGTTAAGTATGAAGATGGGGAAAACATAAAATGATCATGCTTATCTTTTAGATGTAGAAAACATAACTTGAATTGTATTTTGTATGATTTAATCGGAGTTCCTTTGTGAAGAAAATGATAAATAAAAGACAAAATGCAAGTTCTTATCGTGCTTATGGCAGCCATGCAGTTGCTATAAGCAATTTTTCAATCTTTTTTTACCGTAGAAAATAAATGAAATGAAATACTGTAAGTATTTATATATCCTCCAAATATCAATTTAACTGTGAAAATCTTACAAAACTCAGAGGCTTATGAACAAAGTCATTGTGCACTGAAATCCATTTATCTCTTGGGAAATGGAAACTTGGTCGAAAATGTAGAACTTAATTACATTTAACTTTTTTATTCTCAATAAGGCTGAAATGTATGCCGGAACAGTGATCATTCAACAGACTCTAGGATGGAATCTCTATCTATGTGTTGTGTTGATTCTTGTAATGACCGGTATATATACCGTAGCCGGAGGATTGACCGCGGTTATCTACACTGATGCTTTACAATCTGTCATCATGGTCACTGGTGGACTGATCTTGTTCTTTATAGGTAAACACTCGCATTTATTATCATTAAACAGTTTATTATTTTTAATTTAATTTTGATTGAAGGTATATTCTTAAAATGAATTTTCAATAATCGTTTTCGTTATCCATCAAAAGAAATTCATCTTTAGTGTGACACCTGTTAACATAAACTCATTACAAAATTTAACGAAAAAAAGGATAATCTAGCAGGTTACCTTAACTAACCAGAGCATTAAAACAAAGTTGTTTCAAACCCATCGAGGGCAAAAAGCACGAATACCTCAAGGGTCCTAAAACAAATTTCAATAAATGAATGAACTTATCCGACTTTGGAAAGACATTCACTGGGATAGATTACATGACCTTAACAAGGGATGATGAAACAATAGGTGGATCCAGGGGGCGGCAAAAGGGTCTCGGTCCTCCTAATAAGAACTCCCTAAGTATAGAGCTAGAAGTGGTATATTCTGGAGGATTCCGCACCCGCACCCACCCCCTTATATTCTCGCCTAAAAAATGTTATGAGGGGAATTTTTTCTGGCCCTCCACCCCACCGAAAGTGCCTGCAGAGGACTTGACGGGATTACCAAAATTCTATTCATGGGAAAATGAATATGCGAATCCCCCCCCCCCCCCGCCCACACTAAGGACTTCACATGCTTGAAGGAAAACAAACTCAATCCCGAGTGTTGATTAGTGTGCACATAAAACATACATTGCATAGAGGTAAAAATACTCAAATTCATCACTGATTGTTGGAAGTGGAGCATTAGAGAGAAGGGGAAAGGGAAGGAGGGAGGAGAGAGAGAGAGAGAGAGAGAGAGAGAGGGAGAGAGGGAGAGAGAGAGAAAGATATAGAGGAGAGAGGAAGAGAGGGAGAGAGAGAAGAGAAAGAGAGAGAGAGAGAGAGAGAGGGGGGAAGACAGAAAGAGGGACAACGTCACATAAGATTGTTAAATTTACAATGTACTGAAATAGTTAACTTTCGTTCTACCTTTTGACCAAACTCAGAAATCCTTTCATGAATAATATAGACCTAGTCTAATCTGATAAGTAGGCAACGCACCGCTAGAAGCATAATTTTGAGGGATATTGAACGCAATATTTTGTATCGCTAAGCAACAAATTGAAGTGAATTCCCGAAAGACATTTGAGGGTTAACTACACTATTCGTAAGTAGAGTCTGGTCATTGGCTTATAGTTTCCTCCGAAATTGTGCTAACATGTAGATTTTATTACACTTCATTTATCTCAGTCTTTTTATAAAGATTAAAAAAAAAATGAAGTTGGTTATTATCGATTCTTATTTTGTTGAGAGGAGGTGAAGCATTTCAACGAAGAATATTTTCATCAGCGCCGTCACTACTATTGAGCTATTGCCGTATACATGCATCATACAATATTCAAGCTTTGTATTGTTTTCTGAATTCAAACAATTGTTTTGTATTTTATCTTAGGGAGTATGAAAGAGGAAAGAGAAAAAAAGAGTGAGAGAGAAGTGAGACAGGAAAGAAAGAAAGAGAGAGAGAGAGAGAAATATATTCCTATTTGGCCTACTGTTGTTGCTTTTATATTGATCACAAGGCGAGAGTCTGATAGAGTTTTTTGACAATCGAACAAGGTTCGTTTTTATTCAGTTTAAAGTTCTCCTTTGAAAGGTTTAGGGGCGTATCCTTTGTCAACATGAAATCGTTTACAACATATTTCTTTATACTGCAAATAGTATCCATGCCTCCATCATTTACTCTTTCTATTCTTCAATGTTTATTCGTCAGTCGAGTCTCTCTTCGTCATATGCTTTTCTTTGTATATTTATTTCTGATCTGCTTCTGTGCGATTGAGCAATAGGTCGAACTGAAGTTGGTGTAAATCTCTATACAAAAAACATTTTGGAACCAACAAATATTTCGTATTGTACGATGCAACTCATATAATTTCTATTCAATTATGGGGGTAATAAATGATCTGAATCAAATCTCAATGTGATAAGGATGATTATTATGGAATAACACGTTCATTTCATAAATGTGTTGTGAAGATTTTCTCTTGTCATGTTATATATATTTAGATGAAAAACCGTAAAATATATTTGATTCAATTCAATTGATGACATTTATTTCCAACTTTTCAATATAAATGTCAAAAATAATAAATGAACAAATAAATATACATGTATTTTTAACAAAGATATGACAAAATATACATTCATGTGGTACATACATAGTTGGAGGACACACCTCTAAAAGCAAAAGCTTGGGGCGAGGGTGTATTTAGTACATAATACATAATAGTACATAATAAATATATAAAAAGAAAATAACTTTCAATTCAATTCAATTCAAATTAACATTTATTTTCTTCCATTGATTTTGACAACATTCAACATCTGTTCAAATAGTACAATTTACATGCTTATAAAGTATTATCAGTACAATCAAGAACTTGCAAAGTTACAGGGAAGAAGTCGCAGTCCCATTAAGCCAGATGCTTGTAGCGGGTACGCCTGAATACGCAAATACAATGTAATTTAATACAGGAAAAGAAGAAAGGGACAGACAGAGAGAGGGAGAGAAGAGGATAGGGAACTTGGAGTAGAGGGAAAGGAAGAGGACTGCAACATAGTAATAATCATAATGGAGTTGTATGGCATGCATGGATAATACAGTGGCAAGATATACGGTGAGAGTGAAATATCGAAATATTCACAGGCATTCTTACCATGCTTACAAAAAAGATACTCGAAACAGGTTAGAATGATAGTAATCGAGCATAAACAAGCAAGGCATCATGAACTATAATCCGATATCATACACTTTTTTAGCTTCCATGAGAAGCTTAACAGAGACACAAAATTTCTCATGGGTGCAGGCAAATCGTTCCAAAGCTTAGGGCCGGTGAAACGGATATTATGTTGAAAAATAAGTTTACGGTGTTTGGGAATATAGATTTTATCGGTTGATCTGGTACCATACTTATGAATATCTGAAACACGTTGGAAAAGGCCACAGAACTGGGAAGGTAATTTGAGTTTAGACATTTATATAACAAGGTACACTGTTGAAGTTTATTTATATCTAGAATGCGAAGCAATTTATAAGAGATTTATATAAAGGATCGCTACTGGAGCGTGGATGAGAACCTGATATGATACGTAAAATCTTGTTTTGCAGTGTACATAGCTTCTTAACATTAGTTCCATATGTATTTGCCCATACTACGTTACAATAAGAACTACATACAAAAAAAAAGAGAAAAAAATAACATTCCTAGACCGCTGAGCTTGATTGGAGGGATTATTGGCATTTGAATAAGAATACTTTAAACATGTCGTTCGTCTAGTGTGGCATTGTATTTCACTTTAAAGAAAGACATTTTATGTATGTGTATACTTCATGTCTAACTGTAGTATGCTTTTCATATTTTTTTTCAACTTATACTTCATAGCCCTGTTCGTTGTTCTTAAAAAAACAAACAATAAGTAACCAAATGTTCAGGAGCTTTCACCTTATTCAACTAGATGCGAAAATAGGAACCAAATCCACAGAGTTTATCAAATACCCTTATCTGCAAAACAGCCCCTGCTAATTGTAAACTCCATGAATGATTAACATGAGAATTAAATTGAAAATTGAGTTTAATATAATTATTTTGCTTAACATTGCCACAGCCATCATACGAATCGGTGGATTTGACGCTCTTCGTCTAGAGTACATGACAGCCCTACCTAACAGCACACAGCTAAACCCTAACACTACATGCGGGGTACCTCAGGAATCAGCTTGGCATATCTTCCGCCCCGCTGATGACAGTGATCTGCCGTGGCCTGGTGTCGTGTTCGGGATCTTCCTGCTATCCATTCACTATTTCTGCACCAATCAGGTATCGTGATGTCCTAAAGACTTACTGTCATCTCCGATAACTACATCTCTCTATTTTCTGCTCTCCACTGTCCATCTGGGTTTGATTGTGATTTGGGGTTTATGTGGTTGGTAAAGAGAGAAGAGAAATAGAGAGTGTGTAAGGGAGAGAAAGAGAGAGAGAGAGAGAGAGAGAGAGAGAGAGAGGGAGGGAGGGAGAGAGAGAGAGAGAGAGAGAAGAGAGAGAGAGAGAGAGAGAGAGAGAATTAGAGAGAAAAAGGGGGAAGGAAAGAGACGGGGAGAAAAGAGATGGGGTGAGAAAGGTTGAGAGGTGGGCGGAGTGGAAAGAGGATCGAAAAATCAAAATGGTGTAACGTTAAAAATGTTCGTCTTACTGTATTTAGTTTTTTTAATTAAAAAAAGGAATAAAATATAGCTTCGCACCCTTCATTACATACTTATAGTTCATGATCTACTTGTAAATATCACAAAAGCTAGGCATCTCTCCTTAGAGGACTTGTGGCGGTGAGTTGAGCACATTAGAAGGACGCCATCTCTTGTTTAGAACTAATACAATGAAGGGTGACGAAGTTGCCGAATAATTTTCACGCGTAGATAGGAAAGTGGGGAATGCGAATTCATTTACTTACCAGTCCTCGTTAAAATCCTTCTGTGGTACGATCATATGACTATTGAGGATTAAAAGAAGATCTATTTTCATTGGTCTTACACTCCTATTATTTCAAAATTACAAATCATTTGTATAATAATCTGAATGGATTGATATGTCAGTTGTATAATCAAGATATTTGTGCCATTGTTTTGTACTATCCTATATTCCTATTTATTTATCGTTGAAGTGGCTCAGCTTTAATCTTTGTTATGATAAGTAGCGTTATGTTCTTGTCTTTTACATTTTTTTTTTCTACACATGACCTTTAAACCTGACGTTTGTTAACTTCTGCCGTTACTTACAGGTTTTGGTCCAACGCTCATTGTCTGCTAGGTCACTCACCCATACCAAGGCTGGAGCAATCCTCGCTGCTTCTCTCAAAGTCTTACCCATGATTCTGATGATCTTTCCCGGTATGATCAGCAGAGCAATGTGGCCAAGTGAGTAACAATTGATTTTATTTGAATTAAATTGATTTGACTTAATTGAACTTATGACTACAATACCACAAACAGAGATTTTTTATGCTCAATGTCGTCTGCTCTGCTTAGATTTGTATCACTAAAAATCAAATTTGTGATAGACGAATACGTCAAAATATGAAATAGAAGTATATCCAACTCTATTTAGGCCGTTTTTAGAGTTTTCATATAATCAAGAAACCCGTTAATGGAATCTATATAAACATGTTCACCTAATGCCTCGTGTATAGCTAATGACTAACCTCTTTCACTAGTATGTCCATTTCGTAAGAAATTGTTGTATGATTATTTTCTTGCAGATGAAGTTGCTTGTCAGGATAGTGAATCTTGTATGGAAATATGTGAAAATCCAAACGGCTGCTCCAACATAGCATATCCTCTTCTCGTTCTTCGTTGGATGCCAATAGGTATGGTGGTTGATCCAGTGTCCGAACACTTTTCAGAAAATCAACGATAGCAAATAAAATATGAAACGAATATCTGTCAAACTATACATATTGAATGCTCAAAGTCCTACAAAAAAAGAAGTTGATGGAATTTTAAAAAGACAACATAGATTTAATACGATATTCCCATCCGAGTGAACCCCTTCCCAACGACGCGGCGTTTTGGTCCCTTGAAAAAGGTACCGTAATTCCGAACGTGTGAAACCTATGGGAAAAAGACACAACCTTGGTATCAATAGTGTGGTTTTCATACGCGTAATCCCACGCGTATGAAAACCCATTTTAGGCGCTTAACTTTACACGTTCGGTAATACAATCTGTTCGGAGTTACAATACTTGACTATAAAGATGGAATATCTTTTTAGATATGATTGCTTGAAAATATATTCAGCAATGAATACAAAAAGAGAATACTGGTATTGTAACGTAAATCACTTCTTTGTTGTTTTTTTTTTCCATTTGAACTGGATTAATCGAGGAATCGTTAAAAAAAATTCTGATCAAATTTGGGAATTTTCTCTAAAATTTGAAAATGATATGCCATATAATTTAGTTATGAATCTCCCAACCAAGTGAAGTAATTTCACGCTCTATCAAGTTCCCATTTTTCTTGATAGATTTTACTATTGCATCACTATGTTACAATGGTTACAGGTCTAAGAGGTCTGATGTTGGCCGCCATGTTAGCTGCTCTTATGAGTTCATTGACCTCTGTATTCAACAGTCTTAGTACACTCTTCACCATTGATATCTGGAATAAACTCAGACCTTACTCCACCGAACTTGAACTTCTTATCGTCGGCAGGTAAGGATAGGCTCATCTCACTTTTCTCCCATAGCCTTTTTAACACTGTCTACTAGATATCGAAAAGTAAGAGGCTCATGACGTTGATTTTGTAAATACAAGACTTATTTTTTGTTATCTGTAGTAGAAATTTTATTATACAAACCAGCCCTTCTTCACCTGATAATCACTTATGAAAATTATTTCAATCATGATCATTCTGCCAGTTTCCGTGGTTTACAATGACAATTTAATACTATATATGTAACTCATCTTTGCTTTTAGAGATTATGTTTAATGTGCAAGAAAATAGAAATTAAGAGTATTTCAAGACGACCTTCTTATCTAGAATAGCCTAGAATGCTACTGTAAATTCTTTAATCTCGGTTACAGAATATCAAACCTTTTTGATTATTCGGATATTTATGATTTTTGTACAATTTTCATTTGTTCAGGATAGTTCAAATAATAATATGATTTTTACTTTAATTGCTAGGCTTTGTACTTTGGTACTAGCGGCTGTGAGTGTCTTATGGCTACCTCTCATAGAAGCATTTGGATCAGGTGAACTGTTCGTTTATATTCAGTCTATGACGTCATACCTCTCTCCGCCAATCTTCGCTATCTACTCAGTTGGAATGTTCTGGAGTCGCACTAATGAGCAGGTTGGTAGAATTTATCATTCAACCTATTCGTTTAGAATTTAGAATAAGAATAATATATAATTCAGTACTGATTTCCTACTTTTCTTCCTCATTATTTCTTCTCCTCAATTAATTCTTCGCATTCTTTCCTTATTTTCCGTCTTCATCTATTTCTAATTCTTGCTTTTGGTCATCCCTGTCCAACCTTCTCCCCTCCTCAACCACTCTTCCCCCTCTCTCCCCTCCCCTTACTCTTCTCCTCTCTTCTATTCAATCTTATTTTCGCTGTTTTAGTCTTTTTTTGTAACCTCATGTCCATTCCCATTCCCCTTCCATCTCAGTCCATTCCTATTGACATTGGGGAAGAATAACTCTTCACACTTTGGATATATTATTAACTTATTCATTTATCTGTTGCAAATCTATTATCTGTCTTTTGATGAAGAAGTAAATCGTATATACTGATGATCACTTCCAGGGCGCATTCTGGGGTCTTCTATTTGGTGAGGCTGTTGGTCTAACCCGTATGATCCTGGACTACATCTACTCAGGACCTGGGTGTGGTGACGTGGATACTAGACCGGCTATGATCAAGAATTTCCATTATCTTCACTTCGCCTGTTTCCTGTACGGTGCCACGGTTCTAGCTGTGGTGGTGGTCAGTCTTATGACTCCAGCTATAGATCCAGCTAAGGTAACCAGTTTGATTCATATTCTAACATCAATTTTAGAAGGAGTCGTTTCATTTGAATGTTGAACAGCGTGATATAAATGTCATCTTCATATAGTCGATACGATTGATCATATAAATCTGTACACGATAGTTCCAATTTGTTTATATACGCATAAACAACTTTTCAGATAAATCAATAAGTCGATGACCAGATATAGTCGACTTGACATTTTATCAATTAATAAATCAATGACCAGATATAGTCGACTTGACATTTTATGGACCTAGAAAAGTTCTCTAAGTTGAAGTTTTTTGTGGATTTGTGATCCCATGTTGTCTCCGAACAATTACAACTTTGTTGCCCCCAAAGCAACTTTGAGTATTTTGCATAATTAAAAAACGTCACATATACAGGCAATGTCAGAATGGAATGAAACGTCAGAATAATCCTGTCTGTTTAGATTCCTATCTAGAGATTAAACTTGGATTACTTGGATTAGAATACGAACAATGTATACTTATTGGGTTTGTTATCTCCTTTGATATCTAGCTGACAGGACTGACCTACTGGACTAGATACAGCAAGGTTCCACGACAACCAATGTCAGAAGAAGAACAACGAAAAGAAGAAGAACGACAGAAGAAAAAGAAGCAGAAAGAGATCGAGAACTACAAGGGTATGAAACATTTCTAATATAATTCATAACTGTTAGGTAGCAAACCTTACTCAAATTTTGTTTCGCTTGGGTTCATTTTGAAACAGTGAGCACAAAGATTAATGGATAGTGACAAAGGGACAACAAGGTCGAAATCTTTGTGTTGGTGTTCAGTCACATAAAGTATGATAAGCCATTTATAAGTAGATTACCAGCCTACATATTCTTTTTCAACATTGATGAGAAATTCACAAGTCTCGTACTGTTGAATAAAAGAATCGTTCTACTCTACTTTTTATGCCATTCTGATGAGTCTCGTTTTCATTGTTTCAGTTGGTATTTCATCTTCTTTGTTTTGTTTTAGAACGTGATGAGAATCCATCATTCAGTCGTCGAGCATGGAACCTTGCCTGTGGTATCACTGACGCACCTCCACAACCGGAGCTTACAGAAGAAGAAAAGGCAGAAGCCCAGCGCAAACTGACGTCACTGGACGAAGATCCATTTTGGTCTCGAGTCGTACTTGTCGGGTTGTTCATCTGCATGGCATTCGGTGTCTTTGTTACAGCCTACTTCGCCTGATTCGATAATGTAGTCGTATACGTATTCGACTGCAGATTTTCTTTCATAAATCAGGTTAATTAGATGCGTTGAGATGAATGGATGTAACGGGTCTTTATAAAATCTCGTTATGAAATTAAGCCTACAGACTAAAAATTATATATACTCTTTAAAAGGGAGTAAGGGGTAAGAGGGCAAGATATAGGTTACCAAGAAAACAAATATCAAATATGTGGTTAATTACGGCAAGTTTTCTCCGTTCGCCCAACAATTTAAAAGTAGCAAAAGAGGGAAATTAATTCAACTTAAAGTGATGATTGCTTTACCCTATCCCCATTTTTTAGCATAGTTTATGTACAAGCTATCAACTAATTTACAAAAGAAGACCTTGACGAATTTCATATAGTGCCTATATGCATGCTGAATTTCTCTTTACAGGCACGATGGACATGTATCGCTCGGTTGTCGTGGTAACCTAGTTTTACAAATCTGCATAATTCCTTTCATACTTTTTTTGTTGATCACCATGTGTCAATATCTGAATACAAGATTGATAAACTCTGACTTGCTTCTCTTGAGATCGGTGTTGTATTCAAATATTGACACCAGTGATCAACCCAAAAGATATGGAAGGGGGGAAGGGGAGGGAAGAAGCAAATTGACTAGGCTATAGGTTAGACATTTGGGCTTTATCATATTTATCTTTAAAAATTTAAACTTCTGATCACATTAGTAGTTTCTTAGGAAATTATACATTTTTGATATATCTAGACAGATACTAGGCCTAAGTAAAAGAAAGAGGTAGAGGTCTAGACGTTGAGAGAGTGGTTGCTCTGAGTGTCAGAGTCAGCCGACAATATAGGAATGATAATCAAATATGCAAAGAATTATCACTAGAGTATAAACGGCAGTCATAGATAAAAGCTATTGAATATCAGCAGCTTAGTTTTAATTCAATTTCAATTTCATTTATTCCACATTCGATAAATTTTACTATGATAAAATACAATACAATTGAAAATATCGAGAAATTAACAACAATAAAAACATGAAAATTCAACAATAGAGATGGGTACCTCATACAATAAAAATAGTACAAATAAACAGAAAAATCTAAATGTGGGGGACAAACAAAGGCCAAGGGTCTATCAAAGGTTTGTCCCCCAAAATATATAATACATAAAATATATAATTTAAGAGAATTACGGACAGTTTACACAACACACACAAAAACACAAAATCAAAGGGCAAATCATTTCCTCAAGGGATGTATGACCTAAGTAATTCACTTTTGTATTTATTGTTAAAACTTGATAGAGAAGGGCAGTTTTAATACTATATTCTAACAATATGTTGATATGTCTATCAAATTTCGGGAATCAATTCATTACGTATTACTTTACAAGATTATATTGATTTATCTACCTGTGCATTCTCGATGCATTCCGCAAGAATCACACAAATGAACCAATCACCCAAATGGGACGGATGGCCATTTTTACGTCAAATAATCACCTCAAATTTATAATTGAAATTATTTTGAGATATGTACATTTGTATTGTCCTTGATTCGTGTTTGAATGTCTGTCATTATTAATATGAAGAGATTTATATCACAAGTAAACAATTATTTTTTTATTCATTCGTTATTAATCAAATCTGTACTTTTATACATTATGCAGTTGGTTATCTACAAACATTTACATTTTGTCTGCGATTATTTGTTTGTCCTAAGGCACCTTACCACTGTATATAAAAAATCAAAGTTGATTGCACTGAAATTGATCAGCATTTTTATCAACGGGTCATAGCCACTAATTCAGGTTTATATACATATAGATTTACCATCAAACTGTGCAGCACGTAACTTCAAGTCACCATGTTTACTGGATAGTACTTATCATCATTTTATGACAATGATGATAATTACTGTTCTTATGATTATGATTATGATTGTACTTATGACTTACTTATTGATTTGATTTCACATGTCCAAATACAGGGTTTGAATTTACATGGTGTATTTGCTGCACGTTGGAAATATTCTTGTATATACCGATAGTGTTGTGATAAGTGAATTGATTTTTATTAGAATAAGAATAATGTTCTTGTCATGTTTCGTGTAGCAGAGCAAATAGATTTTGCTAACTACATTTGTCAGAATTTGTTGGTTCGCTATCAAATTTCTTTCTTAAAAAAAAATATTATTCTGTTTTGAATTACTTGTATTTTCTTTCTCTGCCTTAGATCAGTGATAAAAGTGTCATAAGATAATATTATTTAGCAAGATCAAATTCGAAATAATGGAGTTATTTTGTGATATTTCGAAAAGAAAATGCATTGATTGGAGAATAAAAGAGAAGCAAGAATGAAAAGCCTTCATGAATCTTCTTTCTTAACGCTGGAGCAGAAAGTCTGCGTTTAACAAATTGTCTTAACTGAATGGATTTTAATAGTCACATGTCAGTGTACCCTTTTGAAGAAGAAAATAACGCGCGTCAAACTCGGATCATCCGCATAGATTCACAATTACGTTCCACTCTTTCTCTTTCTGTTTTACACCTTTTCTTCCAATTCTTCATTATTTACCCTCCCGTGCACGGTTCTCGTGTTTGTACATTTTTACTTCTTCTTTCATCTTATTTCTTCTCACTTCTCATTCTTTCTCACATCTCCTGTTTCTTACTTTCTCATTATTACTTTTCTTCTCACAGAACTCTACAAACCTGAAGAGAGACTCCTTTTTCTTTTCTTCTCTTTTTCTCATGTTCATCCATATTCTTCTTTTTTTTTTCTTACTTCAACTCTTAAAACCCAAACAAATTATGTCATCTGTCTTCTCACAAGTTGTATTCTTCTGGTTCTCTTCTTTCTACTTTTCAACCTTCTCTATCACTTTTTCCTATTCCCCCATCTCTCTCTCTCTCTCTCTCTCATGCATTGGTGGATTGACCACAACCTTAACCCTAACTAGCAACGACTAGGACGCAGCATTTCAAGTTTTCCATCTCCCAATACAACAATATTTATTCCTCCATCATTTCATGCTAGTAAAAGCATAAAGGTTTCTTCATAATACATGCCGCCGATAACACTTACAAAAAAACTGATGCATATTATATATAGATATATTTATACGAGCTCATTATTTACAAATATAAAGTGATTAGGTAGTCATATCAACATAGACACATGATTGATCAGAATATACAAGGAGTACATGGAGGGTTGTTAATAAACATAATATACATATCGATCAATTTATATCACAAATATCAACAGAAATTGTATTTCATAACACTCCTTATCACACATGAGTAATAATGTATGAAATGTCATAATTTCACATTAATCATATTTACTACGCCATAATTTAATATACAGACTCAAACTAACCAAAGTTACTTTAGTCTGACAGTAAGATTGCAATTACACATCATACTGAGTATTCAAGACATGTTGGCAGGATTGAAATAACACATTCAGAAATAGTTTCAAGATATTGAGCTTAGTGCAATTTTCCATAGCCTAGCACATTACTTATCAAAATGTGCAAACGTTACAATTACATCTTCATTCTGAGTTGACATAAACTGTGTAATCTCTTCACTAACAAAAATACAGTATTGAGATTGACCATGAGTTAAGTTCTTCAAAGTCTCTGCAAATGCACTATATTTTTAGATAACCACACACCCTACTATCACATTCATAACTCAACATAGATTTATGTCACAACTGGGCCATGTCCTATAAAAGCTGAGTTCTATATAAGTACAGAAAAACGGTAACTTTGTGATTGATTATCACATGAGATCAATCGCACCTCTCCATAAGAAGGGGCCCAGATTGTATCCCCTTAGCTCCCATAATACAAAGTACATTTTGAGTTGATGTGAACTGTGTAATCTTCTCTGATAATCATTTCATTGTCAACAAACAAAATATGACGCTGAAAGATGATTCCTTATAAAACAAAGTAACATAAAAGAAATATTGCATAACTGTTTAAGGAGGCACCTTTTTTTTTATTGAAAAACCTCTTTATGTCTGTCTTCATTGCGTTGACATGTTAGAGTCATAAGGCAGTAAGAAACATCATCTGCATATCATCAAAGAGGATGATCATATATGACAACATTTACAGTTACAGTATATGTCAGTTTATTATGCCATAGTCATGAAAATTTGATCTATTGCTCTTTTAAAGAGACATTAAAAAAAAGTTACTGGTACATCCCACTCACTGTGAGTGGGATACATGCATCCCCATTCTTTACAGTGGTACTCAACTGTGAGTGGGCCTGAACAAAATAAAGGATGTATTGCTGATACATTTATATAATATATCTATATATATATATATATATGTGTGTGTGTGTGTGTGTGCATATATATATATATATATATATATATACCCACAACTGCTGTAATAGGGAGACACTCTTTGTATTTTTTTTTTTGTACTCGTGTCTCCCGTACGTAGGTCGCGCTATGATGACGGAATAAACCGCATTGTCATGTGTCTCCGAAAAGCTGTATCCAGTGAAATATATATATATATATATATATATATATATATATGTAAATATGAACTGGAATGGAACAGAACAAAGCTTTAATAATTTAAAGAGAAACAGAAATGACTCAAACTATTAATCTTGGACTTATCATACACTTCCAGGTAAGATCAGAGTTTCTTTTAGAAAGTGCCTGAACCTTCAAAGAATGTTGAAAAATAAAACAAGTGGAAATGGTCAAATCTTTAATTAGTAAATTTCAAAGGGAGCACAACTTCTTGTCTTTATTTGTATTTCTAAGAGCAATTTCAAAGCTACGAAGACAAACATATCTGCCCAAAATCTGCAAATTTCTCTCTTTTTAGATATACTTCACTCTGCTGTTTGTGCAAGGTATCTTTCCATTCATAACATTTGAATTAATTTGAGAGTTATCCCAACATAAGTTAATTAGTGCATAAAAAACAAATTCAAGTCTAAAAATGATCCTTGGAACTAACACATATTAACATGCACTTCATATAAAAAATCTGTTATCGACATTTTTAAATACATTTACCTGATTATGGAACAAGAACATATAAACTGAAGCTGCAGAAAATTGATGATGACACAATCTTTTAAAAAATATATATTGCTTCTGTAAAAAAACTGAGTTACAAATTCCCTTGTATAAAAACTATAAAAACATGTCAAAATTTACACACAGAGAAAAAAATAAGATTTCTTGGAAGTACATATGACAACTCTCCATTCTAGTGAAGTTGAAAAAAAAAAGTATTTTCACTGAAATATACAAAGATAATGATAGTATACTGAGGAAATTGATATGAAGTATATAATATTAACACAATGGCACCTATTGCATAGTAGCCTATCTAATGTATGTAAAACAATATTTTGCTTGCATGTTTCTGTACAATAGGTAGCTTAAATTTGCTACATTCATGGCTTTGTATATTACAGATTGTCAAAATTTGAAGAAAATAAATCTTTAACATTCAGAATTACCATCATCTGAAGAACTTGCAAACTGCATTTCTATCAAACAACATTTCTACATTGAACTCACTAAGTGAAAGATCATGTGTTAAGGTATATAGCTTGGAATGCCTCTCTAAAGTCTCTACTCACATTTCTTGAGTGCAATTATTATAAAAATAATGAAAAGAACAGCTAACAAAACTTCTGTCAATATCAGAAAGGGTTTAAAACCCATTAAGGTGATAAGTATAAAAACATGTAATACCAAAAAGACATCAATGATATCACAACCATAACTTCATCCTAATGTAGGTCTGTCCCTGAATTAAGCTCTTATAACTAAAAAGACCAGACAAAACAGTTAGCCCCTCCCCCTTATAAGACAAATATTGGGGGGGGGGGGGGGTGGAAGGAGAATTCAGTTACTTATATTCTTTTAGTAAACTGAATGAAACACTGCCATTATTAGAGGTGTAGCTGCAAATGTTTGCCACTTTAAAAAGCCTTCTTTGCTGCAGAATCAACATTGGGAAAGAAAACCAATGTGCTCTCCCATGTACTACATATCATTCCAAGGTGAATTTTATGCAAATTACCATAAAACATACATATATTGCATCTTGGTCAATTTAGAGGGAATGTATTTAATCATTAGAAACAATATCACAAGATATCTCATAACTTCTGTAAACAGTGGAAGCAACTTATAACAAAAGAAAAAAGTAAAAAGTAAATTTTAAATGTGAGTAATATAGAATACAAAAATAAAAAAAGATCAAAAGAAAAGACTACTTTACTTCCAATCACCAGAGCTGTGTTATGGTAAAAGAATAAATACAAATGGCTGAATAAAAATGTAAATGTTGAAAGCTATAAAAAGACATTGGTTATATTTACATAAAACGCAGCCTGTCTGAAATGTGCATTTGATATGACATGAATGGCTATTTTAATCCAGTATGCTTAAAGTTTAAGTTACATTCACTCTAAACACTCTTTATTATTATTTATATTAAGGGTTTTCAGGTGACCGGAAGAATTGGCATATCTCATGGTTTGCGTAGAAGTACCCGGATTACCGTGCACTTTTAAAACAATATCTCATGGTTTGTGTAAAGGTACCTGGATGGCTGTGCAATATTTTCCCAGACCTCATGGTTTGGGATGCGCGTGACGTGTAAAAAAGTGAATACGCGCTTAAATACGCAAAGGTTAAGACAATGGATGTGTAAGTGCAGCCCTTGCAAGATGCCTGGGTAAGGGCAAAATAATGTTTGCTACCAGTGTTTTATGTTGAAGTCAATACAAAAACATAAGGTCATTTAATGGTTAAAAATGAGGAACTAGGTTTCATGCAATTAATAATAATAATAATATCAAATGGCTTTTCTTTCTTGGGACACAAGGGTATATCACACATGCTTTGAAAATATTTCAATCGTCGTGCCGACTTGTAAAACATGCTCATCAGCTTGTGCGATATACCCTTGTATCCCACTCAAGGCCATTTAATATCATATAAATATTTCATGCACAACCATTTTTGATAGCTAACAAAAGTGATTTAATGTTGATCCCTTCACTTTGCTTCTCAAAAAAGTGTTTTCTTAAGAAAATACTTTGATAACCCTGTAATATTGCATTGAATTGGTAGATTGGTGGAAGTGTGTGACCCAGTCACATATGGACGGGTCATTGGAAGAATCTGACTTGGTCATGTGTGGATAGCTCCTGGAATGAGAAAGAAAGATACATGGTTGTGCATGGAGTTGTGAAGGCATGAAGCTTTGACATTTCCTATTGGCTAGAGGCTGCAGACTAAGGTCTTGTATTTTAGCCACCATTGACCAACAACCATTGTCAAGCTGTATAGAATTAGCCTAAGTCACAATAAAGTTTGTCTACACAGAGTCTGCTTGTAGAGTAGGACTGGTGTGGCACAAATGCTGCATTCTCTGGAATCACAAAATGCTGGTTTTTAATGGCAGGTGTTCACTCTAAAGAGTCGACCCTTCTGCCCAGTGTTTTAGAGTGAAACAATCTCAAATGAAATCCTAACACAAGCTTCTCACACAAACCCTTTTAATCCTTGGATTACTCTTGGTTACAATCGATTCTATTACAGTATTCCAGTCTTTAGCAAGTCGTAGCTAAATCATTTAGTACACAAGTCAATATGTAGACATTGCTTCCTTGTACAAGAAAAGAATTCCTTTATAGATGAGATGACTGAACACTGAGACTAGAACTCATCACCTTCTTGATGAAGTGACTAGGCACTGGAGACTAGAACTCATCACCTTCTTGACGAATTGTCCTGGCACTGGAGACTAGAACTCATCACCTTCTTGACGAATTGTCCTGGCACTGGAGACTAGGACACATTCCCTTCTTGATTAATTGACTGGGCACTGGAGACTAGGATCATTGGTTGAGTTGAGACCACTAGAGTATTAGCACACTGCCAAGAAACATAAGAACAAACATATAGAAAATTAGACAACACATACTGAAATGTATGTGACCCGATGCCTCAAAACCTACAATAAGTCGCCAAAATTATTTTTTTTGTTTTATACACTTTCTGAAAGTAGAGATTCTCAGCTTTCCAATGGTATATCACTTGCCTAGTTTACTCAATGATAACACCTTTAAATATCACATTCAGAATCATTATGTAACCAGCAATCAATAACTCCTATTCATAGAAAATGGCCATTTAAGTTTGGAACAAAAGAGTGCTAAACCTTCGCTCTATGTGTGCGAGCAAGTAAAACTGGGTATTCAAATGGCCATAGCAACCGGTATGAAGGGATTATCAGATTTTGCTGAATTTTGGCACTCTGCTCGAGAAGGACCCTATTCATTACTCACTCCAAAAATCAATTCAATACCTTTAGAGGTAAAGTAGTATTTTGGCATTGAATGAAAGTATTACAAAAGCTCTCCAAACATTCATTATCTTTGAACTTAGTGAAAAAAGGGAGTCATTTTAAAATGCCTCCAAAACATATTTCTAAGTCGAATTACAACTCACAAACTTGAGACATGATAGAATGATAATGAAACTACCCATTTCTATCAAAAACAGAAAATCAACTGATCCAAGCAAATTTACTATTTTGAGCTGTTTGCTACGTTGTGGTCCGTGCGACTTATTGTAGGTTCTGAGGCGGCAGGTCACATATCGTACGCTTACAATAGAAAAGATAATGACACAATAGAAACTTAATTTAATAAATTCATTTCCTCCTCTTATATCAGTTTAGAATGTTAATGAAAAAGATTATACAGACTTCTTATGACCTTTCTCTGTGACATATGTTAAACTTGTAACTCACATAATATATGAATAACATAACAAAAAAGAAATCAAGATAAGAAACAAACACGTATATACAGTTGATGACAGTTATATTTCCATAAATTTAGGGGCTAGAATTTATACACCAGACATATTTTCTATGTTGCTGCTTTTATTTCTCCGAATTTCCAATAATCACTTAGGTTATGTCAACTACCTTCTTGCATAACCCTCTTGGTTTATTTGTTTATATCTCTTGGTAAATTGGATGCAATTTAGTCATATTTACTAATCTTCATAGGCTTTGTATAGAGTTAAAGGCCAAGTCCACACTAATATCAAGTTGATTTGAATAAATAAAGTAAAATTAAACAAGCATAACAGTGAAAATTTCACTGAAATCGGATGTAAAATAAGAAAGTTACAGCATTTTGAAGTTTTGCATTATTTCATGAAACAGTGATATGCATAACATGGGCGGTATGCAAATGAGTGAACTGATGATGTCACACACTCACTTTTCCTTATGTATTTTATAATATGAAATTTCAAATATTTCAATTTTTATGGATGTGATAATCTCTCCCTTGTATCAAAATAAGTTACAATAATGATGATTTTACATGTTCCATAAGGAGTCAAACCATGTTTTACATTATTGAAGCAAAAAAAAATCGAAATATATGATGTTTCATATAATAAAATAAATAAGGAAAAGTGAGTGTTTGACATCATCGGTTCGCTCATTTGCACACCGCCCACGTTATGCATATCACTGTTTCAAGAAATAATGCAAAACTTCAAAATGCCGTAATTTTCTTATTTCACATCCGATTTCAATAAAATTTTCACTGTTATGCTTGTTTAATTTTACTCTTTATTCAAATCAACTTGATATTAGTGTGGACTTGGCCTTTAAGGTGATGTCAAGGTACATTAACGATCTCTATACTCACCACAGTGTTGGTCTGGATAGTAGATTAGTGTCATGAATGATGGAACTCTGTTTTGTCTGATAACTGGTCTAGCTTTCCAATCAATGTCTTGAATGATGGTCTCTCTTCTGGTTTCTGTTTCAACAAACACAAAGCAATATGAAATCAGAGGAATGTCTGGCCCCTTTAAAACATTCAATGGCATATAATGGACAAGAAAGAAGTATTTTGCTGGAAGAATGGTAAGCTTAGCGGTATGACAGGTTGAGAAAATTGAGTGCCCTATCTATGCATAAATCAAACGTCCAATCAACAGACTGCTATGAAAAATATTTGGTGTACTGTCATTTCTTTAAATAAAAGCATGTTATAACTAAGATTGTAAGACACATGTCCAGCAACAATCACTCTGTGGTCGATCAATAACATTACTCAAATTTTTAACTGTAATTTGGGACCACATACTATACATAACCCTAGCCTCAAACAGAAATCAAAGCCCTCAAACTGAATATTTGTCAAAGTAAAACCTGTAGTAAATGTTTCCAGAGCAAATGCTGGATAGCTTTAGTAGCATAAAGCTAATATGATAATTAAGACATATAAAGTGCATTACAAAGAAATGACCTGCTCAGAGCTAAGTATATATATATGTCATCTGTTTTCATAGGGCAGGTAGTGGAATATACAGGAAACAGGAAATCATTTCCCAACCAATACTGGATACAGGTTCTTTTGAAAATGTTGAGAGAGGGGTTGAAAAGGCAATGTGAATCGAGATTATATGGATGGCGACAATGATACAGAAATACATTTAGATCACTCCTTTACTTCTGATAGTATGGTTACATGTCGTTTTTCCAAAGGTTAATAATTCCAAAAGTTTGTTTTTCTGAAGGTTCGTATTTCCGAAGGTCCATTACTCTGACGGTTCATTACTCCGAAAATGAAACAGGGTTCATAATTCCGAAAATGAAGAAGCGTTCGTATTTCAGAAGATTCCTAAAAATTATGTGAGCTCTACTGCATTTTCTGAATTACAAACCTTTGTTATAACGAACCTTCACAGTAATGCATCAAACGTTCGGAATTATGAACCCTATTTCATTTTCGGAATTACGAACCTTCGGAGTAATGCATCAAATGTTTGGAATTATGAACCGTATTTCATTTTCGGAATAATTAACCCTCTGATATGGGGAATTAGTGTTTTAGAATTACAAACTTTCGGAATTATGAACCTTCAGAAAAACAAACCTTTGGAAAAATGAGTACCCCCCCCCCCAAAAAAAAAAATAGAATTATTATTCTTATTGAAAATGAACATTAATTTTCCTTTACTAAACACAGATAGTTTTCCTTAAATTTTTTAATGGATGTTTCTTCTTGCATTCTATTAAGCCAAGTATCTTCTTACCTCTCTCCAGCATTCCTTCATGATACGATACATTTGATATGGACAATGATCAGGACGGTCCATACGATAGTTGTGCCTTGTGACCTGATCAACAACCTCTACATTGCTCATGGCAGGGTATGGAGCTAGACCACCAGAAAATACCTCCCACATCAAGATACCTGTAAAGATTATTTATTTATTCATTTATCTAAAAGGATTTATTGATGAAAATAATCATTCGCGGCTTGTGGGCCGAATTGTAGATTTTTGTTTACAAAAGATAACACAATATTAACGATATACGAAGAAACATAATAATATGGAACTATGATAAGACATCTGAGCCTGATCAGTTAGTCACGGACGGACATTTGACAAATTTCTAAAGTTTGAAGACCTGTAGAAAATAAGTATGTAATTGCAAAGAGCTATTTCATGCTTCATTGTGAAGGGCATCAGTGAAGGAGTTGAAATATGATAAAATTTGGTTGCCATGGTCACCTACTAAAATTAAAATCCATAAAATATTTGATGTCACGGACGGACAAATTGTCTGCTCTTAACCGATCAGGCTCATCTAACATAAATAAGATAGAATATACATACACAACTTTGTAAATATGACAATAGCAAGCTTCAATAACAATGTATAAAGAATCATTTATAAATTCACCCCACTGTGAGAAGTGGTCAATATCAGATTAGCATTCATCATCTATATAGTGATCTGTCCAAGGGCAGGTTTAGTGACCCTATCATCCCCTTGAACAACTTTCTCTCAAAGTGATTTAATTCTGAACCAACTGCTTCTCTTTACCATATCCTATTCCATCACAATAGGCAATGAAATTATCCAGGAATGCTATGCAAGGTACCCCTTGTGTCATCTCTTCTTCATCACTAACTGCGATCACTAAGCTGTAATGTTGCATTATGTGTCCTAACTAATTTTTCTGTTGTCTTTGAATCATTTTTAGAAAAATAATATGCACATGTACAAAATTTAGATAAGCATTATGGGTATTAATATGGTATCTAATTAAAGCTTGGAATGACCAATCAATGAAAAAAAATTAAGTGAAATTACTGATGATTGTAAACCTCTCCTCTCTCATCAACAAACTTGATAGCATGTATGTTGACAAATGTTTGGTAATTGCTTATCCTTGAATCGATTCTTATTTACACAGTACAGTTACACTTCAGATTATTGTAAGCAACTTACCAAATGCCCATACATCTGACTTGCTGCTGAATCTTGTGTAATGAAGTACTTCAGGTGGAGCCCACTTGATTGGAAATTTGGTCCCTGAGCTTGTATACTCATCATCCATTACATACCTGGATAATTAAAAATATACACATATCATGGAATAGTACTAAAGAAATAATGAGCCGGTATACTCATCATCTATTACATACATGGATACCAAAATGATATCATGGAATTCTATTAAAGAAATAATGAGCTGGTATACTCATCATCCATTACATACCTGGATATTAAATTATATCATGGAATAGTACTAAAGAAATAGTCATTATCCATTACATACCTGGACAATTAAAACATTTAAAACAATTAAAAGACAATGGAATATTAATCATATCATATTTGGAGTTAAAATATGAACAAAGATGATATTGAGGAAATGATCGGAAAGAGAAAATTAAACTAAATGGGAAAACAAGGAAAAAAGGGACCAGGAAATAAAACTAAAACATAAAAAGAATGAAAACTGGAAAAAAAAGAAAGACCCTAATTTGAAGAAAACTGGGATCTTTAAATAGGAAATTCTTCCTCAAGGTTTCACAGACCTGAAAACAACTACTTATAGATTCCAGAAAAGAAATATGATGACAGAGACATGTGCATGCAAAGACTTCTGGTGATGAGGTTAAGAAACCTACCTTGTAAGACCAAAATCTGCTACTTTGACAATGTGCTTGTCACCTACTAGACAATTCCTGGCCGCCTGGAAATGAATAAGATAAATAATATATGGTACACTAAACAGGCTTAAATTATATTCTCTTGTGAATCTTGATTCTCACATGAAATAAAAAAAGTGGATAATCTTTATACTGTTCTGGATTATTGTAGTTCACTTAACAATTTGTTTGCAGAACTGTACAGTAGGAATAGTGTCAAAATAAAAAATCTATTTCTACCAAAAGGGTAAAATATTGTTTCTGTTTCTTAACATAAAATTTATGATGAGCAAAGTTTCAGATCAAGTAGTAAAGATTATATGCAATTCAGAAAATCATATAGCATTCTTTTAATCAAAACCAGCATGAGAATTTGCCAAGTCATAATTTATGATTTAAAGTTATTAAAATGTATCCTTTAAAAACAAAAAATCCATGTTCACATGGAATGTTGACCAGCAAAAGCTTTAGGAAGCCGAGTGTGACTTGCCCCTAAACACTTGAAAAAAGCCAATGTAAATAAATAAGGCACCATGCCATCACATTCTTGTTGAGTGGTTGTAATGCATAAAATCTCTCTACAGAAAGTAGGCCTTGCAAAGAAGATTTTGATTCTAGAGGTGTGTTGACTTACCAAGTCTCTGTGTATGAAGTGTTTGGATTCTAGATAGGCCATACCAGCACATACTTGCTGAGTCATGTAGGTCAGTATAGCCTTGTTCTCTAGTAACATGTACCCGTGTGTTCTGAGGTATGACAACAGGCAACCTGTAGTAGGGGTGGTAGAGGTTGTAGGTGGTGTAGGGGTTGTATGAGTGGTAGAGGTGGTAAGGGTGGTAAGGGTGGTAAGGGTGGTAAGGGTGGTAAGGGTGGTAAGGGTGGTAGGGGTTGTAGGGATGGTAGGTGTTGTAGGGTTTGTATGGGCGGTAGAGGTGGTAGGGTGGTAGGTGTTGTAGGGTTTGTACGGGCGGTAGAGGTGGTAGGTGTTGTAGAGGTTGTATGGGTGGTAAAGGTGGTAGGTGTCGTAGGGGTTGTATGGGTGGTAGAGGTGGTAAGGGTGGTAGGTGTCGTAGAGGTTGTATGGGTGGTAAAGGTGGTAGGTGTTGTAGGGGTTGTATGGGTGGGAAAGGTGGTAAAGGTAGTAGAGGTGGTAAGGGTGGTAGAGGTGGTAGGTGTTGTACGGGTGGTAAAGATGGTAGGGTGGTAGAAGTGGTAGGTGTTGTAGATGTTGCATGGGTGGTAATGGTGGTAGGGGTGGTAGGAGAAAGTGGTAGAATAATTTGTGCTTATTATATCATTACTATTCTATTACATTGAATAGATGGAATAATTTGTGTTCTCAAACATCTAAACCATACAAGTAGGTTTAATCTGACATTACACATGAGAGCCAAATAGTGAGTAATGTGACTAATTAATTACCTTTTGACATGTACTCTGTGACAATACAGAGAGGTCTCTGTGCTGATGTTACACCATAGAGCTGTACTAGGTTTTCATGTTGTAACTCTCTGTAAATGAAAAGAGGATACAAATCATAAAGTCAATATATTTGTATTAAAATTACTAATGTGCATGTATTCTGCATGTAGTATCACTATCATTGTCTATATGGAATATGATTCCTTTGTTATTGTGGTACTTACAACAATGAACATTATTAACTAATGAACTACATGTACATCATTAAAACCACTTCCATCTTACCAATGTAGTGATGACCTATATCACCATTGCCAGCATCATAATCATCATCAGACCGTGTAATCACTACCACCGCCATCACCACCACGATGATGATCTTCATCATCATCGCCACATTTATTTCATGATCATGATCATGATCACCATTATCATTTTCATCGTCTTCATCATCTTACAATCATTATCACCATCATCATTATCATCATCATCATCATCATATTTACAGAACTTACTTCATGATTTTGGCCTCATCAATGAAGTCTTCCTCTGACATAGAACCTTCCTGCATTCTTTTGACTGCTACAAATCGGTTGTTATGGGTCAGTTTAGCCAAATGGACAACACCAAACTGACCTCTTCCTAACTCCTGTAGGATCTTCAGTTCGGACCAATTGATCTCCCATTTTGCTGTAGAAAAGAAAGGAACAACCATAAATGGACATGAAAAGAAACTAACAAATAAGGGATACTGTAAACATGATCGTAAATTGAATTGAATTTCATTAAAAATCATTGATTTATATCAATATTCTGAAAGAAAGCATACAAGAAAATTATCATTAAAGAGTACAAAGTGCAAACTGCAATATAATTTAGTGAGCTAACAAGATGTTAACAAGAGTTAACAGAAATGTTTTAGGTGGAAGCTGTTGTGATAATTTTCCTATCAGCTTAAATAGACCATTTCATACTTTACAACAAGACTAACTTGTACTCTGCAAGAGGAGGAAAGTGCAGTAGCACAGACAGGTGTACTTACTTGATCCAAGGCCTGCTGTAGTTGGTAATGTAAACCCAGGTGGATTCCGTAACCTTGTTATTAGTCCTACATGAATCAATCAAGGAAGATAATACAAAAGTTAATTTTGTGTGTTTCAAAAAAAAAAAAAAAACCCAGTTATTTACAGCAACAGCAGGAATGACAATAACGATACAGAGTTATATTCCGTTCACCTTTTTAGAAATGGGACAAAATGTGCAAAAAATCCATTGACCCAATAACTACATGTAATGATATGACAGGAAGTACAATAACAAAAGGAAGTCCAAAGGTAATATAGATTACAATCAGAGATAGGAATGATAGTCTATATATTCCACTTACTCAAAAATCCACTTTTGGAGGAACAAACTTTGGCAGTACTTTGAAATAGTAATTATTTTGCTATTTATAATTCAAAATCTTTAAAACCTAATGGAAAACTTTGAGGGGGGGGGGGTTACTAATGTGTACATGGGCTATATACATTTAATACTCCTCCCTTCCATTGCTAAAAAGTAAATTCTGAATGAAAATGTTTGTAATCCAAGTTACACTTGATAACACGGCATTTTGTGCATCTTTTACTACATTAGCAAAGTATATCAATAATTTTAGGTTTGTTCAAAGGGGAATAAACGGACAGAAGAACCCTGGAGTTACTAAAAATAATTAAAGGAATGCAGTAAAAAGAAAGTTAGGAAGGGGAACGTGAAAAGGAATGATAGAAATATAAGAGCAAGCAAAAGGGACCCTTTAACCCTTTCAGGACAGGAATTATTACAGGGCTAAATTGATCACATTTTGTTCTTCAAATTGGCAACAATGATATATTTTTTTTAGTGCTACATGGTTCTAATAAGGTGTAATATGTCTTGAAAACAATATATGGTTATGAATTTATTGAAAAGTTGAAAAAATTACCAATTTTGATAAAAAAACAATGATTTTGAACCTCTCAAATTGTTGCCAATTTAAGGATTTTCAACCTTATTCTCGTTTCTAAAATTCTAGCATCAAACGCAATAATGGTCATGCAACAAAAAGGACATAGTTTGTACAGAAATGTTTGCTCTTTCTACTCATGTATCTGGTATAACTTTTAGAGCTCTGAATCAAAATTTATTGAGCTAAACCACAAAATGTGGTCAATTGTCTCGAAAGGGTTAAAAGGAATTTGTAGTTATCCATCACTCACCGCCAGCATTGTGTTGATGGTATTCTATGAGTTTAGCCATATCCCGGAAACAATGCTTCTCAGCGACATAAAACTCCTTGGCTGCGTTCTGTTTGATGTGGTAGTGTCTCACAACATCTTCTCCACTTGGTCTGTACATGGAGGGAAATGAGATGCAAATATGAGAAACTGATTACTATTCATACTATGTTAAAGGCTCTATTCTACAAAGAGTTCACACAGCTTTAATCCTCTGGTTCTAATCTGCTTTTGCATTTAAAAGAAGAAATATCAACATAACAATTTTCTTTGAAAAATAACCCCAAAAAACAAGAAAAATAAAAATCCATTATAAAACATATTAACAAGCACAACAGCCCTCATATTTAATTAATTGTAGACCCATGGAATGCGGGCTAACTCGGCACTAGGGCGAAGTCGGCCCTACCGGAAATTCGAGGCCGAGTTAGCCCGGAGAGGTTGAATCGATCATGAAATACCAATCCATAAGGTTTCATTTTGATTACTAAATACTAGCCAAGAATACGTTTTTAAACCGTTCTTTTGATAGAATTGTATGAAATACTTATTTTGAAGTTCATCTTGCAATTTTCTAGAGCTAATATCATCATATGAAAGTGACATTTTAGGCAGTTTAATCACAATTCACAGCTCGCATTCGCAATCGCCGTGCGTTGCACTCACTGACTCAGTGACTGGCCATGGGTTTGGTACTCGGACTTGATGAATGAATTACTGCAAAATTCCGTAGATATTAATGTCTGTAACATAAACTGAAACTAACAACCGTTCATTTGATTATATTAAAATTACTTCCATAAATTCTTGATGGATAACATTTTTTTTACCGACTGTGAGGTTTTGCAATATGTGTGTCCGACTCGTCGCTCCGAGTCCATGCAAACACAGTGCACGCTACGCACGGCCGGCGATTGCGAGCTGTGTCGTGTGATTAAACTGTCTAAAATGTTACTTTTACATCATGTTACATCAAGAAAATTGCAAGATTATCATCTGAGTATTTCATACAATTTTATAAAAAAGAATGGTTAATAAACGTATTCTTATCTAGTAATCACAACAAAACTTTACACATTGGTATTTCATGATCGATTTAAACCCTCCGGGCTAACTCGGCCTCACTTTTCCCGTAGTGCCAAGTTCGCCCTAGTGCCGAGTTAGCCCGACCCCCCCTAAATATTCCACTAGAATGAAATAAAAGCAAGTGGAAGGCTCTCAGGGAAAAAAATTAGTGACCTAGATTTCAACTTATGTTTCTACACAAATTAACCACTTTCTGCTGAGATCTGATTACTTCCTATATAAATAAGGGACTAGAGAATAGATGAACAAACCTAGTGCTACAAGTTAGTTCTGGATTCAAGTGAATGAAGTCGGCTACTTATATTTATGTAGCACAATAGATATACTCACCCCTTTTCTCTGGCTAATACAGAGAGTGTACATAGCCCTGGCATGCGTGAATTCCTCACAGTAAAGCATCCATCTCTGCCTTCCTGTTTTAGCTCCAGTTCTGTTCTTTGTCTTGACCAGGATCCATTAAACCAGCTTCAAAGAGAGTTAATCATAAAACACACATTCAGTACATGTATATCAATATCAGTTTCATGATATAGAAATCTAATAGTGCTCTGAAGGGGTTGTAACACATCTAATGACTTGTGTCAATATCTTATATTGTATAATGTATACATTACGTCTTTATGAAGCATACGTTCTTCCTTGTTTCCCCTTCTGTGCGACTAAGTTTACAAATAACTATCTTAAATCAACTTCCAAGAGTCAAATTAAATATTTAAAATCTTTGTTTCATTGTTTGATTTTGCTTTAAGTATCTTCAAAAAGAACAGTCTTCATAAATGATAATGTATGTACCCGTTTCAAGAAATATATTAGGTCTAAATTAAGATTGGAACATTCACACTCTTTGGAACGATTTGCTGCTGGCAAAGAAGGGAGTTATCTAGTTCAACTGTAGAAATAGTATTTCTGGAAAGATAATAGACAAGTGTTTGTTACTTCTATATTTCAGTACCCTATGGATCAGTATCCTCTTATTCCATGTCCTCTGTTTATCTTATCATTTGATAAACATAAAGTCTTGATTATATTGCCATATATCCATCACATACTCATCTAAACTGTAATTTTACACATGCTCTCTTTATAGAATCTATAAAACAGACAGAAAGAGAGAGAGAGAGAGATCTTGGTTTCAAATAGCTTTGTAAACAGTTCGTCTTCTACATGTAAGTACAGGGCTACCTATCACCAAGGGGTAAAGTTATATTTGTGTTTCTCAAGTCTCGACTATGTTGCATAATATCCAAACCAATGTTATCCACATTCATTCCATGGACAGTTTCATTTGCCCCCCTTTTTTCCTTGAAATCAGTAAAATCATACCTGATTTTGTTATTTGCTAAATAAATTTATGTATCTACCTATGTCCCTCCCTCCGTCCCCTCTCCTTGCCCAGCAACATGTCCTAAACGTTGTCTCTGGCAGCTCGTTAGAGGAAGATGGCGGGCGTGCGCTCGCGCATGTGACTATGGGAAGGCGTCAAACGGGGGTGGGGCGTGCGCGAATGTGACTTTTAGTTTCTCGGTGGTAGCGTAGTTTGGACCAAACTAGCAATAATAGGTAGATACATAAATTTATTTAGCAAATAACAAAATCAGGTATGATTTTACTGATTTACTACAATAAATTAATGTATCTACCTATTATTGCTAGACTAGCACGGATAAAAATCCGGGGTGGCATGTCCCAAGGGAAGAAGACTAACGGGGGTCAACGGCAGAAGATGCCGCCCTCAAAGACGAAGTTGCAAACTGCACTTCTCCTGAAGGAATGTCCTTCAGATAAAAAGAAGTGAAAGAGTTAGGAGACCGCCAAAAAGCGGCCCTCAAGATGTCTTCTAGGGCAATGCCCTGAAAAAGCGCCCAAGAAGTACTAATGCTTCTGGTATCATGCGCTCTAGGTTTGCTATCCGCGAGAAGGGCCTCTGGGCCAGCGGCCTGGATGGCCTCGACAATCCACCTCGTCCGAGCGGCAATCTTTGGTTCTGTCTAAGTACCATTTTAGCGCCCTCACCGGACACCAGACTTTGTCCTCCTTGACTGAGGAGAAGTCTGACAGGGGGCTGAGAAACACCTCAACCGATCCGGAGGAAGCCGTCTGGTTTTTGGCTACAAAGGAGGGCTTGGGGATAAGGCGAACACCTTGCCTTTCCCAACAGATATGACCAGGAGAGGTACAAAGAGCATGAAGAGAGCTTCTTCTTTGCCCTGAAGCTATGGCGATAAGAAAAATGGTCTTGACAGTCACATGATGGAGAGAAGCCTTGCTCATCGGTTCAAAGGGAGGCTTTGATAGCGCGTCCAGAACCTTAGGAAGGCTCCAAGCAGGAGACAGCTTTGGATTTGCTGGTCGTTGTAGGAAAAACGATCTCAGCAACTTAGTCAGGTAATGGGAGCTAGAAACTCCCGAGCCGTCCGGAAAGGCAACATGAATGGCAGCAATGGCAGAGCGGTATCCACGGATAGTGGAAAGAGATCTACCCTTATCAAATAAGGAGATCAGAAAATCTGCAATAGTGCCCACAGAAGCCTCACGGGGTGAAACCCCGAGGTCTTCACACCAAACTGAAAAGGCCTCCAGACGGGAGTTGTAAAGAGATCTAGTGGAATCTCTACGACTCTGGACTATAAACTGAGAGGCTCTCTCAGAGAGTCCCGAAGCTCTAGCGTCTCCCCCGATAACGGCCAAGCGGTCAAGTGAAGGACCTCGGGCCGATGATGGAGGATCCCGGACAGAGGCTGGGACACAAGGTCCGGCCTCAGTGGAAGTGGAAACGGCTGTCCCGCCAGGAGGGACAGGAGTAGAGGAAACCAAGGTCTCCTCGGCCAGCGCGGGGCTACTAACAGGACCCACGCTCGATCCTCCTTGATCTTTCTCAGAACCTGAGGGATCAAAGGAAACGGAGGGAAAGCATACCCTCGAAAATGTCCCCAATGGAGAGCGAAGGCATCGAGTGCCCAAGCCTCCGGGTCCCGTACCCGAGAACAGTACCTCGGAAGACGGTGGTTGAGAGTGGTCGCAAACAGATCGATCTCTAGCGGCGCCCAAGTAGCGCGGAGAAGATCGAAAACCTCCTGATGGAGGGACCACTCGGATGGGAGACACTTGCCCCGGGACAGAAAGTCTGCTATAAGATTCTCTTGTCCGGGAATGTAAGAGGCTATCGGGACAATGTTGTTTGTCCGACACCACCTCCATAACTGGGCGGTAAGAGAGTTCAGGGAAACTGAACGAGTTCCACCCTGACGATTGATGTAGGCAGCAACCGTGGTGTTGTCCGTAAGGATAAGCACGGAGTGCCCCACAATCGTGCGCCTGAAATGGCGGAGCGACATGAATGCCGCCAGCATTTCCAGTACATTGATATGGGGAAGAGTGTGCAGATGAGACCAGTCCCCCGAAATCATCTCGTCCCTACAATGGCCGCCCCAGCCCAGAAGGGACGCATCCGTCGAGATGGACACTGACGGAAGAGGGGTGCGGAGAGGCTTGCCTCGCGCAAGAAATGTCTCGTCTGCCCAGGGGGCGAGAAGACGTCTGATCTCCCTCGGTAATGGAATCCATACTCTGAGGGAGTCTACGCTCGGCGAAAAGAACTTCAAAAGGTGCCACTGGAAGTGCCTCATCAGAAGTCTGCAGTCTGGCAGTACCTCCACTAGACTTGCGAGGTAGCCCAGAAATTGAAGCCAGCGCTTGGCCCGTACCTTGCGAGAAAGACGCAAGGACCGAGCAGCTGACGTAATCGTCCGAATTCTGTCGCGGCTGGGGCGGGCGACCTGATTCGGGATGTCTATCTCCGCACCTAAGTACACTGGGGTACGAGTGGGAGACAGCTCCGACTTCTCCCAGTTGACTATAAATCCTAGCTCCTGAGTAGTCTGGAGCAGGAGGTGCAACTGGTCTCGGAGCACAGGCTCTGAATGTGCTACCAGGAGCCAATCGTCCAGGTAGACAAAGAGTCGGAGACCGCGATTCCTTAGGAAGGCGGCTAGAGCTGACACTACCTGAGTGAAGACACGGGGAGCTGGTCTCAGCCCGAATGGTAGGGCACGAAACCTGAAAGTTTCGCCTTGGAAGGCGAATCCCAATAGATCCCGCGAGCGTGGATGTATCGGGATATGGAAATATGCGTCCTTCAAATCTAGCGAAATCGCCAAATCTGTCCGCTCGATTGTCGGCAGAATGGACGCTAGTGTCTCCATCCGGAAGTGTTCCGGAGGGATAAAGGTGTTGATGACCTTCATATTGAGGATCATCCTCAGCTTCCCCGAGCGTTTTGGGATCACAAAGATCGGGGAGAGACACAGATGTGGGTGGTCTCTCACCTTCTCTATAGCGCCCTTCTCCAGCAGTAATCGTATCTCGGCCGAGATATGCTGCTGATGAAGAGCGGACGAGACTGGCGGGCGGATACGGATGGCGCCGTGCGGGACGGGCTCTGCAAGTTCTATGAAGAAGCCGTCTCGCACGACTGAGAGAACGAAGCCGTCCTCGGTAATTGCTTCCCAAGCGGGAAGGAAATACCGTAGTTGTCCGCCTACCTGGTGATCCACTGCTCGGGGCGCACCCTCAAAAGGCCTGCTTGGGCTTGGCCGGAGCCTTGCCGCGGGCCCTATTACTCCCCTTACCTCTGGGAGAGTCCCTACCTCGAGCAGACTTGGGCTGCTGACCGGTAGGTAACGCCACGCGAGGTGGAGCCGAGCTCACCCGCTGATGGCGTGGAAGGGGGGGCACCGACGTCCTAGCCTTCGGCTTAGGAGGTTGAGCCGGCTGACGTGGACGGAATTGCCTCGACAATTCAGCCGCCTGCTTACGGGAGTCGATCTCGCGCTGAAGACCAGCGGCGAACTGACCCCCAAACAGATGCTCCCCCGACTGGGGAATCCCCGCCAAAAGGGAGGGGATATCCCTCTCCAGAACCCCTAAGGACGAGAGAGCAATCTCTCTCCTAGAGTTCGTGGCCTGGACAGCTGCAGCAGTCAGCTGCGACCACAGAGATCCTGTCAAAACAAGCAGGATCTCGTCCAAAACCAAGCCGTCAGACTCGGAAACCTGAAGTTCCCGAGACCTGACCTTGAGGCTGATTAAAGAGCCCAGGTAGGCCGTGAGCCGCAGGCCAGATCTGGCGTGGGTCTCAAAGTCACGTGCCTGCCTATCCTTGGCTGTGTAACTCCTACTCTTGAAGTTCACGCCAAGTCTCGCCCCGACATGCCCGATGTCAGGCGAGAATTTCTTCGGTTGGAAAAAACCAACTGAATCTTGGGGTCGGAAAGCGTATTCCTTGGCAAAGGGACGCTTCCTACCAATTGAAGCCCCAGGCAGCGACGACTGTTCAGCTATGCCCTCATAGGCAGTCTTGAAATCGTCAGTAAGGGGTATCCCCGATGAAGGGGCCCTTTGCCTGAAGAGAAGAGAAGCCTGAGCCGAGTCCGGCTGGGCCGGCGGGAAAGTCTCAGATAAGTATCTCTCCAAAAGAGCCTGCGCGTCAGCTGCCAAACCACGAGGGGGTTGGGGGACCGCACTGGCTTGTGACTCGGAATCAGAGTCAACATCAGGGTCGGCTATGTGGGAAACCTGGCCCCAGGGGGGCGGGTGCATCCACGAGCCGTAAGTCTCCTCACCGGGAGGGGCGCCAAGCGCCGCGTGAGTAGGAGCAGCTCTGACCGGGCGGCTCTGGGCCTGCCGGGATCGAGCATGACCCTCAAGGGGCCAATCATGACCGGATAGTATTGATCTGTCATGAGCAAGAGGCTTTTGACAGCCTGGAACCTGTAAATTAGGACCGGATATCGGCAAACCGGGGCCGGATATCGGCAAACCGGGGCCGGATACCGACAAACCGAGATCGGAAACCGGTAACTCGGGGTCGGATCTCGTCGAACCGGAACCGGGTATAACCGGGTCAAGGTTCGGATCACCCAAGTCCACGGACTGGTCAGGGTCCGAGGGTGGGTCCGTGCCACCCGCGGTCGGCTGGGAGGTAGCGGGTAACCACCTGCTCTTCTCCACAACTATCTTCAAGAAACGAAGAAGTTCCGCCTGATCGACCGCCGAAGGAGAAGGGTCTGGCGTCTTAGAAGAGGCCTTGCACTTCTTCCTAGTCGTAGTCATAGGTGTACCCGAGGCAACCTTGGACTTTGACTTAGAGAGAGACTTGGCCGAATGGTGCCCTTTGGACTTCTTGCAAGGGGGGGCAGAGCCCTCCGGCAAAGAAGTCGGCACCTCGGCCGTACCCGAGAGGCCGTGCTTGGCAGGGCGCTCGGATGATCTCTCACGGCTACGCTTGGCCCGTTTAGAACGGGGGGTAGCCGTCTCCGTGGTGACTAGGGTTGAGTCAGGGCTAGCCGAGTCACTAAGAGTATATAGAACACTGGAAGGAGAAACTCCAGCGTCTTTGCTCAGGTGGGAGCCAGTGGTCGGTGCCCCGACGGCTCCCCCTGAGCGGACATGAGTGCCAGTGGCCGGTAATCCGGCGACACTCACGCCCTGAGATCGGGGGCCAGTGGTCAGTAATCCGACGACCCCCTCGCCGGGACTGCGAGTCCCGACTGTTGTTGTAAAGCCGAGCCCGGCCGCTGCCGGGCTAGCAAACAACGAGGTGCTTGTCCCTGTCCGAGACCCACTGATCGCAGGGGTCCCTAACTTACCTTTCGTCGACAAGCCTGGGAAAATAATCCCTGAACAAGACGACGATTTCACGCCCGTACCCCCGGTAGTTAGTGTACTGCGTATCATCGGAGATGAAACCGTGAAACTAACTTCCGCCGTGTCAGCCTGCACACTGGCGGGGCCGGTACGGGTAACAGGATTCAAAGAAACAGACGAATTCATACTGATCCTGAAATGATAAGAAATAAGAGACAAGAACGTAAGGGTGTAAATAAATAATTAGCACATAGTATTTCTAAAGAAAATACAACTAAAAGCGTTACCTACGAAGGGAACAAAAACAACACCCCGGGGGCTATGCACGAACAGCCAACAAGGGAAAACCCTAACGAAAGTAAACAAAGCGCTAAGCAGCGGATTGCTAGCCCAGCGAACGTGCGTAAAGCTATGTCGCCGGGAGGAACGAAAGGGGAAGAAAAGCGAGACAGAAAATAAACTAATTTCCTGTCTTACAAAAAAAATGACTGGGAAGTCCGTTCCACCAAATTAATAAGGATTAAAAGGAGAACGGAATTATTTGTCAAGCAGTATCAAAAAGCGCAAATTAGAGAAGAATCTCAAATTTTGGCGCAGTGACTTATCTTGATGTGTTTATTCTACGGCAGCGAGAATGAAAAGAGGAAGATGGCGGGCGTGCGCTCGCGCATGTGACTATGGGAAGGCGTCATACTGGGGTGGGGCGTGCGCGAATGTGACTTTTAGTTTCTCGGTGGTAGCGTAGTTTGGACCAAACTAGCAATAATAGGTAGATACATTAATTTATTGTAGTAAATGAATAGGGTTTTTTTTTCAATCGTTCAGAAAAATTCCAAATTGTAGAAATCATTATCATCCCATAGGGCTCAACACTTCCAAAGATCTGGTAAATATGGACCCACAGAATTTCACTTTGAACCCCAAAATATCAAATGAATATAAGCCTGGTGTATGCTGACCCAAATATTAAACTCTACACCCCTAGAGGAAAGTGAATGTGGGAGCCCAATATTATCAGCAATGATAATTGTTTTTGACCTCAACTTGAGATTGGAACTAAGTACTAGCAATGAACTCAATACAATAATAATACTTACTCGTATCTTTCTAGGCCTGTTGAATATTTACTCTTTTCTTCTACATAGTTGCTGGGTATAAAACCTTCACATCTGCACAGGATAAAATAGGAAAATAGTTTGGATAGCGAGAGAAGTGAGAAAGAAAAAGAAATCAAGAGAGAGTGAGGAAGGGTGGGGGGGGGGGAGGGGAAGTGTAGAAGTTAAGAGGTATGACAAGAGAGGGAGAAGGAAGGGTGGGAGGGAAGAAAAAAAAGAGGGAGAGAGATAAACAAAATAAACATGATATTAAATAAATTTCTGAAAAATCAGCTACCTGTAGTAAGTACATGAATCTATGTTTGCATAAATATCTACATTTAAAAATATTTCTCACATGTTTTAATTAAAACTGAATAATCGGACATGAAAGGTGTACAAATAATACTTTGGAATATCAATATTTGAGTATAACAACTAAACATCAAAAGAAAAGAACTATTCACATATTCTTTGATAAATTAAGACTTGTCTTCCTCATTTCTTTTTTGGATAAAGATCAGTTTACTATAAACTTGACCAAATTTTGTGATATTTCCTCAAGTTTGGCATATTACATTATCTTTGAAGTAAGTGTTTTCATTCTGATGAAAAGAGAATGGTATAATTGGCAGAATTCTTGAAATAAGATTATACCCTGGACATGATAGGCAAGAAGGAAGTCTACATAAAATCTAGTCTTCCTGTTTTAATAATAACAATATAGCTCATACTAATAACAACCATACTAAGCTATATTGTATGAATACAAGAAGTGGCTTGTTCTAACTTGTACGTGACTGATGGATCCTAAAAATGTTCTTGATTGATTATGAGGGTGCCATTTTCATTCTCTCAAAAGCCTATTCTTCGAATCTCTTCTGGTGATCTCAACTGCCACTAATTATGCTTTATTTTTTATTATTCAGAAGTGAAAAACATGAATGACATGTTTCGTTCCCATGCATGTATTCCATCCACAATTACACCTATTAGTATGCTGCAAATATAAATATCTTTATAATTTGTAAATTTCAAGATGATTCACAGGTTGTAGTTAAATGCAGTTGGAAAGCCCCTACTAATCACACAACAATCGGACTAATGGTTGCCAATTTACTGCGACGTATCTCCGATTGGAGACGACAGCTCAAGTAAGCTCTGCTACTCTAGATTAGTTTATGATGAATGAGTTCAGAGCGAATATGGGTCACCATGATGTAATGCGGACAAGAATCTAAGTGAGGGATATCATGCTTAGCTCCAGAGGATTAATCCTCTATTGATATCACATTCAGGAAGTCCATGTTATTACACTCATCCATATAGTCATTCTATGTTACTGCAGCTGGTTAAATGAGAGTGTATTGGACATTTAAAGGTACTAGTTGACACTACATACATACATACATACATGTAGCTTTCTTATATGCATTTTTAAGTTTAATGGTCTACATGTAGTGCCCTGATAAAGATACAATTCTACTCTCTATGGAAAATAATTCAAACTTCTCAACCTCTGCCAATGACATTATTCCATAAGCATTACGATTTTAATTAGATACTTGTTACTGTTCCATAATAATCTTGGTCATCCGGAAATATGAAGTGTACAGTGGTATTAGCTGTGATACCCAACCGCATCTCAAAATTTACCAAATTAAAATGAAATAAAGTAAAATCGAAATAAAAATTCATATCAAATAAAAATTAACAAAAAGAAATAGTAACATTCCCTTTTATTTGCACAAAAAAAAGAAAGAATATATCATGTATCTCAATGTGCACTGTACAATGTACATACAAATTCAAGCAGGGTATTCTGATATTCATAATCTGCAGTAATAACCTTTAAAACAGGTCTTATATCAGCACTATTCAAGGAAGCACAATTTATCATTTCAGCTTAACAAAATTGACTTTCTATATACACACTTTCAACTAAAAGGGAACCATATGCATTGTATTCAATTGAGCTTAATAATAGCAATGCACAAGGTCTATTTAAAACATCCTTTTATTAATAAGGTACAGCTACAATCACTTTGAAAAGGATGCTAATTGCAGAGGTCTCCTACAGAAACTACGAATGTAAACTAGTTTGACGTCAATCTCATCATACGTTTCAGCACTTATCATCAAGACCCCACTCATATACTATGAACTAAAACTACCAAATACATGTACAAGTAATGTAAGTACCAAGGAAACTGTATTCTAACAACCTTCTTCTGTTTCTTCAATGGATGCAATCACTATACATGCACATATGCTCATTCAAAGTAATACTTCCGATTACATAAAGTCATGTGTATCTCCTTAAAACCTACATTTAAAGGGGAAGTTCACCCTGAAGATTACTTGAGTTTAAAAAATGCAGAAAAAATAAAGAAAAATATTGGCGAAGGTTTGATGAAAATCGGTCAAATAATAAAAGAGTTATGAGTATTTAAAGTTTTGGATTCGTGACGTCACATGCGAGCAGCTGCCCATTGGTCATGTAATAAATATTCTATATATTCGCATTTTTTTTACGTTTCACGATAAATTAATATTGTTTCTTTTCAGAATCTAGTATTGAATAACATTTCTGACAATATATCAAATGCACAGACGAAAATATTCTAAATTTTTTGAGAAAACTGTATTTTATGGAATATTTATCACATTACATAATGGAGGAGCTGCTCGCATGTGACGTCACAAAATCAAAACTTCAAAAGTCCATAACTCGGTTATTCTTTAACGGATTTTGTCCAAACTTTCGCCAATATTTTTCTTTATTTTTTCTGCATTTTTTAAACCCAAGTAATCTTCGGGGTGAACTTTCCCTTTAATGCAATATCAAATATAGTGTTAGTATGGACAACTAATTGGAAAATTGTTCTTTGAGGTGATACAAATGAGACTACATTGCAGTTGCTCATAATGCACTTGACTCTCATCTCTAATCATATGCAGAGTTATGTTATGACAATACCAGGCCACGCTAGGAGTCTGCCAAGATTAATATAGGCATGATATGTAATACTGCTTTAGCAGTTGTCATTTAATTAATAGGCATGTATTTTAATGTTCAGGTTTGTCATGGCTGTTCATATATACTATACATGTACATATGGTCTGCTGGGAGCCAGAAGGGCATTAATTACCTCTAACCCTCTTCTACCTATCAACATATGTATACATTTAAAACCTATCCATGTGTACAAGCATGTGTTAATAGCAAAACAAAAACAAAATAAATTGTAGTATAATAAAAAGAAAATAGATGGACATTGTGCATGCAAGAATGCATATATTCTAAACTCCATCATGTCTGAGCTGTACACGTATCAATTAAGATTAGAGATTTGCTGAGAGCTTGGACTTTTTGTTTCACAGCAAGTAAATAAAGACAAATACTGTCAGGAGATCTTTCAATTCTTGAATAAATTAATGAAGGTGAGAGGAATAGGATGAGTGATGTCGGTAAATTAAACTCTGACATCCCACAATCCTTCTGTAAAATATATGTAAACTGTGATTTATTTCATAAATCAATTTTATGTAAATGCTGGAAAAATAACCATATATGCTTACATGTGTAGTTCATGTATGTAAGCAAATATGGACAATGATGCTTTCATTCCTACCTGAGGGACTTGGTACTAAGAATTAAGTTTGATTTTAGACTACTGATTACCCTTTATCAGCTTTAAAGAGAATGTTGAGTTCTGGGAAAGGAAAAATTTTTATGTTAGTTTGGAAGATTATAATAGTAGATATGTCCCCTTAAAAGGATTGCTCTTCAAATGCCCTCACATTCAAAATATGACAAGACATAGCTGAAATGTTCGGGCCGAACATTTGTGTGTAGTCCCATATACACATTTCTGTGTGCAGTGCATGTGACTCTCAGCAGGATTGAGTCAATATCTTATCATTTTGGTGAGTCAAAAATCTTACAGCATATACCAATTCTCATATGCTATATAATCAACCTTTCCCAATTGCTTTGAGAAAGTTTCTTTCACAATTCAATTTCATGCTCAGAACTCAGCTTTATCTTTAAGTATATTATTCTGACATTTAAACTGCCAATATATTTTATTTAAGGTAGTATCTACTGGTTTTCTAATTTTCTCTATGAATGAAAGACTATAATTCTTACACTTATCAGATTTCAAATTTGAAAAATATATTTCAAATTAAACTATTTGAGAAATAAAAATACAGAAATTCTATGCATATTATTTTATATAACAACTGCCTCAATTACATCATCTCTTGAATGATAGGATAACAAATTAACACAGTGTACAAATTTACACTCATTTACCTTATACTACATACACATTGCATTCAATTCACACAATACTGTTTACTCTGTAATTAGTTAAGTTCACAATACACTTCAATGGCATGTCAAAATAATGGCTATTGGTGGTCAACCTGTGGTTAATCCCTGGATTTACAACATGTGATATAATGACACCACAAAGGAATGTAAATATAATGGGTATTGGTTGTCAACCTGAGGTTAATTATTGGTACATCAACCCATAATTAGCCTTGTATCCCTTTAGTTCTTTTAATAAACAATGCCCAGGGGCGGATCCAGGGGGAGGCCGAATCGGCCGAGGCCCCCCCCCCTTTTGAAACCCAAATGGCATACCTTTTAAGTACACAATAAAAAAAATTGTTTCCTTAATTGTGTACTTTTCCCGCTCTGTGCCCCCTCTTTTACAAAATCCTGGATCCGCCCCTAAATGCCCATCTTTTTTTCACCTCCCTCAGTCAAATACCTTTAAACACACATACAAGCAGTGAGTTAGATTGAGTAATGGATTTGATTTTCAAAGGGAAAATCCCCATTATAACATACATTTTATGTTTGGAAGGTGAAATAAGGTTTCTCATCATCAACAAAAACAACAACAAAATACAAGGTAGTGATCTCTGGAATACTCTAGAAGAGCTTTGGAAAAATAGAAAACCAGTTCTGGGCCATGTTTTATAAACAGATGTAATTGAACTTGATTGATGGCAAGTTCTCCAATCAATCTCAAACTTACATACTCCTCTCTCTTTAGTACAGAGTTGTGATTGATATCACATTGAAATGGATTTGAATCAATCAAAACATTTTATAAGACGGGGCCCTGGCATTAAAGAGACAAAACGTGGAACAATTGCACCGGTACGATCTCACTTTAACGAGGGTCAATAGAAAAAGGGCTTGTATGAGCCATTTCAAAATTTCTATTCATCATACACATCAATGTTCAAGCTGGGCAATGGTTACATGTACATCCCCTACATATAGAGGCAAACCAATTTTTCTACAAATATCTTTCTCAATGTGAGGGCCAATAAAAGATATCAATATTTAAAGTGAAGTGTGGTTTCTCAGAAGTGCACAAGTACTAGCATGAAATGTTTTAGCATCATCTTTAAAAAAAAAAAAAAAAAAAATTCTTCCTGTTTCTTTTACTAGGTCTCAGATTAAAAATGAAATAACTCCTAATTACCATGCACTTGAAGTAATTGCTATCTAAACAGCATGAGCTGTTATATACACTGAACTGTAATTTGATAAAAGAAACAGTTATTGTACAGGACATTGTTTCCGCCTTCAAGATATAATGATACATGTAACATTCTACAGATGGTAAGAGACTGAGACACATGTCTGCCATCGTTAAACATTCCTTGGTTTGACAGTTGTCTGACCTGTCCCTTTAAACCAGTCATAATGACTCATGATGTGAGAAGCCCATTATTCACAGTCTCTGTTTAGCACATGCTTCTCAAGTACATGAAACTCAACAAGATGATCTTCTTTCCTTCACACATCACATTAATCATGGCCATATAAACCCCAGTCTTACAATAACATGAGGCCGCTAAAATGTTACATTAGTCATCAACAGGCATTACCTCACACAATCTGATATTCATACATAATACTGGGTCTGTATTCATAAGACTATACTCAACCTGCTGAGAGCAAATGTCTTTAGTCTTTTCTCAAGGACTGATCTATTTATACACCCTAGATCACAGGTGCATGTATCTTTGTGGTCAGTAGGGAATTTCAAGATCAAAGCAAGAGTGACAATGTACAAGTACATGTTTAATGCCCACATACAGTGTGTAGCTGTGCTTGTTATTAGCTGATAAATGAACTGTTATTCTGAATGCAAAAGCCTAAATGATCAATAGTTTAATAAAATCACCATATCCCACATGACAATAAACTATAAACTAGATATGAAAACAGATGATCATAGCTCTTAATTGTTATATCATCTGACTGTAGTGCATTGTACCATCCACATTATAAATCAGAATAAATGAACAAATAAACAGCTTTTGATCTATCAACATATGTCTATTTTATGTATCTCTCTGTGTCTACCTATCTCCATCTACATGAAAATTCTACACATGTCTATATGAGCAAAAAAAAGCTGGCAAGGTTGTCTCGGTAGGCAACACATCAATTATAAACCACATTCATTTCTTAATCTACATTCCATGCTTAACTCTCATGTTATTAAAAATTGCTTTTATTCACATTTTGACAGAATTAGAATGTTCCTATCCTTATGGGAAGGGAGGTGGGGGAGGGAGGTGGGGGAGGGGGGGGGGGTGTTAGGTAAAGGGTAACAGAAAGTCTGTTAGTTAGGCCCTTAATTTTGTAAGAGGGGTATTGCTTATCACTAATCAGACACAAAGGCTATCAAGAAAACTCACTTTGCTCAAAACATAAAATTAAGTGATCTAAAAAAACCTTAATTTAGTTATCACATTACATCCACACATAAATGCATGTACATGTACTTGAAATGAAATTCAAGGCTAGTTTAATCATGTACAAATGTTGTCAGACATGAATATGAAAGATATTTACTATAGAACACTCAAGATGCTTAATTAGGTTTGAGCACAGAACAAATGGCATTTTAACTTTACCACGAAACAAGGATGTAAGTTGCAATAGACAAAATATCCCCCGGGAATATACTATCATTCAAGATTCAATTTATTGATACTTATCCTCTACTATTTGTGTTTAACCACAGGGCACTTTACTTTTTACTGGATACTCATGCTTAATTAGCATGCAGTGAAGCACATGAAATACAAGCACGACACAACAGAGGCATTGTAACTTAGCTTTCTCTTCTTGAGAATGTTACAGAGAATATTAAAAATGAAAGTATTTAGAAGTACATACATGTACATGGGTAGATACAATATGCTACAGGAGGTGAATTTGATATCAAGAGATGAATGGATTAATATCTTACCCTTGTCTGTCTCTAACTTTCCACCAATACTCTCTGGAGTTGTTCAGTACTGAATATTCTTGTCCTCTCTTTAACGGGATATCTATGTTCTCTAAAGGATCATAGTCATACTTGGCTATTACTATCATCTGGGGGATGAAACAAAGATGAAACAGACAAATATATTTTGATAATCAAATGTTTTTGGTTGGAAAATGCAGAAATAATATAAAATGGGCTTGGTTTTAAAGGTATTAGATAGTTTTGGGAAGCCCTCAAAAACTTTTCGTGAGATTTCTTTGATTTTACTTAATAAATAGCAGGGTACTAACATAACTAAGATGCTGTGAAATTTTGTCCTCCTCAAGTGAAATATTTATCGAATTAGAGGTGAAAAGAATAAAAATCCCTGGCCCAAAAAAGAGGGGATGTAAATTCGAACAACGGCCACACACATTACTCACATGAGGATTGCTGTGTGTTATAGAATACGCTACACATAGTGCGAAGCGCTGGGTTTATTGTGTGGGGAACCTTCGGTTGGATATGGTCTCAGCGTGAGGCAGTGAAAAGCCGTTACCAAGCGTTTCTTACAGATATTTACACTAAAATTTGTTCGAAATCGTGAATGGAATGTTAAATAATCTCGTACATGTGTCTTATGATAAAAGGAGAATAGTATGTGGCTATGTTAGATAAGTTTCTTGCCAGTATGATTTTTGCTACCGAGACTGTCTATGAGCTTTAAGAAAAAATATTGGTTAGAGAAGATACGTGCATTGTCTTGTCCTATTTGTAACTCCTTAAATAAATTGTTACAAAGTCCACAAGAATGGGTTGTACGGATCTTACTTTATCACTGAAGCTTGCAATTTTTGTTTGTCAAGTTTCATGTCTTACATAGTGTATATCTACACCACAGGAGGGAGTGGTCCTTCTGTGACAGGTGGTATAGGGAACCCTTTTTTTGTTCATATGTTGTGTTTAGTTTTTCAATAAAAACACAAAAACAAAAAACAACAATAAATAGGTGGTATAGGGAGGGTAGGACTGAGGTGGCTGGTCATTAGGTATGAAGATTATATTAGGGTGGGGTCTAAATCCTATACCCCTTTCAAACCCAAGCACTTCCCAGGGAAGTTCCCCACGTTAGTTCAGAGTTTTGCAGGGAAAGGTCTGCTCTGAAAGGAACGAGGGAAAAGTTCCCTGCGGAATGCTGAAAAACTTCCCCGCGTAACTTCTCCACCTACTTACGCGGGGAAAGAAAGTTTCAGCGGTGAAGTGTTTGGTTTGAAAAGTGGGCGGAGAACTGCCCGGGTGAAATATGTCAAATAGGTCAATTATCACCTCCGGTCGGTCACAGAGATCCTGTATCGTCACATCAATGTAGACTTTCATTTTAAAACCCCGCACAAAAACACAAACACGTGCGCCCTGAATCTGACCTGACTTCCGGCCGACTGAACAAAGAAGTCGTAACCAATAGCAACTTCCCCGGGAAGTGAGGTTGGTGTGAAAGGTGCTCCTGTACTTTTCCCAGTAACCTAAGGAATTAGTACTTTGGAGGTTTTCAACAAGGAATTTCAGTGGGGAAACTGGTTGGAGAGGGGTATTACTTACCTTAGGTCTCTCTGTAACAGGTGGAGTGGGGATGGGGATAGGTGGTTTCGTACGGCCTCTATGATTGTTGACTGTTGGAGTTACTGGAAGTTGCTGCATTTATCAAATGGATAAAGACAAAATTATAGAGAAAAAATTAGCTAATGAGCAGACACAAGTAACTCACAACAATACATTTATGATAAAAAACAAAAATGAAGCATTTTTGATGCCTGTCATTGGAAACATTTAATCTTGGGTCATAAGGATATTGGCAAACCATTCTAAACTAACACAAAACACAAGACAGTACAATAACTACAATTGTTGTAAAAAGCTTACATTTGATAATAGACAAGATTGTTATTACATAGTAGATTAAACCATTGCTACCATAAATGTTACTCCTACCCACAAAGAATACATGTAAATATGGGGAGAGAGCACTAGCGTAGCCAAGGGGAGGCTTGGGGGGGGGGGGGGGGGGGGGTCTGTCCCCCTGACAACTTTTGACCAAAAAAAAATACATGTAGATAATTATGGGGAGAGAGCACTAGCGTAACCAAGGGGAGGCTCAGGGGGGAGGGACAGTCTGTCCCCCTGACAACTTTTGACACAAAAAAAGGTTATCAGGTTCATGAAAAATTCTCTGTAAAAGGTCCTCTCCATCAGTGGCGGATTTAGGAGGGGGGGCAATCCTGGACCCCATAAAATCTGATAACCCCCCCCCCCCCCCTCGAGCGACTTTTGGAGGGATGGCGAGAAGAAAAAAATATGAATCTCCCTCCAAGCAGTTCCCCAAAGTTGACAGCCCTGCATTTGTGTGCCCCCTTTTACAAAATCCTGGATATGCCACTGGGAGAGAGGAATGATTAAAAATAGCATTGCAGATACAATACTATGGTTACAATGTTGACAAGCGATTGGTGATTTATGACGGATTGTATATTGCAATCGCTTATATCATGTGACATGGCAATAAATCATAAAATCATTGTTACTGTCATTTTCCATCCATAGATGTCATGGGGATACTTACTTGCTGCCTAGTTCTACCATTGGGGTGAGCTGGTATGGTTGGCTGTGGTAGGGGTTGTTGGGGTTGAGGGTGATAAGGTTCTTGCTGTTGCCTATAAGTGTTTTGACAACCAGGAGCACCCTTGTAATCCTTCTGGCAACATGTCCACTTGGTAGTCCAGATACCATAGTGATATCTATCACTCAGGTTGGCATTGTTTTGAACCACTGAAAACAAAACAATTGTACAATAGGAAAACATTAGCTTCAGTCAAAAAGAAGTAACAATTAAAGGCAATTTTTGCAGTCAGTCAACATACATGTATATAATTTACAAACATTTAGGTGTAACAAATTTGTCTGGAGTACAGACACCTTCATGTAGGGATGGACCTATAAAATAAAAAGCAAATTTTCTCTTTATTTGATCAATTTTTAGTGAACAATTTTCCATTAAGGCTCACACAAATGCACAGATTTGGCAAAAGATAACAACTTGGCTCATCAGGATAATCTAGGACCAAATTTACTTATTTTTTATTCCATTAAAATCTACAACAGCACATAATAAGTGAGGAGCATCTCTGTCTAAATTAGAAAAATATGTTTTCCTAACAAAAACAAATGAAACAAATCAATACTAAAAATGTGATATTTCTCAAATATGAAGGTATTCCATATCAAACATTTTAAGGGTTATAGAGATTTAAAGAGAAGGTTGAGTTCTGGAAGGTGAAAAATAATTTATGAGCTTTTCCATTTCTTCATGTCAGTTTGGAAGAACATCATAGTAGAAATGTCCCCTAAATAAGACTGCTTCTCAAATGCCCTCATATTCGAAATATAAAGAGAAATAGTTGAAGTGTTCAGACCGAACATTCATGCCACATCTGTGTGCAGTCCTATATACCTATTTCTCTTTGAAGTGTATGTGCTTTTCTGTGAGACTGGGATCCATTTCTTATCATTCTGATGATTCCAAAACCTCACAGGACACACAAATTGTTATGCAGATATGATTACTCTTTCCCACTTGTTCGGAGACAGTATCTTTCAAAATGTAATAGCATGACCAGAGCTCAACTTTATCTTTAAAGACTTACAAGCTCTTAGATCACGAAGCCATTCTTGTTGTTCTTTCTTTGATGATGGGAAGAAGTAGAGAGTAACGTCATTATTCTGCTCACTGTATGTCACCTGGCAAACAATAAACATTAGCGCATGTTATAAAAACAAACAAACATGAAGGCTTGTGGAAAAAAAAAAGAATGTATATAAAGCCGAAATCGAACAATATAACTAGAAACTAAAGGAACAAAGAAGTACTAGTACATGCACATGGTAGGATATATTACATCAGACTAAATTGTAAAAACTAGTCCAAAAAAGAAATGCAAATATTTCAGTCATGTCATGATGGATATGCCTTAAAGGTCATGTAAAGTTTTGGTAAGCCCTCAAAAACTGTTTGTCAGATTTCTTCAATTTTTTGTTGATAAATAGCAAGATACTAGCAATTACTAAGACACTGTGAAGTTTTCGCCTCCTAAAGTTTAATATTAATCAAATAAGAGGCAAAAACTAATTTATGTGCTGGGACAGGCACGTAAAATCCCAACAAAGGCAGCATGTGCTATACACTCTACACACACATGCAAAACCAATAATGAGTAGCTACACACAGTGCACACACGCTGTCTCTGTGCAAAGCCCCAAGATTGCTGTGCGGGGAGCCGTCGGGGTGGAAGGGTCCTAGCATAATGGCAGTGATCAAGCATTCCTGACAGATATTTACACTGAAATTCACCAGAAATCATAGATGGAATACCGAATGTCTCTTACAGACATCTTTTGATACAAGGAGAACAACATAAGACTATATTTAACATGTTTCTTTTCAATTTCCTTTTTGCTACCAATACTGTACATGAGCTTTAAAGCATTGCTTGAGTGGTATATGATGCACAGTATGAGTGCTTGTGTAATTAATGTTTGTATACATATATATATATATATATATATATATATATACAGTGAACATGTAGTACATGTAGTTGTAATAGTAACAGTAACTGTACCATTGTGTACTTGTACCGACACACTGAAGAGGTACTTCTGAAGTTTGTTTCAAGCATTAGTTTTAGAAAGATATCAGGTACTACATTGTATCTTATACTGTAAAGAGAAAGTCGAATTCTGGTAAAGGTGAACAAATAATTTGTGAGCTTTCTCATTCTTTTCATATCAGTTTGGCAGAACATCATAGTAGAAAAGTTTCCTGAAAAGGATTGCTCTTCAGTGCCATCATATTCAAAATGTGACGAGTAATAGCTGAAGTGTTCGGGCCGAACATTCATGCCAAATGTGTGTGCAGTCCCATATACCCATTTCTGTGCGCAGTGCATGTGCCTTTCAGTGAGATTGGGTTGATTTCTTATCATTTTGATGATTCCAAAACCTCATAGTATACACCAATTCAAATTTATCTTTCACTTTATTAATGATAAGTGTAGTGTGATGTTGACTATTTAAAAGTCATATACATGTAGGCTATAAACAAAATTAATGACGAACAAAGAGCCATATATACTTGTACATGTAGTTCAATCTTGAGAAAAACACCTATCAGTAACATTGATTAAAATCAATCCACTTACAATCATGCAGCTTAGTCAGTCTACTACTTTCAAAATGAAAATTACTTTCTTTTCAACTGCATTCTTTTAAACACTGTGAAACTGAAAGTTCACAGTAAATACCATGACTGATTATATAGAAATATTCTAACTGTGCATATTCCATGGTAACAGGCAGTGCATTCATTGAATCCTTGCTTAGTATGTACATTCATATGCCTTCAAATAAAATGGTAATATTACATATCAAAGTAATATAAAATAGTAAAGTTAAATAGTAAGCTACAGTAAAGTAAAATAGTAAATAAAATAGTAAAATGACATATCAAAGTTATATAGAATAGTAAAGTTATATAGTAAACTACATACCTGGATGCCATTTTGTCTATTCTCAAAAGCACCATCAGCCACAGCTTCTACAACTTTAATCTGATTCAGATCTATACGGTTCTTTTCCTTCCCACGTTTCTAAAAAGGAGAAAAAAATAAGATAATCAGATCATTTAGGGCAACTATTACATTAGTACAATGCACAAGCAACCATTTCTTGTTTGTATTCTTACAGCCTACCAGAAAGACTAACTTGAGCAATGAAACCCATCTTATATAAAGTAGTCAATCAATGTATGTTATCCAACTGTGATATGTGCCAAATCGCATTTCATGAATAAAAGAAAATTGCTTGATTTATGCTCCATCTAAACAACAAAAACACATAACATTTATAGGCTCACCATTCAATACTTTATAACTTCTGAACTGTTGTCCCATTTTTCTCAAACTTGGTATTCATTTGTTCTGTACTTTTCTGTTTTTAATGAAAGCAAATTATGCTGGGGATGAGGTTACCCTTTAATAGTATTCGTTTCCAAATCTTTCAAACAGACATTTATCATAACTACAGGTAGTGCACACATAGGTGGAGTCCCATCTGCGAAAGATTCCTGGAATTGTGCTTCCTCGAGTATTGCTATTGTGACCACACACTTGCTCTCAAAACTTCCTCAAAAACACATCCTGAACTTTTAATACTTCCTAAATAAGTTTCACTGACCATGTGAATTGTGACCACCATTGTGAAACTATACTGGAAGTATTTCACTTGATAAGGAGCACTTCCAAAGCATGGGCACACAGTTCATGTCCATATTACAGCATGAACAAGAAATTCCTGTACATGCACACATCGTTTGTATCTCTGGTTTGTTGTTTGTAGTGTGAATACTCTCTATAAGATTCCTGTATATATGTACATACATACATGTACATCGTTTGTATCTCTGGTTTGTTGTTTGTAGTGTGAATACTCTATAAGATTCCTGTATATATACATACATACATGTACATGTTTTGTATCTCTGGTTTGCTGTTTGTAGTGTGAATACTCTCTATAAGATTCCTGTATATATACACATACATACATGTACATGTTTTGTATCTCTGGTTTGCTGTTTGTAGTGTGAATACTCTCTATAAGATTCCTGTATATATACATACATACATGTACATCGTTTGTATCTCTGGTTTGTTGTTTGTAGTGTGAATACTCTCTATAAGATTCCTGTATATATACATACATACATGTACATGGTTTGTATCTCCGGTTTGTCGTTTGTAGTGTGAATAATCTCTATAAGATTCCTGTATATATACATACATACATGTACATGGTTTGTATCTCCGGTTTGTCGTTTGTAGTGTGAATAATCTCTATTTGATTCCTATATATCCATACATGTTTTGTATCTCCGGTTTGTCGTTTGTAGTGTGAATACTCTTTATTTGATTCCTATATATGCATACATGGTTTGTATCTTTGGTTTGTTTGTTTGTAATGTGAATACTCCCTACAAAATACAGGAAGTTATTATATTGCAAGCTTCCTAGAATCCTGCATATGGGCAATTCCATGAAAAATGTTACCCAAGGTTTGTCGTTTGTAGTGTGAATACTCTCTATTTGATTCCTATATATGCATACATGGTTTGTATCTTTGGTTTGTGTGTTTGTTATGTGAATACTCCCTACAAAATACAGGAAGTTATTATATTGCAAGCCTCCTAGAATCCTGCATATATAGATGGATTCCAAAAAATTACTTCCTTGAAATACAATGCGCAAGTTTTAGACAAAGAATACATGTACATGGGCCAATGTGTAAACAGTGAAAGACAAAAAAAAAATTTCATCCGTCCAAGGATCTAAATCATTTTTTACCTCATGTAATACTCCACTTAATTTGTAGGAGGAAAAACTTTGCAACATTATAGAATTGTGAGTACATGCGTCTTTTGATGATTTAAAATCAAAGGGATTGGAAACAATTTCTTTTTATAAGGGGGCTAATCAAAAGTGTAGACAAGATTTGTGATTTTGTGGGCATTTACTTTTAAAACTATATATTGCTATGAAAACATTTATTATAAGTTTAGTTTTACTGATCATACACATACACATACACATATGTGATCTACAACATGTAGATCACATGCACATCATTATGAAACTGTATCTCCTTGATCACATTTAGACAATGAGTTTATGACAGAGGTATATGACCAAGGTACATGATGGACTTACAGGTCTAACATGAGGTAATCTAGATACATCCAGGAACAAGTGTCCATTCAAGAAGGCTTGGATTGGTAATGATCTACACTCAGATTTGCTTGTTACAGGTGTATACGCAGGTTTGTACAGCTTTGGACTGATCTCAATATGATGAAAACGACTGTGCATTACATGTATGTCTTGAGGTAAATCATCATAGTCTCGTTCTGGAATGTCTCGTTCTGGTATGTCTCGTTCCCGTATGTTCTGTGGTAGATCATCATAGTCCGGTTCTGGTAAGTCACTACGTGAGATGAACACACGAGGGTATGACCCTCGACGCTGTTCTGGATGATTCTCATGATCAGAAATGATAGAATCATACGAAGAGCGTCTGATATCACCGTACAAGTCATAAAAGTTCTGTTTCACTATTCCATGATCTGCAACATCATAGATCTCAATGGCTTCATCTAGAAGTGGATCAAAGCCTTCTGGAACAGAGCCTTCTGGAACAGAGTCTTCTGGAACAGAACCTTCAAGAGTTGAGCCTTCAGTAACAGAACCATCAGGAATAGAGTTTTCAGGAACACAGGTACAAGGATCAGGTAATTTTGCTCTTGGAAACCTCTCACGGTCAAACTTTGGTCCAACACTGCCCTCTTCTGAACTCTCTGTATCAGAATCAAACATGACTGTTAATTTCTCTCTCTTCTTTCCACCTGGATTCTTACTCCTATGAGGAGATAGACTAAATCCACGATCAGAATCCAATGAAAAGGATCCTGTAGAGAAGGAACCCGTGGAGTATCCACTAGTGCTCATGTTGAAAACTTTACGAAGAATGCCGTACTTTGATGAAATTCATTTCAGGAATGCCCACACTATTATGGTTGGATGATATTCCGACGCAAACATCCCATAACTACGTCAGGTATGCAAAACCACTGCCTGTTATGAGGAAACGCCCAGCACTAGAATTCAGCTCTATTATTCATCTTTAGAGTGCTTGAACTCAAAGATCAGACAAAAGAAAGCGAGCTATTATTGCGGGTGAATTCATTGGAAGCGACTCATTTGAAAGAGAAATTCATGCGTGGATGGGCATGACAATATTGAGTTGAACTTTGATTTGACAATATATGAACAAATCCTTTGCTCTCCAGGAGTGTAAATCATCCCACCAATTATTCTTTCTATTTGAAAACAATTTTTGATGAATAGAATTTTTCTTTCTCACTCTTGTCAGGAGAGTAAACCCAAAGATATTGATTCATCTACAGGGAACTCAAAAGAGAAATGATCTGAATTTATTCCAATTTAACATAACTTCCGGATATAGTAATAAAAAGGACCCTAAATTGGTTCAACTATATATAGTTCAGAAATTTTCTTGTGATATTCCTCCTAAAAAGGATGACCTGACTCAACCACAGACTTACAATAACCAATCTTTTATGTACAGAATTAAGATTTCATAAGATCAATGTCAAATTTATAATCTATTTGGATCAATCATAACACTTTATAAGACAGGGCTTTGATGACTCTCACCTACGATAACCTACATTGATTGTACTCCATCTACTGTAAAACTACATCTAGAATTGCGTATACATGAAGGTCTATTCTTTAAAAGTGAATTATATTATTGTACATGTCACGGGCATAGAAACGCATAATTACCCATTGTTAGTGGGGGCCCTGGGGGGGGGGGGGATGATCTATTCATCATCTCCCTCACTAACAACAGAAAGTGTGTTTGTATATACACCATTGTACATGACATTACATGTACATGAACCCCCAATTCAAATCTTAAAATCTTGCATCAAAACATACCTATTTCAGTAGATGTGTACAATAATCATTTTATTGTAGAAGCCTGCACCTTTGAATGTTAACAGAAATACGGTACTACAAAAATACTGTGAATCATCATCATCATATGAAGGTTCAAAGGGAATTCTACCAAAAAAATATAAAAAAGAGAAAAAGAAAACCGGTCAGGTAACCCAATGAAAGCTACACTTATCAAACTTTTATACTGATCAATGTAGGCCATGACATGAAAGTCCAACAAAAAAGTATCTTCCCCTCCAAGTAAATATGCTTCTATCCAGAATTCTCATTCATCAAAAAAAAAAAAATACAGTGTATAATTTAGCAAGTGAACATCCAGTTTACTAGGCAGGCCTAAATAAAAACTGTTTGCTACAAAAGGCACTAGGTGTCCTTATATTTCTAGAAAGAAAAACAGACAGTTCCTTCATATCAAAATTCACAGAAATAAATTGCTATTTGAGAGGAGGTACTTTGTAAATGAAGCTTGCCATAAAACATTTTGGCACATCTGTAAGCATTCCATGCATCAAGGAATACACATAGTGATTCTCCTACAACTGGGATATTTGAGAGACCTTCTAGACTTTAGTTTTTCAAGAAAATTTTCAAAGAACAGAGTTTTCTTAAAACTCATTAAAAAAATATAAATATGCTTTTTACAACTTTTGTCAAGAACCTAGTTTTTTTTTTTAAAGAAAGAAAGACAGAAATAAAAGAAGATTTTCTTTAACTGAGTTTTCCAGAACTTTGTTCTCAAGAACTTGTTGACAAGAACTTAGATGTAGCTGTAACCTGGCTTTGTTAAATTTCAAACTGTCCCAGAACTTTTTTCCGACAACTGTATGACAGATTAGGAGATATATTGTTCATGATGTACCCCATACCAATGCCTTAGAGATATTAAAAAGTAAACACCGCACTTGTGATCAGATATGTGGTAAACTGCTTTAAAAAACACTGGCAAAATAAAATAAGATTTCAGTATCTAGCAACTCATAAGTAACAGAAAATGTTGGGTGCCTTGAAGCTTTGTCTGTTTGAACTCCCACAACATTGCCTCTTCTCATTTACTTTACATGTTACATCATTTTATAATTTTCAATGTTTCTGTAACAGATTTTCAGGAAGTATTTTTTTTTCTTCACATGTACATGTATGTATGTATGTGTCTTGCTTGATTGGGCCTTATTTGGAGTATTCACATTTTCAATAAACTTCTGATACATTGTGTGAGTGTGACTCATGTGTGAGTATTCTAAGAATTTTCTACAGTCTCCAAGTTCATGCAAATTTGGGTTGTACATGTAGATGTATCGTTTTAAACACTTACCCCTGTTCAGACTACCAAAATTCATTGTATGGCTATACAAGAATTGTATAGCTATACGATAAGTAATTAAATTTTCTGAACATTGTATAAAGAAACGTCGTATAGCGAAACGCATGTTTGGGCATTGTTTCGAACGAAAACTCGATAGAGAATCAGCATCCCCCTGTAGTCTGAACATTGTATCGTGTAAGAATCGTATAAGTGGGCGGGGCTTATCGTGTGCGCGAACTGATGTGACCAATCAGCTGTAATATCGTATGCTCCATCGCTGTCCTTGACGTAACCTGATACAACTCATATGGTGTCAGCTGACTTCCCCAAATCATGATTCTTCATAAGACATTTCTTTATACGAGTCTCGTATACATGTAACTTTCCTGTACCGGTAGTCTGAACAGGCTATAAGATTTAGAAGATTCAGAATATAACCCTGCTGTAATGTATAGCTTGTCTGCCACAAGCAATAATCAGCATTGTTAGTTGCTCCATAATGGGTGTGGTATTAATCTTTACAAACCTGTTCTGATTTTTATCCTTCAAATGGCAAAAAGAATTATTATGAGGTCAGTTTTTTAATATATATTCAACATGATAAAACCCATGGGCCTTGCAGCTGACCAGAGTTGAGTTCATATCAGGCCAAAACAACAACTACCCCATGTACAATAAATTGTGAAGTGTATAATTCAGACATCCTTGTCATTGTTCAGGACTGATAAAAATATCTTTTTTAAAGAAATGAATAATGGTACAAGTACACTAGTTTGCAGGAACAAACCCTTAGTCAATACATGTAACAGATCAGAGGGTCTAAACTGAGATTACTATACACGCTCTGTACTATAACAGCTCCTGATTAATACACTGGCATGACCAGTACATGTGGGCCATTCTCAGTCATGTGTGTGACCAAAATCCTGAAAAATAGTTCATTTAAACCTTATTTCCTAGTATTTGTCATGTAGTAGAAGTCTCTAATTTTGGATATTTGAATAACAATCGTACCCCCAACAGATGGAGGGTAATTATATTAAATGAGAGTACATCATTTTCTTTCAGAGGTCAATATTAGGTCAGTCACGTGTGTGACCTCGCACGAAAAGGAATCTTACATGTTGGTCTTCAAACCTACTTTTCTCGTATTTCCCTTGGAATGCAAGTTTCCACTTTTCATTACTGTGTGGTGGGATTGCTCTGAACGGTTTGAAAGCAATTTTCCATAAATTAGTGAGCATTCTTTTCTTTTAGAGATGAAAATCGGGTCGGTCACGTGTGTGACCACTCAAAAAAGGCAGTTTTAAGTGTCTCTATAAAAACATTATGGTCGTGTAATGACTTTTTCTTGTCAAGAAAAAGGAAATCTTTGTCATGTGAGAAACTGGTAATATAAAATACTCAATAAATGTAGTCTGATTTCCCGGCAATGAGGCAAAATTCAATAGTCACGTGTGTGACTGAAAGTTTCACTTTACAAAGAATGGCCCATGTGTACTTGGATTAGGCTCCTTTCAAGATACAATGATTTTCTAATAAAATGTCAAATTAGGGTCTGTGCTTGCATACTAATTGTACACAGGGCATGATTTTTTTTTTTTACCTGATTTTATCATCTTTTTAAAAACTATTCACAAAGAGTTTTCACAAAAAGCAATTTTATGATTCTTTTGGGGGATAATCGTTATTGGTTTTGGCACTTACATGTATTTCACTATATTTTCTCTATATATATACACTGAATTTGTGAAAAGATAGATAGTCCTACATACTTTCAATTGTCTACATACTTTGTGTCAGGAAACTAACGGTACCAATTCAACCAAATAATAATAATAATAATAGCTGTTTCTTATATTACGCCTTACCAGTTACAATGTAACTGACCAAAGCGCTTATCACTGTAAGCATGGATTAGTTTTAGTTCATAAAACAACATCCTATAGGTAGTAGGATGTTGTTTATCAATCACTCCTTAGAAGTCAAGGGATCGACAAGAAATAAAACCATTTAGACGCTAGAGGGCGTCAACATATGCTTGCTTTTGATTGGTTGATGCACACTGCAGGAGCAGTGGGTCCAGCTTTCTGTTGTGTTGTCCTCTTTTCGCTTACAGTACATTTCTATCCATGCACGATCATCAACTTACTTAAGCTACATGAAGTATTCATTAAAGTTTTGCAGATATTTTTTTATCATTTCTTCAGTTACATGTATAATGGACAGTTCTGAGAAAGAAATCGTTTTTAGAAGATGACTGTTCTTGACAGAGAGAGGCGTATATGCAACAATAAATGAAGAGAGAAGCTTGTCAGTCTTGCATTGACAGCTGCAGCTTTGCACGACATGATACAGTCTTACTCTATTTCCTCCAACTGGCACATCATTGCTTTGCTTTGCTTTTCAAAGCAACACAAAAACACTTATGTATAATTTAAATCAATGTTTAAGTCACTTTTCAGTAGCATTTTAGGCCAGTTCTTGACAAAGGGATATCACCTGATCAATAGGAAAACTCATAAAGCACGCCTGTACCAGAAGTAGGCATCACAACAAAAGTAATATACATGTAGTGCCGCCATCGACGAATGTCTTACAGCCAATCCCTCGAATTAACAATGTAGTAGGATCATCAGAGGTTGTAAAGAAGGTATCTATAATCCAGACTGTAATATTTTGTTTGCATACCATAAATTTCATAATATCGTGGAAATTACTTGGAGATTCTCATAAGAAAGCATAATAAATGCAAACAAGACAAACATTATTTTGAGCACGTTTAGATTGCCTACAGAGTACATTTAATTTACACCATTTCCTGTATATGGGGATATCAATGCCTGATATCGTAATTACTACTACTAGAGAGCTACATGTAATTATGTAGTTTCTAAATTTATGACTTGTTTGATGATCATCAAATCTTAGAACACAAAGAATATAATCAATGACTTGGAATAAAGATTTCCTTTTTAAACCTGTTAACGATCAGATTTTAGAGACGTTGCGTATGGTATGATACATGTAGTCTCAACTAGGAAAACGTGTACTGTACAAGGAACTCTGAGTCTAGTTCCTCAATTCACCAATTGTTATTAAGCTCCCTTAGACATGTACAGCAAATAGCCTCTTTGGCCCAAATTCACAAAGGAGGTTTAAACCATGGGTAAGGTTGAAACCTCCGTAAGCGTACTAAAATAAGCGTAAATAAGCGTAAATAAGCGCACATTGCCCATGCGTGCGCTCATCGGATTCCGTGTGCACGTACGCTTAAAAAGCCCAGGAGGGGGTTTAAACCATGGTTTAAACCAAACCTCCTTTGTGAATTTGGGCCTTTATGCCACTTTGAAAATCTCCCTAATTACACCAAGCTATTTTCTTGCACCACAATAAGGAAAAAAAATTCTTGTAAAAAAGTATGAAAATCTTCAATAGAATCAAGAAGCAAAGCCACTTCACAAGTACTTCACCAAATGTACAATGTAATCAGCGTCAGGAGGCTAGGAAAATGTTTCTAATGGAGAAACCCATGGATCATGTACATGAGCTCACACATGCACCATGGAGCAAATACAATGCATTGCTACAGGAAGTACTCACAGAATATTCCTATTCCATTTTATGGGAAGCATTCAATGTGTGAAGAAAAAAAATTACACCTAAGAATTATGGCATGATTTGTAGATGTATTGTTACTGAAAGTACAACCTCAGGAATGTAATATTGTGATTCATTATGAAGATATCTTTATACAGTGGAAAGAATGTAAAACATGCAGGTAATTCATTCAAAAGAGTACATGTATGTTGTTATTTCATTTCAGTCTTTATTTGACTGGCAAGAGGTTTTCAATTTTTTTTTCTCAATTCAATTCAATTTATTTATTAATTTCATAAAATACAAATAAATAATTACATAAAAATTGTGTCATGGGAAATCGCTTAAAAGGCCAAAGGCCTGTAAAACAGCGATTCCCCTTACAAAGAATATACATACGATATAAATACATAGGATATAAATACAATGAAATATAATGATTGTAGACCAAAACGAAATAAATACACAGGCAAACGGAAGTACAAAACAAAACACAAAACAAAACAACACAAAAAGAGGAGGGGAAAAAGATATGTGTATAAACTAGTAGGCATTTATGATAGATTTTTAAAACTTAGATTTAAATACATTTTTCGATTTTATGCTTTTAAGATGACAATCAAGAGTATTCCAGAGTTTCACACATTTATAAGTTACCGAATTAGATTGTGTTAGATTAAGACGACAGTATGGTTGAGTCGTTTTGATGGTGCAGAAGTTGTGGGTTCAAGTCCCAGCATGACACTTGTCTCCTTGCACAAAGCATTTTATTTCCACCCAGGTGTTATGTAATTGTAGGATGTAAAGAGCATTTGAGATGGATTAGTGCATCATGGACATAATGTGTGTGCCTGTAAAATGGTAACTGGTAGGAATGCTCTCCAGTGGAGTGGAGAGTGTGTTTACAAGCGCAGAATCAAATCTAAGTAATCTGAGTAATAATAATGTACATGTAACTTGTAACTGAAGGGGCATTGCATGTGTACACTTTATCTAAAACCAGAGCATCAATGACGTAGCGCTCATCCGGCATCCAGCTAAAGCAGTTGTCACATTTTCATTTCTCAACTACATTGTAAGGAAATGAAGGAGAAGAAGGATTTTATGTAACTTTTGAACAAATTTGCATAAATTATCATAATTAATGTTTGAGGCAAAAATTCATCATTCTGTTTAGTAGTTCTAACTTCTAGTATCTCATTTAGAACATACATGTACATGTATGTTGTATGCTATACATGTACCTCTTAAAAGTTAAAAACACTTATAAAACTGTTTAGATTTATAACATACAAATAGGTTTCAATTTATGATCTATCTTTATTCATACAGTGTTTTGCTATACAAAATTTCATAAAAGGAAGCTAATTATTTATATTGCCGGGCTCCACAGTCACTACATGTACATTATTTTTGCAGGGTTCTGGATTGAGATTTACATATACATGTAGTTGTTTGCATGAGCATTTTCTTAAAATTTTGAAATTTTGGGGGACTGGATTTTGGGTGCTAATGTACATGTACATGTAGGCCTATATATTTCCACTTCTACATGTATATGTGGTGTAAATACCTGTACATATGATGAATAATATATGAAAAATAATTTCAATTAGTTTGCTGATGTATCTTTTCAATATGAACATGGTGCATAAATAACTAAAATATAACTTTAAAATATCTCTTCGTTGATAAAATGTAAACATTATGCTATTATGCTGCAAAAAAAAAACAAAAAATTTTTTCATCATTTACTACATGAATGGGGAGGGAAATTCCCATACTGTACATGTGGGTGTAGAACCTTCTAAACATGTACAGTATTGTACAACAAACCCAAAATAAGGAGTAAATAGGATGTATAAAGTACACATGTACATCTACAGTGTAAATGTGGCACATTCTATAAAAGTACTATGTGTAAATTTTGATTGTTCATATCAATCCCCACACACATTTGAAAATCATGTTCTGAAGTCAAATGCTATAGGAAACAAGACAAGGATATGGGAGCCAAAGTGAAAGATTTCATTAAACTGACAGCTTATAATAATTCTTCATCTTCTTCTTCTTCTCTTCCCTTGGTAATCTTCAAAGGGCTATGCAGCCTATCACGAAGACCTTTACGGAGACCGAATAACTGATGTGTATGCAGGCACACTAAACACCGGGTTTACATCCTACTCTTTGTGAGAAGTAGCGTATTAACCATTTCAGGACAGAATTTATCTAAGGGTAAAATGGATCACATATTGTTCTTCAAATTGACAACAATAATATTTTTCTTTTAGTGCTACATGGTTCTAATAAGGTGTAATGTCTTTGAAAACAATACACATGGTTAGGAATTTTGTCGAAAAGTTGAAAAAATTTGCCAATTTTGATAAAAACAATGATTTTGAACCTCTCAATATGTTGCCAATTTAAAGATTTTACGCTAATTCTCATTTTTTAAATTCTTGGCATCAATCGCAATATAGTCATGCAACAAAAATGGACATAGTTTTTGCAGAAATGTTTGCTCTTTCTACTCATGTACATGTACCTAGTATATTTTTTAGAGCTCTGAATCAACAATTATTGAGCCAAACCACAAAATGTGGTTAGTTGTCTCAAAAGGGTTAACGTGCATAGCGTTTGACTCTCCTACACACAGGGCCTCCAGTGAACTAGAACATATGGATCCCTTTCATACATGAACATTGGAGCACAACTCAAATCTTATAACACAAGTCTTCAATTTCCATGACAAGATATAAAAGAAATTGATACTACATGTACATGTACTTGTTTCAGTTCTTGATACTGACAACTGGGTCTTGATGTTGTACAGATATGATTACATAAATGGTACCCTGGGTTACCAAAAAGTGTGAAATTATTTTTGGTATGCTTTATTAACCCTTTCGAGACAATTTACCACATTTTGTGGTTGCGCTCAATAAATTTTGATTCAGAGCCCTGAAAAATATACTAGATACATGAGTAGAAAGAGCAAAAATTTCTGCACACACTGTGTCCATTTTTGTTACATGACAATATTGCGTTTGATCCCAGGAATTTAAAAAAGGAGAATACGATTTAAAATCCTTAAATTGGCAACACATTGAGAGGTTCAAAATCATTGTTTTTTATCAAAATTGGCAACTTTTTCAACTTTTCGCCAATTCTTTTAACCATGTATATTGTTTTCAAAGACATTACCCCTTATTACAATCTTGTAGTACTAAAAGAAAAATATTATTGTTGCCAATTTGAAGAACAAAATGTGATCAATTTAGCCCTGAAATAATCCCTGTCCTGAAAGGGTTAACGTTCAAATGCTCTTCTTGTGCTCCATGTTCTCGTAAAAAGATCTCATAAATGCTACATTGAAAAATTTACACGTAATCCCGATCCGATGGTTACCTTTGTTCCTTACCGCGCACGTAGTTCATACAATAAACCTGTATGGTATCGTCTGCATAAATTTTCACAGGCTGTAACTGTGTATGTAAGTATTAAAGTGTACTCAGCAACGTAATGCGTACATGTACATACAATGTACATGTAGCAGCTAGCGAGCTTTGAAGCTACATGTAGCAGTGCATGCGATGTAATCCTGTGAAATGTACTGTACTAGCGCGGTGGGGACCGGGGTAGCGTGCATACAAGCGCTGTATGCACAACGCAACGTACACCAGCTGCGGCACCATGATTGCTCTGCAGTACAGTTGTACTTTGGGTGGACACAAGATGGCGCTACACAACGGGGTACCCCGGTGTACATGTACAACGGTACCCCGGGGTACTGCGTGGTGCGTCATATGAAGGTTCTTCTGTTTTTTTTAAAGGAAACATTACATTACGTTACATTAGTAACAACAGGTATTTTTTTTTTAGAAAACCTGTAGCCACTGCAAGGTCAGCCTCAGATTCACCAATTATGAGTACATGTACCAAACTCAAATGAATAAACATGTACATGTAAATCAAGGAAATAATCCAAGTTATCAACATGCATACAACATGATAGAGTACTATTCTTATTTTCCTCCGACCGGCAAATTGTTGATTTGCAACGGAACCCCATGTTGATCATAGCTAATCAAACAATCACATCCACGCACATACAATATACATGTACATGTATGGTGCTCACCACTGCCAAATAAAGCCATCATCAGCTGGTCTTACATGTGCATACTACTACATGTATGTACATGTATGTTTCCCATGAATAATCGTATCGATGCACATGTAGCATTTTTATTATTCATCCTTGTACATGTACATGTATCTCTTTCTGTGTAAGGTCATCTATTCTTTATAATGTGGCCAACACTAGGTACATAGGAGGCCTAACAGATTATTATTCGGGTATGATTGATGCCTGGTCAAAAAACAATTGACCTTAACCCTTTCGCGACAAATGACCACATTTTGTGGTTTGGCTCAATAACTTTTGATTCAGAGCTCTAAAAAATATACCAGATACACGAGTAGAAAGAGCAAAAATTTCTGCACACACTATGTCCATTTTTGTTAAATGACCATACTGCAATTGATCCCAAGAATTTTAAAAAGGAGAATAAGCTTTAAAATCCTTAAATTGGTAACACATTTCTAAATCATGGGTTTTATCAAAATTGGCAACTTTTCCAACTTTTCGACAATTCTTTTAACCATGTATTGTTTTCAAAGACATTACCACTTATTACAATCTTGTAGCACTAAAAGAAAAATATTATTGTTGCCAATTTGAAGAGCAAAATGTGATCAATTTAGCCCTTAAATAATTCTTGTTCTGAAAGGGTTAAATACATGTACATGTATGCCTACCTCACCAACAGCCAAATTATTTGTCACAGCACTTAAATTTGCTAATCAATTAAGTTTTTTCTTATTGCTCTGGAATTAACTGTGATTTTCATGCAGTACATTATTATTATTATTATTAAGTATTTGGCGTCACCTGTCCCTGGGAGGGGAAAAGCGAACTGAATCACTGTATTTAAACCCTCGGGTCTCTCCTCCCGATATAACTGATTGGGATGTGCAGGTGTACCACTACACCGGGGTTTCCCCCTACTCTTATTCGAGGAGTGCAGTGGGTTCTTAACGTGCAAAGGTGGTGACTGTCCTCTACACGGGGCCTCCAGTTAACGTCCTATCCGAGGGACGGAGTGTTTTCCACTGTAACATAGCCTGCGTCTATGAAACAAGAGAGGGGCACGTTAACACACAACGCAGGCTTCAGTCATCCGCCCGGGGTGGATTCGAACCCACGATCTTTGGTTCGACAGGCAGACGCTTTACCGACTGAGCCAACTCGCCTCCTCATGACTGTACATGACTGTGTATGATTGCATGTACAGTACCAGTATAATTAAGAAAAGACTCAAGGCATTGTGCTATCAATAAATCAATTGTGTGTTAAAATATAGGCCTACATTTTTCTTAAACTACTTTTTTTCAGAGAAATATGATGTATATTTCCTCTTTGTGAGAAGGTCAAGTTACTATTAAATACAATGAAAAAAAACTGAGAGTTCCTACATGCAACTTCCTAAGTACTATCTGTAAAGCAATCAATATTCATCCTTTGATTTGAAAAAATATGCCAATGTGAAATAAAACAAGCATCTGTCAATCTTTTGAGAGCTTAAAGAAAAGGTCGAGTTCTGGGAAGGGTTAAAAAAAAAAAAAAATTGTGAGCTTTCTCATTATTTTAATGATAGTTTGGAAGAGTATCATAGTAGAAATGTCCCCTGAAAAGGATTGCTCTTCAAATGCCCTCACATTCAAAATATGACAGGGAACAGCTGAAATGTTTGGGCCATACATTTGTGTGTAGTCCCATATACACAGTTCTGTGTGCAGTGCATGTGACTCTCAGGAGGATTGAGTCAATTTCTGATCATTTTGGCGTTTCCAAAACCTTACTGCATACATCAATTCTTATGTGCTATATAATCAACCTTTCCCAATTGCTTTGAGACAGTTTCTTTCACAACTCAATCTCATGGCCAGAACTCAATGTTATCTTTAAGAGAACTAAGAAAAAAGCATTTATGGTGTACACAGTACACAGCATTCTATTTCATAAAGAAGATATAACATGTGCCAACTAATACATCTAGGGCACAGGTACATGTACTAAAATACTTCCTTGGAAAATATCTATGAATTTTTTAGTACAGAAAGAATGTCAGAGGTGCTCAAAGATAAGTCACAGAGTTGCCAATTTGTGTTTGATGTATTACAAAATAAAAAAAATTGTATTTATTATCCTTTATAAGATTTTCCAAAAGTTTCACTGATTTGTTTCCCTAAATTTTATGCTTTTCTGTAAGCCAACTTGATACCAGAGAGGACAGACAAGGGTTTGAGCCTGTACACTAAAAAAAAAAAAGAAGAATGTTATCAGTTCTTTGTGCAGAGAGCATCTAGAACTCGAAAACAATCTATATAGCTTGGATCATGACAGCAAGTACTACTATGGCCTAAGTTGTTTATGGATTGTTTCTTCTAAAAGAAAAATGGACAATTTAGCAAGCAGGAAAATGGATGATTAGTACTTCATGTACATGTACCTTTATTGATTAGTACTTCATACCTTTATTATGAATTACATTTTATCAGAATGAAGGATTCCACTGGGCCAATGAATAGCTCCTATTCTGTACTACATCATGTATAATTTACACCCTCAATTAAGCATTAAGGAAGAACTTGGAAGTAAATCTTTTCAGTACCATTGCACATCTCAAATGAACACAGACTCTCATTCTGATTCCCTAGACAGCAAGACAATTCAAATGCAAGAATATTTTCCCCATTTCATATGACTTTTGTACTTCCTTTTCAAATAAATTTTCTTTGTTCCTTTAAAAAGATATCATTATCAAATGCACATCGGTTAAAATTCCATGTAAATCTTTTTTCTCACTTCCAGGTTGAATTCGTTTAGGTCATTCTGACAATACAAGGAGCCCTCAATGTGAAGAGACAGGAGAATAAACATATCTTACCTCGAAAAACCTTTTATTATCAAAGACCCCTTTCACACTCACTTCGTTAGAGCGGTCTAACTAAGAACGGTTCCTCAGGAGCGGTTCTGAGGTGAGTGTGAATGCTAAAGTGGTCCAGGAAGCGTTCTCCTGGAGCGCTCCAGAAGACCACCTCGGGAGGTGGTCTTGAGGAACGGTTCTTAGTTAGACCGCTCTAACGTGCAGTGTGAAAGCGAAAGCGATCCTAAAGCGTACTTCAACCGGAAGTGTGTGTTGCGCGGAAATCTCGTGTGATTTTTTTTCATTGTCCTATAAGTGCAGGCCATCGCTGCATGATAAAATGATGAAAAGAAAGAAACATAAGAAAAGATAGAAAGAGGAATTTATAGAATGATAAAAACAAAGAAAAAAAAGGAAAGATAGAAAGATAATATGAAAGAATGATAAAAACAATGAAAAGCAAAAGAAAAGGAAAGATAGAGAAAATGAAAGAATGATAAAAACAAAGAAAAACAAAAGAAAACAAGGAAAGATAGAAAGATAAAATGATAGAATGATAAAAACAAAGAAAAACAAAAGAAAAGGAAAGATAGAGAAAATGAAAGAATGATAAAAACAAAGAAAAACAAAAGAAAACAAGGAAAGATAGAAATATAAAATGATAGAATGATAAAAACAAAGAAAATCAAAAGAAAACAAGGAAAGATAGATAAAATGATAGAATGATAAAAACAAAGAAAAAAACAAGAAAACCAGGAAAGATAGAGAAAATGAAAGAATGATAAAAACAAAGAAAAACAAAAGAAAACAAGGAAAGATAGATAAAATGATAAAAACAGAAAAAAAAACAAGGAAAGATATAAAGATAATATGAAAGAATGATAAAAACAAAGAAAAACAAAAGAAAACAAGGAAAGATAGAGAAAATGAAAGAATGATAAAAACAAAGAAAAACAAAAGAAAACAAGGAAAGATAGATAAAATTAGAAAAACATAGAAAAACATAAGAAATGTAAAGAAAGAAAAGACGATAGTATGGTAAAACAAAAGAAAACAAAGAAAAATAGAGAAAATGAAGTGATAGAACGATAAAACAAGGTATAACAAGGAAAAAGGAAAAAAAAAGCGTAGACGAAAGAATGATGAAAACAAAGGAAAACACAAGGAAAGGTGAAAAAAGACAAGATGATAGTATGATATGCACACGGAGAAAAAAGGAAAGTGGAAAAAAAAGAAGCCTTGGAAAGATATAAAGATAAATGCATCAGGCAGGCAGTATACGGTTTGAATTCCGCGCAAAAAAAATTGACCCGCTGACCTGAGCTGCCATAGCAACAAGACCACTTTTGACTCGTTGAGCGATTTGAGACATAAAAAATGCGCGGAGTGTGAAAGCAATCAAACCGTTCTTCAAGGACCGTTCCTCTAGAGCGGTCTAACTTGGAGCGGTCTAGCAGGGAGTGTGAAAGGGGTCAAAGAAAGAGACCAATCCTTTTGTTCGTTTTTGAGTGACTACATACATGTATGGGGCTACTGGGCTATGAATGATACATTTATTGTACAGCAGATTCTTGTACAAGTGGCAAGGTATAATCAAATGATATCATACTAGACAGTCTGGTTTACTTACCTCATTGCTCCCATCATAATATATCAGCAGATCAGCTGTTAGTGAAAACCACCTGGACTTAAAGTTCGTCTTTGTTGTCGCTCGCTTGTTTTGTGATCTCTTGTGCATAAATGAACTGCGAATCTCAACATCGTTCCCTGAGCCCGTCGACATCTTAAATATCTGTTGTCTGCACCAAGTTCAAATGCTAAATATGTTCAGAGGATCCAACCCTTTTTGTCTATTCTGTTTCAGTAGTTCTTCATCACTTTGCAACATATTTTTTTATCAATAATATAACTGCCATGTCATTTGTTATTGATTACATTGTCTTTTGCAGGTATAAAACTAAAATTCTTCCGGAATTCTAGCTGCTAATGCGGATCCGCAATGATTCAAGAACCAATCCTTCACGCTTGAATCTCTATTGTCCAACAAGTAAAGCAACAAGGTCACTGAGGTATTGTTTACAATCCACAGTCAGTCATCATTTAGTGAGCCTGGAATGAAAGCAAAACAGAAAAATTAATTCCAGACACGCAAACAAAGAAATTACATGTATATGCAAAAACACATCTGAACTTAAACAAGTTAGTTATTTGATAGGTATCAATGTTTGAAAATGGCATCATTCGGTCCCTAATTTTCAATATGTGTGTAATATCACCAGGGAGATAGCTCCATGATATCACCGTGTAGATGGTAGTCCTACCAGTGAACGATACATGCACTTGATGGAAAAACACCCAAGACAGACTGAACGCAAACTGACTGGGACTGAAGACGATTTGACTCACAAATAAAAATTTAAAAAAGAGCCCGAATTAATGAAAAATAGTCACTACTTAAAACAATTTCTGTCAACAAATATTGATCCCTTACATTGGTATCCCAGTATGTAATTTGACATGTAAACCACAGTATCCCTTGAAAATTAATTTCTAAATGTTTGTACTGCAATGACCTGTAGACAGTTCACATCTAAGAAATGAAGGCTATTGTGAATGTACTGGTGACCCAACATTTGCATCAAGCTTTATCAGGCCTGTGAGATCTGCTTTTTAGTGGAAATCCGCTTTTTTTATTATTCTCGCCGATTTCAATTTCTGCTTTTTTCCTGTGTGCTATTCCCGCTATTTTATCGGCAACCATTATTTCAATGGTTTTAAAAGGCTGGAAACGTAGTCTAGCTAAACGGCTGTGAGTGTGAGCGGAGTCTAGCGCTCTTGCAACCAAGGGAAAACAACATACCATTGTGTACATGTATGTACTGTATGTGTTCTGCTTTCGCGCACAATGTACTGTGAAGTTCATGCTGCTTGCATTCGTATACGGGAGAACTGTGGACCGCGCCGCTGTATGTGTTGGGCATTACGTCAGATATGAAGACAAGTAAATAGATCAGGTAAACTAGTTTCAGCATTCTGTCGCTCTTTTTTTGAAACCCCACTATTGTTGATCACTGCAACTTACATTCAATAGAATTCAATACTAGCATAGCATACATGTATGTACTCAAACCCAACAAATTTGAAAAAGAATCCTTGTCTTTGAAAGCTAGTGAGACCCATCACACGTGTCGGGCATAGTGTTCACTGCTTACTGAAGCTATGAATTCTAATGAATTTAACAATAGTTGGAGTGATTTACGTTAGTGAACTAACAACTTGTGTGAGCTGGGCTTAAAGGTAATGTTTAGTTTTGGTAAAGGTAGAGGTAGACCAAAAATTTCATTCGGGGATATCCTCCGCTGAGATGATGTCTGGCTTCACAAAATCCCTCTCCTACATAGACCGAAATCTACCCCAGCCACTCCTGTTGGGGTCCATCGCTATGTGCTTCCCTGTGGTGCTACCGTTGCACGCATAGACAAGTGCGAGATATTAACACAATTAAATTTAGCATGCCGCGTCGGAACCGCTCAGTGTTGCACTGCCTTGTACTCCGTTCATCTACAGCGCACATTCCGTGCCGATCTCGTAGTCTTTGTAATGCTAATTGCACAGCGAAAGCTACACATAAACACTAAGTAAATCCATATCGAAAAATGAATTCATGGATTGCATACAGGAATATCAGTATGTACATGTAGTAATTATAAACACATTAAGATTATTAAATTACTGCTATAAAGTAAAGGCGGAAAATTATTTGATGGTTTATCACTATGAGACCAAATTTACAAAATACTGATGAAGAATTAGCTCATTATGAATTAGATGGTAATAGTTAGTGATTGCATGTTCAATATTTATTTTAAGGTTTCGACTTCAGGGTTTAACGTACATATAGACTAGAGGTCAGGTGAGGGACCCGTGGTCATTTTGAGTCTGTTTGGCGATATCGCCGGAGGTCAAGGACTCAAGGTCACGTGAAGGATAGTACTACAGACGGGTCAGACAAGAGACCAGGGCCTCGTTGCATAAAACTTACCATTAACGGTAACTTTGCCATCAATGGTAACTCCCGTGGAAACCTTGATTTTGATTGGCTGTTGAGTGATGTTACCATGGTAATTACCATTGATAGCAGATTTACCATTAATGGTAAGTTTTATGCAACGGGGCCCAGAGGCTCTGAGAAACTCTGTTAGAAGTTGATGTCACTATGAGTGGTTCTGCTATGTCTATGTAGCTCCGACAGATGGACAGTACGGTATGTCGGAAAACTCAAGTCTTAAGCCCCTTTCACACCGGGCCTGCGTAGAGTTGCGTAGTGCGGTGTACCGACTACGCCAAGCTTTGGCCTTTGCTCTACGCTGTGCCTACGCTGGCCTACGTGGCAATATGCCGAGGGATGCAAAGGGGTACGCTCGATGGACACAAAAAATTAAACATGTTTAATTTTTTCGCGTACTTTCGGCGTCAAGCACTGGATGCAGAAAGTACACAGTTTTTACACAAGCCTATGTAACACTGTACACCATGCCTACACATTAGTAGGCTACCCTACGCCAGTCCGACGAAAAATCCTTTGAGGCTGGTGTAGTGTTGCGTACTTTTGCTTAGTGTGGGTTCAGCATAAGCAAACCCATGTACCCTTTACACCAGACCTATGTATAGAGTAAAGGATGGTGTTTTCGGCCGATGAGAGCATATCACATATCACACACATACAATACATACCAAAGTCACAGGGGAACTGCAGTAGCAATGAAAAGAATATCCATAAATATCACATTTTAGCAATGTAATCGGCGGTCCTGCTACCCTAATCTAGTATACATTCTTGTGTCTTACGCGTGTCCGTAAGGAAAATGGTTTCCAAAACTGAGCTGTATTTCAACAAATTTTCAGTTTTAGATCTGGATTTTTCATATGTCGCAGGCTCAAAAGTGTCCAATCGCATGTTGCAGTCACTCGTGTTTCGGAACCATTCGGTTCCACTTGAGATCACGTACCCCTGCTGAATACATGTGCAGCCTGCTGTAATAGTCCTAACCAAAACATAATAAATATCAAGGTAAAATTGGAACATCACTTACCAATACGTTGCCTTGGGTCTACTCTTGAATTTGATGTAAAGTTTCTGCACCCCGGTATTGAAAAAGCTGAATTTTGGAGATTGAAAGTTGTTTGCCGTGACTGGGCTGAGGTAACAGTTGATTGTACCGTTTTTATGTATTTTGCTGCCCTCTTGTGCCCGATATAGAAGATTACTACTTTTGGGGGTTCCGTGGTATGAGCCGCCGTTTGTAAATTTATCATTTAGACAATTTTTTTTTATATAATTCAATAATTTACCTTGTCAAATAATTATTCGTATGAAAATGTCATAGAATGAGTACAGGTATTTATGAATAATAATTTTCATGTTTTTAATTATTTATAAATGATGATTTAACAATATCCATTATTTATATTTATCTATTTTGCTTTCAAGTATAAATGATTTCACAATATTTATTTATGTGAAAGGGGGGGGGGAGGATTCACTTATCACGATTTATAAATAACAATTGTCACAATATCCAATATCTTTGCTTGACACTGTATCCCTTAAAAGGGAATCGGTAACTTTGTGGAGGCTTCATTTAATAAATTGAATTTTTGTATCTGTCTCGTATAATGATGTTCAGAAGGATGAATAAATAGCCAGGCATAGAAAGGTTTTCAAATATACAATGTTAATATTAAGAAAAAGTGTGATAAGCTTAAATCAACAGACACATTAAACAAGAGCATTACGAATACATAAGTAAAAAAAATCCCAACAGATATCATGCTTAGTTACAACAATAGTTTATTTACAGATCCACAAATTTTTTCAGCCTCTCCCTCTCCCTTTACCAAATATAACTTCACAAACGGCGTCTCATAACGACAAGGGTCGGCAGTATTTTTTCCCCGTCCGATTTTCCTATCACAACCACCATACCACCGAAAATGCTCCGAGAGTAGAGACGACTTGCTTTGGAAGGTGGTAAGATTTGTCTTTTTTATCATTAAGTTTGAAAAATTAATGATAATTTTACCAGCTGGACCTAGCTTCAATACCTAGTCACCCCTCCGGAGTAAATAATTTACTTCATGGTGAGGTAAAAGAGCGTGAGTTAGGTGAAACTTAGTTTCAACGTACCCGTAATGTAAGAGGAGTACAAGGTTATAATCATAACCTAGTACATTGGATGAGTGACCTATCCTAGTCCCAAATCGCGAAAATATCTGTACGCGAAAAAAACAGCTTATACAGTATGGTGGTTGATCCAGTGTCTGAACACTTTTCAGAAAATCAACGATAGAAAATTAAATATCAAACGAATATCTGTCAAACTTACATAATGAATGCTCAAAGTCCTACAGAAAAAGAATTTGATGGAATTTTAAAAAGAAAACCTAGATTTAATACGATAAGTCGATATTCCCTTCCGAGTGAACCCCTTCCCAACGACGCGGCGTTTTGGTCCCTTGAAAAAGATACTGTATTTCCGAACGTGTGAAACCTATGGGAAAAAGACACGACCTTTGTTTCAATAGTGTGGTTTTCATACGCGTAATCCCACGCGTATGAAAACCCATTTTAGGCGCTTAACTGTACACGTTCGGTAATACAATCTGTTCGGAATTACAATCCTTGACTATATATGCCGTAGGTACGCAGTGCCTAGCTATATGGACAGGGTACGCAACAATACACCACTGTACGCCAGCATATACATAAGTTTATGCAGGGACTACGCCGATCCTGCGCGTAATTTCGGCTTACTCGGTACGCCGCACAACGTAACTCTACGCAGGTCCGGTGTGAAAGGGGCTTTACATGCGGACGCTCCCGGGGGGAAATAAGCCCGATTCCCGTTCACTACAAATGCCGTAACTGAAATGAACACTTGAAAACACAAGAAAATATACCTTACTGCGTATTGCTACATATCAAATTAATTATTTAGAAAATTTTTGTTATATTAGCTGACAGGATATACGTACCTCATATAAAATCATTGTTGTTTGGAGAAGAAATCCTTATAAGTGCTATCCATTTGCATTCATTTCCGCGTTTGAGTTGACGTCGCATCACACTGCTTGCATGCATGCAGCGCAGCGAATATCGATGGCATACAGCGAATGATAACACAGAGCAGCAAGGTTAGCTGGATTGTGTATTTTCGTCGTAGATGGCAGTAGACATAAAAGTTAAGGTGAAAATTTAACTTGAAGACGAGCAAATTATCAGATGGTTTATGTTTTTGTGGGCGTCATGAAAAGAAAATATGATCTATAATACCGTCAAACAAACAAGAAACAAGGAAGGAACTAGTATAGGTCTGTATGACTTGCCACTGTATCAGGAATAAAATTTTACCAGAAACTTTCGTAACTTATGTTGTACATCCTGTTACGCGTGGAACAGAATTATATCTTTATTTTTTATGGCGTTTTTTTTGCATGAATTAGTTGGGGTCAGTGGCGGATCCGGGGGGGGGGGGGGCGGGGGGCCGGGCCCCCTCCCCTGGGACCAAAAAGGGGCTCCAAAAATGCTGAGGACCTTTTTTTTCTTTCTTTTTTTTTTTGCTTGTCAAATCTTTTTTGTAAAGATTGAGCCCCCTCCCTCAAGAAATCCTGGATCCGCCACTGGTTGGGGTGAATGGTAAAATGGAATGAAAAGGATGCTCGGAAATTGCCAATGAAAATGTCATTAATAATTTTGAACTATGGCAAAATTTTGAAAACATAAACAAATATAAAAGAAACGCGTGTGGATTTCCTAAAATAATTCTGTCTGGCATTGAATAAACGGCGAAGTTTTGTTAATGTCAAGGACTCTTACAGAAAGGGAAACTCTTGAATTCCTCGAATAAAGATTTGAGAGAGAGAGAGAGAGAGAGAGAGAGAGAGGGAGATAGAGAAAGAGAGAGAGAGAGAGAGAGAGAGAGAGAGAGAGAGAGAGAGAGGGGGGGGGGGGTTGTAGTAAAATCTAAAAATCACAACCAAAGAATAGCCAGCCCGCTCGGCGACACCAAATAATAAAAACGGAAAGAAAGAACGTCCTTTTATATCACTCCCGCAACTTTCTTTGGTAATGACTCCCTAATTGGTTTCATAAAGTGTATTTCAATAAGCCATTATTTCGGTACATTCTGTATAAATTATTACGTTTCGTCTTTTGGTTCGTCTTGTCAAATTTAAAGAATTTATGAAGTATCTATAGCTTTCTCTAAAACTAAGGTAAACATGAAAAATAATAAAATTTTTATGATTAAAAAAGTACGACTTTTATAACATCCAATTCTCTTAGTATTTCCCTTTTTCTACTCTTTTACATGTAGGATATATTTGTTTCAATACAATTTCCCGAAAATACGAGGGGAACTTTATTCTCATACCAAACCAAAGAAAATATTTATTAAAAATAAAACAGGTTACATAGGCAGGGGAAAAAATGTAAGGACTTTTACCAAAATGTTCTAAATGATGAATTAAAACTGCCTATTACCATAAGGTATAAGAAAAAAAGTTGGATATATAAGCTCACGCACACTTTCATTTGCCTGTTTGATCAAAAATGCTCTTGAATGCAAAGTTCCAAAGTACAAAATGTATAATCAATTCAATTCCATGCACTTCAATTCAATTCAGTTCAATCTTTATTGTCCATAATTCATACATGGAAATTTGTTTTGTTTACATGCATATTACAAAATATAAATTCGAAAACAGATACAGATAATGGATTTAACAACAACAACAACAACAACAAAGAAATCAATGATCTTAATTACCTGTTTGTGTACTACGTTGATAATGAGAAGATATTTAAAAAAAAAAAATCTTTTCTCCCTCGGTCGCTATAAATAAAATATACAATTTTGCCAGTGGGGCAGCAAGAAAATGCGAAATGTATATGCAAAATGCAAAGTCTTCTAATTTGGGAGAGACGGGGTATGCCCCTGCCTCCGATTCATTCCGGGATTAATATTCGGATATACATGTATTATATAGGACTGCTATAGCCAGTGTAATTACTTGAAAACTATCAGTCAGGATTTATGAATACTAGCCCTTGTCTTTTGTTACGTATATTTTATTTCTTTCATTTAACATGGTTAGCATATGATTTCATTGTGAAGAACAGAATACTGATCATGTAGGCCTGCTCAGTGATGTACTAGGTGTAAAACACAACATTTGACATTTTTGATTATTATACTAACTCAAAAGTAAAAACTCGTATCAGACTGTGGTTTTCAAAATGTAAAATTGAAGAATGTCATATTTATTTGGAATAAGTTTTGTGAAATTTCCTTTATTAATATTTAAACAATAAAGCTCTGAATATTTAATCAGATTTTCACTTTTTGAAAAATTGAGACCACAAAATCTGTGTGTGTCAGAAATTAATTCAGAACACAATTGCTATTCATTGTGCATCACACCTGTCATGTCTGCCAACCTTTTGCTATCCAGTGTCATTAATGATTCATGACTCTAGTTTTAAAAAGGTGCTCTGGAATTCCAGCTATAATGCACGATGGCAATGTTCTCTGCATTAATTACTGAGACACACAGATTTTGTGGCCTTGATTTTAAAAAAGTGAAAATATGATTAATTAGAGCATAGTTTTAAGAACAGTATTCAAAGAGATGTAATAAAACTTACTCCATATACATTTTAAGCATCCATTAACTTTACAATGTAAAAACCTCAGTCCGATATACGAGGTATAACTTTTGAGTTATTAACAAACAAACGTACTGTCAAATGTTTGGGATTTTTTAACACTTATAGTTTACAGCCAAACCTGCTTTAGCGACCACCTGTATAGAAAGACCACCTGTCTACAAAGACCACAATTTTTGTTTCCCTTGAGCATTGTTTCTCCCTGAAATGTGTATTAGAACCTGTACATAAAGACCACCTTTCTTGTCTCTATAGAGTGATCTTTATATAGACAGGTTTCACTGTAATACGAGACATAGGCCTAACACGTCTGTAAAAACCCAATCACACACGGGCAGGCAAGCATGTCGCCCGGAATCAAGAATAAATCTCAACAAAAAGAAGCTTGAGATCAAACGGGATTATTTGCGATCCATTCAATTGTCCTATAGTTTTTCGACCTCATCGTACCTATTATGTCTTGAAAGAAACTCACTCTTCCATGATTTTACGCTTATACTTAGATCTTTTTTGTAGCGGTATATTGGAACGAATAAAAAAGGGACACGGCAGACTACAATACTGTGTAGAGAAACTGTATAAGCTCTGGTGAACTTTCATAGAGACACGTATAATATTATAATGAGGGTAGTTTTCTTAGATCCTGCAGTACCAGTGATTTAAACATTTACTGGCAGTTGTCTTTACGTTCATCATGCCTGTACAGCATATGTTACTTTTAAATGATAGATCACTATTATAATCGTATTACCGGATAAAAATTATCTTTATATAGATTAAAAAAAAGGTATATTGCGAGAGCAGTTCAATAAGATTTATGAAGAATTCTATCGGGACCATTTTTCTTGCTGTGGTAAGTATTATTGTATAGACAAGACTCGTGTTCGTGTTCGGGAATGTTCAAATCATATTATATTGATTTAGTATGTGTGTGAATGTTAATTCTTCATATATGTTGGTTCTTTTTATCAATTTCTTTTACTTGTGCAGCACACAAGGAACTCATCCGCTTAATAAAAAAGCACTAAATTAGCCAGTTGTTGTAGCTACGGGGGGGGGGGGGGGGGGGGGGGGGGGGTGTGGTAATAATCTGGACGATTACCCTGTATTGGGAAATCGCTTATAAACTACCCCGAGATGACCGACAAATATACAAGACCGACTACCTGCGAGATAAAAGTTCATGCCGGCTGATTGGCTTCTATGATAATTACATAATTTATATATTTATCGTGTTTATAAGCCTTTCCCACAAGAGAAATGAAGTTGTGTGGGTAAAAAGCATGGGCCGAGGAACCAGGGGGGGGGGGGGGGGAGTGCTGCAACTCCCCACTTTTTTTAGTAGACACGTTCGATAAAATCGCGGAAAAAAAGGTGCGAAATCGTCATCATTCAAGTGAAATCAAATCAGCCCCCCCCCCCACTTCCAAAAACGCTTCGCGGCCCCTGAAAAGCAAATCAAATTCTTAACTTCAACCACACTAAGAGTAATCAAAGATTTTTTTCGTAATACGCAAATGTTGCCTATCCTCAATGCGGGAGAAACTGAATGCGGGGGGAGGAGGGGGGGGGGGGGGGAGGGTGCAATATTTCTGGGAACATAATTTCGGTAAGCCCTCCGACCCCTCAAGGATCCGAAAGGAGACGGTTTCCCCCCTCGGAATATAACGATACTAAGCCCTAAGAAAATACCCCTTTGTTTTCCTTTTTTGTTTCTGAATATAGGCGGGGGCGGTAATGTCGCTCCCCGGATCTGCCAATGAAGTAATCAAATACACCACTGTTCCCATAGATACCAGTAAAGTTATTTGATGTCAGTATATTATAAATATTTATCATAAATATCATTGTTAATATATTACTGGTATACTTGCTACTTTTACTACAACTAAAACTTATGTTTGACTATAAATAATTCACTGAAAGAAATTCATTCTCGTCATTATTGTGACTAAATTTTTTGTCATATTCTCATCTAATTCTGTATTGGTATAGGATTGAACCGGGTTGAAATCGAAGATATTCGTCCATCATGTTGACAAGGATAGTGATTTTTGCCATGTTCCTCCTCGTCTTCGTTAATCTTGCTCTGGCAAATGATGACCAGAAAGAAGATGATATCGATATGATCGATGTATGTCCTGTCGAAGATATCGAGGAGGATGTTGAGGAGAAAACATGTAATGGTAAGGTCGAAATGCTTGATCCTCATTCCTTGATATCATTTTTTCCCTGCCACGGCACAAACGTCCTTTATTTGACAAGACATTAATCTACATTTGCCACACTCAGCCTATATATAGTAAGTGGGTACATAACATGGTAGGATTTATTCCTTGAATGCACTGAGCGCTATACGGTTGCCGTGCTAAAGCCGAGGTAATAATATGCAGGGCCCATGGGTGTCTATCCCGGGGGGGGGGGGGGGGGTATATATCCCCCCAAAAATTTGAGGTTGGGGGGGGGGATGGCCTGTATTATCATCCCCCAATATTTTTGGAAAAAAATAAATCATAATTATTATACATTAAATTAAAACTAATAACTCTCCAAACTCATGATGTTTGATCTTGAAATACCATCACATTATTTAATGATTAGAAGTAAGGAAATAAGAAATGCCATAATTTCTTAGCGAAAATATCGAGGATCAAGAAAATTCGTTCGCCCGCATTGTTATTCTCAATTAAGGGGTTCCGTCCATTGGCGTAGATCCGTGCATTCCTTCTTTTCATTAAAAACCATTTGGAGATGTCTCATAAAATGCAAGTTTTATAGACAGATATTTGAAAAAGTCCCTGGTGTGGGAGGGGGATACCCCCTCCCACACCCTCCCCCGCTCGGTCGCTTCGCTCAGTGGCGTATCTAGGGGGGGGGGCAGGGGGCGCGTGCCCCAGGCGGCAATTAGAGGGGGCGCAAAAAACGCAAAGGAGAGAAAGAAAAAAAGGGGGAGATGAAGAATAAATTATGCGCCCCCGAATCCGCAGGGTAAATGCACTAGAAATCTAGTTTTTGAAGGTTTGAAATGCGAAGATTTTCCAAAGTTCGGTCGCTTTGCTCCCTTGCGTAATCATTTTCTTTCAGGATCTCGTAATTTCGCCCCCCCCCCAGTATATAGTTCTTAAAAAGCTTAAAAGGTTCAAAAAGTTTAAAGAAATAAAGATGCAATTGCTTTGCTCGCTGTATCATGTAAGTTTCACATGACTCCTGCTAAATATTGCGCCCCCAATATAGTGTCTAAATGCAAAGGTTCAACTTTTAAAAGAAATCTCAACTTCAGGCCGCCTTGCTGAATTTCTCGACTCTTTCTCAAGCCTCTAGGGTTTTCGTTAGTTTTCCGATTGTAGAAGTGGGTGAATAGAAAACCATTTATCAATGTGTAAAATTCGAGCTTCTCTACCGCTCAACTGCGGTGGTTAATTTCCTGGGTAAAATGCACAAGAAATTGCGTTTTTTAGGGTTAAAAATTGAAAAATTATTATTGTCATTATTATCATTATTATTATTATCATTATTGTTATTATTATTATTATCATTATTATCATCATTATTAATATTCTTCTTCTTCTTCTAATTATTATTTTTATTATCATTATTATTGTCATTCTTCTTTTTCTTCTTCTTCTTCTTCTTATTATTATTATCAACTAAAAATATAATTACAAAAACCTCGTAAATAAAAATCGTTCGTTCGTTTGTTCGTGTGAGTATCAATGATATGAATGTACATCTCAAGAGCCAGACACTTTTAAAGAATTATTAACAAAATAGCTATGTAACAAATTATTTGTTTTCCTAAATGTTATTTTTAAATGCTAATTATATATGAATAAATAATGAATGAGACTTTAACTCGTTAATTTAGCATGTGTTTGAATGACCTTTGATCTTTCCCCAGCTCCAGGTCACCCATGCGACTCCAACCCCTGTCAAAATGGAGGGACTTGCTATGAGAAGTTTGGTGCCCTAACCTATTATAGATGTTTCTGTACTACCGAGTGGATTGGAAGACATTGTGAGAAGGGTTAGTCTGGTTTGCAAGCTTTAGAGTCATTAGAGGAGGAAACACTTTCTTAACGATGGAAATGAAAATAAAGGAATTAAATATTCACTGGTATTCAAGCAACCATTGCGTACATGAAACTGAATCAAAAGATGGGATGGATATCATTAATAATATTTGTAAAGTTCGCAACTTAGAACAGATAAATATAACGATTTATACTCGTTATTGTTTATGTACAGTCAATATAAGCGCATTGTTTTAAAGAATTTAGATGACTAGTTTTTTTTGGTTTTTTTTTAAACCGTTGAATCCATTTAGATATGTGTTTACATAGGATACTGTAATTGTCTCATTTTATTCTGTCATGCGATAATATTCCGTTCATTTCGTCTCCCCAAACAGTTTCAACTAAACCGAAACCAGCCAGACCTCAGTACCCAGGCCGCTACATCCCCTGTCAAGCCAATAAATTCAACGAGGATGGAATATGTTTTGACGGTAAAAATACAATTTTTCATCCATTCATCCACCATGTGCTAACTGCTATACGTTTAGAATATTCATTTTCAAAAAGATACGGTCAAAAGGACGTTAAGAGTATTCATTTTCAAAAGGACTCTGTTTATAGGACAATGGATATGAAAGTCATCACTTTGTTACATCGTATAATCAGTGGAAAACGCAAAAAATAAAATTAAACATGTTCAAATAATTATAGTAGATTGTCGAGTAAATAATACGATTCTAGGAAAACTACCTCCTGGAGCATGACAATGACACCCTTATATATATATATATATATATATATATATATATATATATATATATATATATATATAGGATATACCTATCCCTGAAACAACTACTCTCGGATTAGTCACGGACAACTATAGGCCAACCCCTAATTTGATCGGGTCCGCTCGCTATTCATAAGAACCGCTATTCATAGAAAACCGCTATTCATTTAACACGCGCTATGAATAGCGGTCCTTATGAGTAGTTATGAATAGTGGTCCTTATGAATGGATGTCCTTATGAATATCGAGGAAATTTGTCAGTGGTTTGCCCGCTATTCAGAAGGACCGCTATTCGTACAAAACCGCTATTCATTTAGTCACGCGTTATGGATAGCGGTCCTTATGAATAAGTGGTCCTTATGAATAGCGGTCCTTATGACTAGCGTGGTTACCCCAATTTGATTACCTCTTATAGTGTGAAGGTATTAATTTTCTTAGGGGTATTTGTCCATGGATAATATTGTCCAAGCCAGTGAAGTCTTCCTACGGGTAGTTGTCCGGGGTAATATTACTTGGCACTATTATAATTTTGTCCTACAGGGTTTAAATTTCAAAGTTCATTAAAGTTTATAACTGTGTGACATTTTCTGTCGTTTGCTTTTCAGACTTATACGACTTTTAGCTACGTTAGAAACGGAAATGAGTTCCCCCTCTCACTCGAACGACATGACCATACACGTCAGATACAAAACAGCGACGGTGCCTATCCGGACATCTTTGAACAGCTTGACAATCTACAGAACCTTAAATGTGCCGTCACATAGACAAGATGAGAAGATCCTTGATCTCGTCATACCTTTAACAGAAAGTCAAGATGAATAGATCCTGGATCTCTTCAAAACCTGTTTTTGAATAGAAAGATGTTTTTTTTTTTGTTGATATTTACACCCTTTGGTAAAATGAAGGAAAGGGTGAAAAGATCCTGGATATCGTAACACCCTCTTGGTCGAACGATAAGACAAGATGAGATGATCCAGGATTTCGTCACACTCTTTGTCTTTGGTGTAACGAAAAGTTACGATAACAAGATCCGGTATCTCAGAAATCACACCTTCTGGTATAATGAAATGACAAGATATAGACCCGGCGTGTCCTCAAACCGTTTGGAATAACAAGATGAAAAGATCATGGGTCTTTGTCAGTCAAACCTTATATATATAGTGAAGATAAAGACAAGAAGAAATGATGTCGTCAAGTCGACTTAATTGAGGCGAGAAGACAAGATGGACTCACTTCTTACATTCTATTCTCGTCTCAACTGGAAGTCAAAATGATAGAATTATTGGATAGTAATCTACTATTCTCTTCATCAAAAATTGACGAGGTCAAATATATCGCGTCTTCTTTACCAGTTTACGTATAATGAAGACGATCCATGTAACAATGATGACCTTACTGCCTCATCCTTTCACCAGCAAGGAAGGTGATTTTGACAACAATCTACATCTTGCTATCCCATCCTTTCAGGCACGGAAGTCAACTTGCCGATTAATTTTTTTATCTTGTCTTTTTCAGTCTTCTCGTCTTCCGTACTTGATTATTATGTTACCTGATCTTTGTCTGTATATTTTCAGAGAGATTGTGTCCTTTATCAGGTGGCTTTACTTCTCTTCAAAAGGCATTAAATAAGTAATTTCACACGTCACGTTTGTTGTAAAAATAAAACAAATGTTTAGTCTGGGAGCCTGTCCCGAAATAGTCACCCCATTTTACATATGATATTTGATCCCATATCATATGTAAGGGGTGACTATTTCGGGACAGGCTCCTGGCCTAGTTGTTTTAGTGTACGGTTAGGAACTTATCCCTACAACGAGTCATGATAGTTGTTTTAATTTTGTTTATTTATTCCTCTTCCCTGTCAGTCTGTTTCCTTAAGATGCACTTTTTTGCTGTGTACATTAAAGTGCACAGATATAACCTTTAAAAGCACTTTTAAATATTTTGATTATTGTACTTGCACTTTGAAAATTTTATTTTGGATCTTATTAAATAAAAATGGACGTATATGATTCTGAAATTGGTTTAACTGAATAGCTGTTATTTTGTCTTTGATAAGTGTGATTCAAATTGGAAGGAAAATGAAAGAAATTATTTTATGTGTCGTCATCCAAGAAAGTGGATTTACCTTATTTTTATTTATATCAAATAGCGAAAAGGGGAACCGACAAAGGGGATAACTATAATACAGTAGTTAATACTGGTTACACAACAGCTTTCGAGAGTATGTTGATAGGCATACCACCAACCAGTGGCGTACCCAGGATTTTTTACAAGGGGGGCAAATTTTGTCAACTGTCAAATTCTGCTTGGAGGGATACCCGTATATTTTTCTTCTCGCCAGCCCTCCAAAACTCACTCAGTGGGGGGGGGGGGGGGGGGGGGGGGGGGGGGGGGGGGGGGTATGAGATGTTTTCCTCCATAATTCTCTGACAAGCAACAAAAACAAAAAAAAAAGTGGAAGTTCCAAAAGGTCCATCCGTATTTTTTTCGTCTCGCCATATAACAGGTAGATTCAATAATTAGTATCTAGGCTCTCGGAGTATAGAAGAGTCCATATTTGAATGTTGTGAACTGAGCCCTGCATGTCTTAAATTCTAAATCTATTGAAAGTGAATAAAGTTTATGAATAATTGGACGACTTTCGGGTCAAAAGCAGCTCCAAAAATATAACACGGGGGCTGGTCTATTGAAAATATACATTTTAGTTTACTGATTGTATGCATTTTAGTTTACTGATTGTATACATTTTAGTTTACTGATTGTATACATTTTATTTTACTGATTGTATAGTGTATACATTTTTATTTTACTGATTTTAGTTTACTGGATTTCATAAATATAAGGCTTCTCGGATGTATTTGTAAAGTGCATTTAATAGTTTTGATGACGATGATGATAATGATGATAATGATGGTAACTATGCTGCTGCTGCTGGGAATAAACAGTAGTACATTGGACTATTCTCGAAATTTTCAAATCATGTCTACCGTCCTCTGTAGAGTATACTGACAAAAATTGTTAACCGCGAGGGCGCTATAGCACTACTTCTTCCACCGTAGGTAATCGTTTCGTAGGCCCATATATTATTTTGATTTGTTTCTTCGTTAATTGATTCAATAGTAAATGAAGTTTAGTTTCAAATGATTCTATTTGTGTTTTGCAGCAGGCCCGTAACTAGGATTTTTGCGGGGGTTCAACATTGGAAAAAGTGGATCTTTCTGAGGGAGCGAAGCGACCGAGTAGGGGTGGCTGGTGGGGGGTCAGGTTGCGTGCCCCTCCAATGGTATTTGCACGAGCGTAGTCAGAATCATTTGACAGGGGGTGGGTCAAATGTGAAGCCCAAACATATACTAACACTATGTAGGATTCCAATTACTGCAAGCGAACAAAGTGAGAGAGAAAAATGAAAATGTACTTTAAAATAGCAATTTTTTTTTCATTATAGTCACCAATAGGTGAAATGTAAAGCTATATCTCCGGTCATCTTGTTGCCAGGAATCATTCATATTATAAAGTTTTCAGGAAGTGAAGCGAACGGGGGGGGGGGGGGGGGTGGGGGCACTTTGATGTTGCTCTTTTATAGAAAGGTAACTCTAATATCTGGGCACCATGGCGATAGGGCAGTGACGTGTCCGAAAGATGTCAGAACATTGAATATTTATGGACCTCGCTGCATGAAACTATCTCGTTTATAAGGTTTGCGAGCGAGCGAAGCGAGAGAGGAATAATGCACTTTACTTTGCTGTTGCTCATTTCAATATATAGACAGTGGACCTAACAAGTATTCGGGTGCCATGGTGATAGGGCAGCGACGTGCCTGAATATTACTATAACATCCTATGGAAATATTCATGGACCTCGCTGCCTGAAACTATTTCATTTCTAAGATTTGCGAGTGAGTGAAGCAAGCGACGGAAAACGTACTTTACTATCTCCCAAATGTTATTTCCAAAACACCCAAGTGTTATATTGTGGCATCTTGTTATTTCTGATTATAGTTTTCAAGAAGTCGACGTTTTATAGAATACTCTCATGCAGGCACTCCGGTTGAACAGGTTGTATTAGAGGGCCATAATATTTAAGGGCCTGAATGACTAGATCGGGTCCGCCAGGAGTACTCCATGCAACTCGAGAGCGGGAAAATTTTCCATTTTTAAGTGAACCCCTTAATTAAATACCCCCTCTCTCTCTTTTCCAGTATGGTTTCTATATTTCAGTATTATATTCCACTACCACAGATTTAATTTGAGTCTTATCATGCTTATCACTGCTTATCTTCCCACGTTATCTTTGTATGGTGTTTTATAAGCATTCTATCTCCTTGTATTGTCAGGATTTCCTGTCCAATCTAACATTTTTCGAAGATCAAAATGCATCATTGAGCACTTCACTTTCGTCCTATAGGCTGATAGGAATCAATAATCATCCAAATGTCAGATGTCAAAGATAGTTTAATAATTAAAATGTCATTCAACAGGTTCAATGGTCAATCAACTTCAACACATCTCCATTCATTTTCGTCAGCCTAGACTTAACTCCGGAAACAATGACAGAGTAAGATAGTATTAAAACTCTCATACCTATAGTGGAGACATTAAATGAGGCCCCAAATTAAGTACATTTTTGGTTAAATAATGAAGCAGAATTGGGTGTCGGAGTGTTTTGAAGCGGGTTGCTAAGTTGAGAAAAGACAAATAATGCAGGGGGGGGGGGGGGGGGTCAACTGCTCCGTGGTGCTTCTTGAAGGAGTTCCCGACCGTTTATCACTTTGATGGAATTTTTTTTCCCTGATGGTATGCACAATGATTCAAACGTGGGAGTACTGTGGTATTGTAGAAAGATCTTGAATCCCCATACAAGGGGTAGATCCTTGTTGCTTACATCCTTCGATAAGGTGTTTTGCCCACATTTTGTTCCCCTATCGATATGCTTGGGTAATAGGTCTGCAGGAAGAGCAGTAGTGAATACTGATGTGGCTATTATTATTTAAACACTAACTTATTGACACAGCAATAAAGTGGGGGGGGGGGGGAAACAACAACAACAACAACAACAAAAAACCCCACATACACACAAAACCCCCCCCAAAAAAAACAACAACAACAAAGGAGACAACAAGCAAGCAAGCAAACAAACAAACAAGCCAACTTAAAAAATAAAAAATAAAAAAATAACCTGCCCCCCCCAAAAAAAAATAAAAAAAATTGCATGAATAAAAATAGCCTGGAAAAAGACAGAGCAGGGATGAAAAAAAAGTACTAGTAATCTGCAACTACACCTAACCGGAATTCAAATGTTTGAAATTGTCCAATCCAAGGGGTGGATTAAGAATTTTGAACAGGGAGGGGGGGGGGGGCACAATATCGAAATTGACCTGTGAACTCCTGCCACATTTTCAGGTACCTTTTGGTCGAAAATGTGGGGGGGGGGGGGAGGACAGGTTTTGGGGTTGTGTGTAAAGGTATACTAATATGATTTTAAAAGAAGCATTGGCCGCCCTAATTCGTCATTGTAATCCTGAATATTTTTGGCATATTTTCTTATGATAGGATAAATAATGAATTTTAGAATGTGCATAATCTTCCATTTGAATAACCATGCGCCTTTTGTTGATGACAAATTACAAAGTATTCTCGTGAATCACTGATATAGGGCACCTGAGTCACTGACAGATGATTCAGTTAAAGAACTGAATAACTAAAATTTAATGTAAAGGCCAGTTAAACAAAATTTCACATCCTTATAGGGCCTATAATACGATTTGCATATTATGATTTTGTATAAGCCCCATGTTTGTAAGCCCCCCCCCCCCCGCGCCCTTAATTGCGCTCCATATGGCCCCATCCCATCTTTCATGCCTCAGTGAAGGTCAACTTTTGCCAGAGTTGGCAGAATTTTGCTTTCTGGCAGAATTTTGACCGCTTCAGCATCTAGCATTATGCTAGGCATAATTTGACAAAATTTAGCAGAATTTTAGCATAATTATTCTGGTGGTTCTTTTTTTTTTTGTTGCTTGTCAGAGTATTTTTGAGTAAAAATACACCCAAAAATGTTTTTTTGTTTTTTTTGTTTTTTGTTTTTTTTTTGCTTGTCAGAATTTTTGAGTAAAAAGTCCCCCCCAAAATGCTAATAACCCTTTTTTTTGGGGGGGGGGGGCTTGTTAGAGAATTTTTGAGTAAAATTTTGATTTAGCAGTAAAATTTTTGATTTAGCAGAATTTTCGCTGCTCGCTAGCAGAATCGTACTTTTTTGCTTGCCACACTGCCTAAGGATCTATGTGCCATTACAGCGTGGGTGCCCCGCAAGGTTGCCAGAGTTGGCAGAATTCTGCTTTCTGGCAGAATTTTGACCGCTTTAGCATCTAGCATTATGCTAGGCATAATTTGATATATTGTTTGTTTTTTTTTGCTTGTCAGAGAATTTTTGAGTAAAAATACACCCCCAAAATGCTGATAACCTTCTTTTTTTTTTTTTTGCTTGTCAGAGAATTTTTGAGTAAAAGTCCCACCAAAAAATGCTTATAACCTTTTTTTTTTTTTTTTTTTGCTTGTCAGAGGATTTTTGAGCAAAAAGTCCCCCCCCCCCCAAATACTGATAACCTTTTTTTTTTTTTTTTTTGGCTTGTCAGAGCAATTTTGAGTAAAGATTTAGCAGTAAGATTTTTGATTTTGCAGAATTTTCGCTATTCCCTAGCAGAATAGTATTTTTTTCGCTGGCCACACTGGTACCCCGTGCCCCGGTACGGTGCCGTCATTGCTGTGTCCCATCGCATCCTAACCCACTCTCACTTTCATACAATTGCCTATTTCATTCTTAACCCATCTTAACCAAATACCGATACCGCAAGTCGTTCTAACGATAAAATATGATTTTGATGTTTAATCCTATACAAATTTTATGTTTTCAATGTTTTCAATACGACAAGACCTCAACTTGAAGATCTCGTGCAGATGTAGAGTAGTAATGACTCGGAATAATTAATAATAAACGCACCTAGCGCACTCCGATCCGGCCGAGATCCGTGCCATACATATCCGTATTGCTAGTTTGCGCGCGCTCAATGCATAGCAGCAATTTTTATGCGAAAGAAGAAAACATGGCGGGTACGTGGAGAATGGAGAAAAATAGTGGGTTCATACAAATGTGGTTTACACTGTTCTTGGGAGTTCTACAAGTAATTCCAACATATATTGATACCGCCAAAGCACAAACAGAAGGTAATATTAATTATTCATCTTGAATTATATTCGATCATTTGTTTTTTAGAGCGTTTTTTAGGACGAAGTTCGATGGCTTCGGACACGATATCGGTACCACACACGGATATGCATTGACTTGTGCATGCTTGTGAGACAATGCCCGATCATCGAGCAGTCATAAACATAAACTTATTTTTTCGAACAAATTAAACTAGGAAATGGCAGTTTCAGATACAGTGATCATGAATATACATAAATATGTGATTATTTGAAGTTTTGTTTTTGTCTATGAATTTTCAAACATGTGTCAGATAAGAATATTTATACCCCCAAACATTGTTCTATTAGTATTGATCAGGAAGTTGTGCACGGTTTAGCATGTTTAGCAAACGTTGATTTCTACGTGCTCCAAAGTCCAATCAATGGACCACGCGATAGAAACGGGATGTTTTGTTATTGCGGATAATGGTGGAATTCCATGCTGTCGCAGTGTATGCAATGCAGTATGCTTGCACCTGCATCACTCACACATATGCGATTATAGTCACCTGCATGTGACTAGTATAAATGCATCTACAATAACCTCGCATAACCAAGTGTTACTGTGAGTGTAGAATAAAGATCGAGATCAGTATGTATGAGTCAATGTAGGTTTAGATGTTGTTTTTACTTGTTTAGTTTGTACAGTGTTTGTCATCATTTTTTTGAATGTTTATGCCATCCAAAGTAAAACATGACAATGGTTACGTAGAGTCTAACTTAGACAGAAAAATCTGTCAGGATGGAGGAGTTTTATAACATTTTTTTACTTTTTGAGGCTCTCCAAGAAGACAGACGGAAGCCTCCCATAATTAATAGTCACTGTTGTTGAGTACCTCTCTGTGACTGTGGGCCTTAAGGCAGTGCTAGGCCTGTGTAGCTGTACGAGCTCTGTGGCTTATCAATCTGGTACTGGTCCACGGAGCTGTACAGGGGATGCATATGTACATGTATATGGTGTGTGGAGAAGGATATCACCCAAAAAATCTAGATCTAAATATCACCACATACTGTGAGCCATGCTAACCACCTTCGGAGTTTGCTAAAGCCAAGGGGTTACCTTCCAGGCTCTACTAAAATTGTAAAAATTGAATGAATGAAAAAAAAAAAGAAAAAAAAAATTGGCAGGTGTGATCAGGTTTTTCTTACCTTGCACGTGTAACTATAATGGACTACATGTGCAAGGTAAGAAAAACCTGATCACACCTGCCGATTTTTTAAACGTTTTTTTTCCTTTTATATTCATTCGATTTTTAAAATTTTAGTAGAGCCTGGAAGGTGACCCCTTTAGCAAACTCCAAGGTGGTTTGCATGGCTCACAGTATGTGGGAATGGGTGATATTTAGATCTAGATTTTTTAAAGTGATACCTGGGGGGGGGGGCATGTCTCATTGAGACCTGTACATCATCTGCTTACACGAAAACGGATAAAAAGGGTACTTTTTCAGCATTTGGCGCGTAATTCGGGTTACTTGTTAAGGGTATCAGAAACAGCAAAAATCAAGAAAAAGTGTATCAAATTCAGATGTGATAAGAAGAAAATCTGAGGAATCGCCATTAAGGATATAAAAATCAGAGATGTTAGAGGGGTTTCCCTTTTTAGGGTATCAAGGAGTTATCACATTACTCCTTGCTCTTGCTGCAATCCCCGTTTAGGGTGCTTTCCAGAAAGTGATTTACGCGGATAATGTACATGTACACGTCTCAATGAGACATGCCCCCTGGGTAGTGAAATCCTTCTCCACACACCATATATGCATTTCCTGTACAGCTCCATGGACCAGTACCAGATTGATAAGCCACGGAGCTCGTACAGCTACATGTAAGGCCTATGGCCAAAAAGTGTGAGGTATCTTACCCCACATGTTTATGACTAATTCAAAGTCGCAGATTAACTTACACTACTACTCAAAAGAAATTGATCGGTTAGGGAGAAATTTCCCTTACCGTGTCCTAATGCTCGGTTAAGGGAACAAAACATTTCCCCCAAGATCGTGATTTTCTTCCTGTGCACATTGTTATAACGGAACGCTCCCCGGTACGCGTCCCTTGACCGAAAATGGCTTCGTTGTTTACACACATAATTTATCTAGATCTAAACTAGCCCCGGGGACATATATGCGACTTATGTATCGCACACAGAAAACTGTCACCGCACAAATGAAACAGAATTGGGTTTGGCTCAATTCATGCCAAATACGAAAAATACACAACAAGGAGGCACAAAATTCTGTGAAAAAATACAGTTACACTATGTAAAAGATAATGACATTGAAGACAAGGGTTTAAAAGAAAAAATAGGAGCAGGAACTGCATGGAAACCCACAGAAACTCGCATTATAAACTCACATACTGACAATGGGTAGGGGAGAGTTCTCCACTGCGCCTAATGCATATTCGCTCTCCATGTACATGTAGGTGTACATGTATGAAGGCATGGCAGCAGCGAACGCTGATCTCCCATCCAAGTACTAACTGGGCCCTACGCTTCTTGACTTCGGTATACATGCGGAAGTTATCGCTGCATTTTTATTCTCAACTTGAAGAGTGTGTATTTGCACAGCGCAAGCATCGGTGCTCATTACATCTACATGTACATTACAATGATTAATGCGGCGATTCTTGATCTTCAAATTGGCTCGGAGAGTGCTTCTTAGCTTACGGTATGCACAGTGTATTTTTGTGTTGGCTGTTGATAACGTATTAGATAGGGCGACCCCATTTCGGGGGGCGACTTTATCGGATACTGTTGCCCTGGAAAACATGATTTCTCAGACTTTAGGGGGCTTTTTTTGTCATTTCGGGGTCGAATTCGCCAGCCATCCCCGTGTATTTTTAACCTTGGAGCGTACACACCATGCTTCGGAGTTGATATTGATTTGGCATGTGTGAATCAAACTCGTAGCAGGAAACTTCCCGGTACGCACGCTGTAGGGAAGCACCGCTAGTTTGAAACGTCCCGCTTCCCGCTTCCCGCTGCTTTGTTTCGGTGCACACTGATCGGGCCTCCCGTTTCCCTAAATGAAGAGCAATTTCTTTTGAGCAGTAGTGTAGTAAAATTAATGTAGGGTCTATACTAAATATAGTGTGCTCACCTGATTTTTGTAATAAATATTTATAGCAAATTAACCCTGTTTTGACATGTTGTCAACAGGTTTATGGCAAGTGAAATGAGGGGAACAGAATACTAGTATAGTATATAGTGCACAGGTGCATGAACACATACGTAGGTCCCAGCTCAGCGGTGGAGCACTGCACTCAAATGCAGTCAGAGCTGATGAATTTGTTGTTTTACCAAATTTTGGTAAAAATATGAAAACCACATAAGATAATCTCACAAACTTTACTTATACTTCAAGAAAAATTCATAAACTTACGTGAAGGAAGAAGAATTTTATGATTTGAATAATTTCTGATGAAAAAAAAAGGCTAGAATATTATATCGCAAATGATCTTTTCTCCCATGTTGAAGCACTACTGTGCATAATTTGACACTGGTTTTCGAGGGACCAGTACTGAGAAAAGATTGTGAGTGACATTCTGTCGCATTTTTTTTGCCAAAGAAATATTGAAAATGTACAAATTATCACTCCTATTGCAATTTTATTGATTGTAACTATGAGTAGAGTTGGTGATTTTATGTGATGTGGTATATAAAGGAAAAGTAATACGCAAGAGTGTATAGCTCCGCCGTGATGAGCCAAATATTTGTAGCACCATAGGGAAGCACATAGCGATGGACCCGTGTGGGAGTGGCTGTGGCAGACTTCGGTCTATGTAGGAGAGGGATTCCCCAAAGCCAGACGTAGTCTCAGCAGAGCATATCCCCGAACAAAATTTTTTTGGTCTACGTGAAGTCATGAGTTTGTGCAGTCATTCTATGTCCAATCACCCTGGATAAACCCCTCTCCCTTCAATCAAATTAGCCCAAGTTTTGTGTACCAGTATTGGGTAGATCCAAATTGTGGCTTTAAAACTGAAATTTCAAGTTTAAGCCCCAATAGCCCAATGATTTTTGGGCTATGGCATGCTTTCTGCAGTCATGTTGACCAAAAATTTATTTTTTATCCTGAAAATGTCAAACAACCATATCACTAGATTTGTGTAACTGCTGGGTCAAATTTGTTGATATTGACCAGGGTCCGCGACTCCGCGGAGCATTTTTGAAAGGGGGGGGGGGCTGATTTGATTTCACTCATTAATGACAATTTTCTAACCTTTTTTCTGAGACTTTATGACACCTGTCTACTCAAAAAAGTGGGGCGGCACAGCCGCTGCAGCCCCCACTCAGGCCCCCAGTTCCACAGCGCATGTTGACAAACTCATTACACAAGTGCTCAAAATGAATATAACTGAAGTTTAAATTATCAAATTTTGAGTTTTTATTATTTTTTATTATTGTTATAACTTTCTTGGTGAGGATGTTCATGTACTTTTCTCCAATGCAAACATGTACCTGTTTTTGTTGTAGGAAAATAGAAATCCATACTTAGTCCCAAAACTTTGTGAGAAATTCAAATTCTTTGTCGGATTTGCTGGTTTGCCCCAATGGGTTAAAGTGGTTTAAAGGTACCAGTCATATGGAAGGGGCAAAAAGTAGACTTTCTAGTTATCTAATGTTTGGGTACACCTTTTGTGAATATAGCACATAACCTCTAAAGGTCCCCTTGCTTGGTATGCTTGCATTTTTTTAAAACCACATTTGTTTTGCTAATTTATTAGTAAAAAGATTTTGGCTGTTTGGACTTTGGAGCCAAAAGGGCATTAGCTCATATACTTTAACACAGAGTTGTATTATAAAAAAAAAAATTGCAGCATTACTGTTTAATTATAATTTTGTTTATTATGTCAATCTTTTTTCTTCTATTCATCTGCAGCATTTGTTCAGTCAGATATCAGTGAACTCCGACAGCTAGTAGAAGAAGTTGCATTGAAGGTTAGTATTTTGGTTTTACTATTATGACTGCAGAAATGCTTTTATCAAGTAGATTCCTCATGAAGTTACATGTAGGTACATGCATATTGATGGGATTTGCAGTCTATTGCAGAACACTTTATATTTTTCATTCTTGGGAGTTGTGTCCATTTAGTCTTTTCTTTGTTGTTTTGATATTTCTCAAAGGGTTTACATGAGAATTGCATGTAAGAGTGATTGAGTAAAGCTGATTAGAGCTTTTGAACAAAAAGGAAGAAAATCCCTTTTTATAAAATTTTACTTTAAAATTTGCTTTATTATTGTTTTGTTTAGTTTTTGTTGTTGGTGCTTGTTTTACTCTTTTAGACATTGTTTTGATTTATTATAAGATCCACCTAAACAAATCTGTACTAGGTACTCCATGTAGGTGTTTAGATGAGGGAAGAAGAACAAGTTATTTTAGGTGATGAACAACACTATTAAAGAATAAGTCATTTTGACAGTTCAAAGAATAATGTAGGAATGAACTAGCAGCATTGATGTGTATAATCACTTCATGGTATAATTATATTTGTGTAGTGTAGGAAAAGATTCCTCGTAGTCTAGTAGGATGAAGCCCATACGAGTCTGTAAAGATACATGTACAACATATATGAAATGCATGTACCAGCTAATATTCTTATCTTTAGAACATCCTTATTCCGTTATCTTTGAGTAAACCATCGTCATATTGTGGACCTGTTACATGGCTCAATTGTGAATCACTGGTGCATGGAACATTATCATTTACCCTTTCATGATGGGAATTACTTAAAGGTTAAATTGATCACATTTCGTTCTTCAAATTGGCAACAAATATATTTTTCTTTTAATGCTACATGGTTCAAATAAAATGTACCGTAATGTCTTTGAAAACAACATTCTTGGTTAGGAACTTTGTCGAAAATTTGAAAAAATTGCTAATTTCGACCCCCAAAACAATGATTAACCTCTCAAAGTGTTGCCAATTTAAGGATTTTAAAGCTTATTCTCCTTTTTAAAATTCCTGGCATCAAATGCAATATGGTCATGCCACAAAAATGGACACAGCATGTGCAGACAATTTTGCTTTTTCTACTCATGCATGTGGTATATTTTTTAGAGCTCTGAATCAAAAGTTCTTGAGCTGCACTACAAAATGTGGTCAATGGTCTCGAAAGGGTTAACAATTTCAATTAAGCATCCTTTAGGATACATGTCCAAGGCCTTTCCCAGGCTTGCAGACTATTACTCTTTGTGTAGTTTGTATAGGTGCGTCTTCATCAGAACGAAGTTCTGCTCTAGCCCGCTATTGCTGATCCGGTAAATTAGCCCGATCAGAGAATAGCCAGCTAATTCTCTGCTCTAGCCCGCTATTTCGCTCGAAAAGTCAGCCCACATCATCTTGGACTTATCTTCAGAATAGCCCGCTTAACCGAAAATCAGCCTGCTCTAGCCCGCTATTCCTCGAGCGTCTTCATCAGCCCGAAGTTAAGCCCGATCCCATCGTGCACCTGTGCGCTAGCGCTAGCGCTGTGTGCATGAGCTGTACACAGTGCACGTACGCCTCTCGACGTCTCCTTCTCATTATTATGCTGAGGACCACTGTAGTTTCCGGAAGAATCATACTGCAAAATGAAATTACACCTATTTTTGTTCAACATACACTTCCGTAAGTACATTAATGATAAAGGCAGCGTAGTCGAGAGATACCGTATATATTTTGGGTTTGTATAGCTGGTCGGGCGAGCGCGGGTAAGATTTTAAAACCGCGCTTGTTCACTTAAAGTGCGCATGCGCACCAACTTCGGGCTTAAGCTCGAAGTGGGGGTACTTCGGTCTGATGAAGACGCGATTGCAAACTGAAGCTAGCTTCAAGAAAATATCCCTGATCCACCTTGAAGCGGGCTAGAGCAGAACTTCGTTCTGATGAAGACACACCTTATGTGTTTAAAACCAAGAATTGTCTGTTTAATTAATATTCCTGGAGCACACTAGAATTGAAGATTGAACTAGTGGAATTCATGTCTAGTATGTGAAGCAGAATCACAATAAAAATTTGGCTCCTCAAAGTCTATTTTCATGTCTGTGCATGCACAATATGTAAACAGTAATACTTATTTCAATATTGCACATTCTTCCAAGGAGTTAACTCCTTTATTCTCCTTGTTGGCTCTCTGTATACTAGGCTACCCTACATTGTATAAAATTTGGGTCCGCTCGCTATTCATAGGAACCGCTATTCATAGAAAACTGCTATTCATTTAATACGCGCTATGAATAGCGGTCCTTATGAGTAGTTATGAATAGTGGTCTTTGCGAATAAGTGGTCCTTATGAATAGTGGTATTTATGACTAGCGAGGTTACCCCATAAAATTGACATGTGCTGGTAGCCAAGAGTGTATTGAACTTGAGAGAACTGTACCACAAACTCTCTTATTGAAATGTGGAATGTCTATATTCTCTAATTTTGCTTGATTACCTTAATAATTATTTGGAAAATATATCTGCCCATTATTATTCTTGTAAAAATAATGAATGATCTGTGATATTTCTGGTTTAATTCTGTGTAATTTTGTTTTTATTTTTGTTTTTGTTTTTGTTTTTGTTTTTATTTTTGTCTTTGTTTTAGCATTGTACTTCATGCTCTGACAGTTTCCAAATTATGTCACACTTGTTATGAAAAAATATGTTAATTCCTTAAAGAATAAATAGAGATAAAACAAATATATCTTCAAAAGTAGTTAACCAAGTCAAAATTTTATGAGTGAACTACATAATTATAGAGTAAATCAGGGATGTAGCTACGGTGGGCGGCGGTGGGCGGGCCCGCCCACCACTCACATTTTCCGCCCGGCACTCTGGCTGAAAATCAGTCTCCCGCCCACCACTATTTTCCCAAATTTGATGTGTATTAATTGCCCCAAAACACACATATAATGCGCAGAAATTACCTTGTTGTGCTTAGATATTGACCAATCCATGAATATAATTTCATGACTTGACTTGTAAGTATAGTACACTCGTTTAATCTGAAACTAAAATCAAGATAAAATAAATTGATTGCAATCCGAACGTACGATAGCGCATATAGCTAGCTAGCTACGTATATATACGCCTCCGGTCGCATCTCTGACGGGTACCGTGTCCGCTATACCAAGGCCCGCGGACATATCTCGCGGGGCAATTGCTGGTTCGCGATCGATGATTTTCCATTCGCAAAGGCAGTCAAGTTCGTTCACTCATAGCGTCCTTACCATACTTCGTGTGTATCTAGGCAGTCATACACCTCAGCACTTTCAAACACCACTGCACAATAGTCACTAACATTCACTCACAATCGGCATTTAATTCACAAGAACCGACACCAACATATCCATGAAATACAATAAATTCAACTCACCGATGTTGGAAAAGATCATTTCAAAAATGAAATCCGTAATTTATTGTCAATACTAGCGAAACGGGGTATCGGAGGTCATTGTGTACATTTCCTGATCGCCGCGAGCGCAGACTAGATATCTCCCCCCAAAAGATCGGTCGTAAAAATTCGGCCCCTATCGCGCACACGTAAAAGTCCCGATTTTCTGCCTGCGCGATCGTAGAGATCGATGTGCGCACGCGATACCGAGTTTCTTTTTGAACAAAATTTTATTGGCCGATTTTAGTCTAAAACATCGGCGAAATGAAAACAACATGCGATCGTGAAAAAATTCGGGGGGGTTGATTTCTTCGGTTTTGGACATGATTTTGACTTTGGATTTTACGGGAAATGTCAGAAGTTCTTCCTAACGGTCATTTAAGGTAGGAGTGAGATGATTTAAGAGCTGAATTTGAAAGGAAGTATTTTAAATATCTTTACCCCCCTATACCTTTAGTATATGCGATAGAAAATGAGTAGTATTTTTGCATCCGTCCTGCATAGTGGTCAATATGACCACTATCAATATTACTTGGTGTGGTCTAGTCCAAAGGAAAAGCGTTATAAAGTGAAAGTGAAGCTGACTTAGGTAAGTAAGTACTAAGTAGTACAGCTGAATGAATGAAACAACACAGCTCTTTGTTTTTTGTGCTTTTTTTATTGCATTTAATTCATTATCTATTTCATACTGTTATAAATTATTTCTACTTACTAATGCAGTATGAATTTGTTTCAGTTACAGCCATTTATGTGTGACTCATTTCAGTCATTTGGGTATCTAGAAATTGGGATTTTGGGCCTCAAATGTTGTATAAGGCAAAAGCTTAGGGGGCGCTGCCCCCTGAACCCCCGCTGCGGTATTGCCCCTGGACCCCTGGTCGATAGTCGTGAAGCTCCATTCGCTGCGCTCACTCCACACGCAGGTCAAAGTCCATGAAGTTGCAACCACCACTCAAAATGCTCTAGCTACATAACTGGAGTAAATGTAGATACATTGTGTAGAGCTTTTTGTCATTTAGTCCTCAAGTTTGAAAGAGACTTTTTAAGTGATGTCACAAGAACTCATGCCCCATGCTGACATGAGTGAAGTTTGTAATACAATTATCCATCCTGAATACATGACGAGCACCTTCCATCTTATCTTTGTTTGATTTTGTAATCCTCACCAATATCTTGTTTGCTCTGCTAAAGCATTTCATGGATGCTAACAATGCCCTTTTAATGAGGTACTTGTTACATAATCATCCCCCCCCTGCAGTATGGACTATTTGGTGAGGAAGAGGGGATAATTGTGTACCTTATTTGCATATAACTGGATCGTAACAACAGGACATGTAGACTGTAACTTAGGTGTTTACCTTATGCACAATAGGTGAACTAAATACTTTTTGTAGGCCTGTCTTGTACATGTTGTTCATGTAATTGCTGATGATTAAAATATAGACACAACTCTCCGACAGTGCCCTTTAATTCTTTATTAACTATTGATTGTTTTCTTCACTCAACATGAGCTTGGGCCTTTATTTAATTAGGATTAGGGTTAGGCTTGCTTTGGTGTTTTAGGTTAAGTTTAGGGTTAGGTTTAGGAGTAGGGGTAGGGTTAGTTGTAATATTTGGTCCAGTGTTGAAGTCGGTTAGTGTAGGAAGTTGTCATCAGAGCATGTCATCAGTCATGTTTATTTATTTTTTATTATTTTTTTTGGGGGGGGGGTTGATTTTACATGTATGTCTTCTGACAATGCAAATTATTTCTTATGGTGATTAAAGGGAAAGTTCACCCTAAAGATTACTAGAGTTAAAAAAATGCAAAAAAAATAAAGAAAAATATTGGCGAAGGTTTGATGAAAATCGGTCAAATAATAAAAGAGTTATGACTATTTAAAGTTTTGGATTCGTGACGTCACATGCGAGCAGCTGCCCATTGGTCATGTAATAAATATTCCATATATTCACATTTTTTTTTACGTTCCACGATAAATTAATATTGTTTCTTTTCAGAATCTAGTATTGAATAACATTTCTGACAATATATCAAATGCACAGACGAAAATATTCTAAATTTTCTGAGAAAACTGTATTTTATGGAATATTTATCACATTACATAATGGAGGAGCTGCTCGCATGTGACGTCACAAAATCAAAACTTCAAAAGTCCATAACTCCGTTATTCTTTAACGGATTTTGTCCAAACTTTCCCCAATATTTTTCTTTATTTTTTCTGCATTTTTTAAACTCAAGTAATCTTCGGGGTGAACTTTCCCTTTAAGTCTCCTTCAAATTAAGATCATGAAAATGTGAATGAGATGATGTCATCAAACCAAGTTGACCAGACATATAGTCTTGTGAAAAGGGGAAGTGGAGAGAATCTGTTGCCAGTTATTGCTTGATACTTCAATAGTCTGTATTATCTTTTTCCATGTACAGTACAGTGTAACAACCCCTGTATTATTCCCTTTGGTTGATATCTAGATGGATTTCAGAAGCTCTGCATCTTATCTAGAGTAAAAATCACAAGCACCCTTGCAATATGATACATTCTCTGCTCTTGCAGCTTCTGTATTTACTTCCACAAGGAAGAACAAATTGATATGCTTCAGATATATTTTAAATCTGTCTAGCACGTGACTTTTTTGTAATTGTAGTAATCCCATTCTTTTCAATTTTTTGGGGGCCTCATTTTCTTCAGATTATTGTCGGTCTGATTATTATCTTACAATGCGCAATTTACATTTTGTCTGTGAATTCCATTTTTTTGATAGAAATAAGAGAGAGAGAGAGAGAGAGAGAGAGAGAGAGAGAGAGAGAAAATGAAAAGGGGGAGGATTGAAGGAGAAAGAAATGTGTGCTTTTTCACTCGCTCATTCATTGTTATGTGTCAAGCCATGTATATGAAATCATTGAATTGGTATAAGATCAATAGGTAGACTACACCACAGTAGAGCTCAATGATGGAAGCGTATCCCCATGGAGATAAACAATGTCAATTGATTATGCTGAGGCTTGGCATAAAAGGGCCCCTCTCAATAGTAATAGAATGGATTATTTACTGCCTTGGATAGTATTTTAAAACCATGACATGGTCAGAGTCAGACCTAAACATGACTGCATGTAGATAAAGAGTCAAAAAGTACATGTACATACTTGTACCTTTCTATATATAGTTTGAATTTAGTTTCCTAAGCCCTATTTTTTTCTAAAGACCCCTAGCTTTGTTTAAAAGTACAATGTATAGTATACAAATATATACTGTCATGAGAGGGTCTGGTTGGAAATATGGTCCCTGAGGTGACGTGAACCAAGACTATTTTCATGAAGGGCACAACCGAGGGTACCATACTTTAACAGAGACCCAATTTAGGCAGTATATATTTGGTTTATATCCGTCATCTTTGAACTAAAGCCTATTCATTATGATAATCTGCACCGTAGGCTTATGGTAGACAGCAAAGTTAAATACACAGTTTTGAAGAAGGGATGAATTTGCGCAGATATCAAGCGTGTAATAATGACATTATCATGCGCTGGTGCCTAAAACAATGGATGAGCGCAAATGAATGTCGCCACAATATAGTACGCACTTTTCGTGTGTGATGTCATACGCCGTAAATAGTATCCGTTAATAGTACTAATATTCATGGATCATGATGTCAGTTGTTACCCTCCATGGCAATTTGCTTATTTGCATGATGCTTGTGGGAATTGTATTTTGTCACATGACGTGCATTGGAACAATCAATTGTGCAGATTTATCATGACGGATATAATAAAATTTAGCTCTGGAATTATCAAAGAGGCATTAAAAAAATGAAGGATGCAAAATTCCAACTTTAAGGTCAATTCCAACTTTAAGGTCATTGACAAACTTAGTGGTTGATTTTTTAACATTTGCTTTCAAAATTCCAACTTGAAAGTCATTGATAAACTTTGTGGTTGATATTTGAACATTTATTTTCATAAGTTACATGTACATACATGTAGCTCCTTTACCTCACAAACTGAAATGAATCCAGGTACTTGTATACACTCTACTGTGTACAGAACCAAAAATTGTACGCACAATACACTTATCCATTCTGTGGAGCATAACAATACCCCCCCCCCCCCCCACAACAACCTTGTTCACCTTTCCTTTCACTGTGCCTATGAACCATATCAAGCTATTGTCATGTCCTAACAATGCATATTTGCATTCCAAAAGAATTAACTCTAGGATAAGAGGGAAACCAGTAGCTGTGTATGGTCTGGGGTGGTTAGTATACATGTAATTATAAAGAACAGACCCAAACACTCCCCTCCCACATGTATCACTTGTGACTGGAGCATAGACTTTTTTTTTTGGGGGGGGGATCCTCAATGTCATTTCCAGTATTATGTTACATGTATGTCCTTCTGGTAAATGAGACTACTTGGAAGATATCAATAGTAGCCTCATCAGTACAAACTCACATCTCTGTTGAATTTGTTGTTGTCATTGTTAAAAGAGTGTTGTTGCTTTTATCAAGGTTGATGACATACATGTAAAACTGTAATGCTTTGTGGACAAAAGCCCAGGTTCTGTCAAAGTAGTGTCAACAGTAAGCCTTTAATACTACTTACACACATATATGGATGGCTGGTTATACTAGAGAGATTACCCTGAATAATCACCACCTATTTTATGCCAAACTAAAAGGTCAGTTTGATGCTGGTGGATTGCATTGTATTGCAAAGAAAAATGACTCTACATGTATGTGGATTTTGATCAGTTTGAAATTGGAATTGTGAATTACTGAAATGGAAATGTTTGTATACATGTACATATGCCTGGTATCTAGGTCCAAATAGCTGTCACAAATCTGACATTTTTTCCTTCTGTACTGTATGTACAGTACATTTAGCTTGAAAGGAAGTATTTTTGTATTTGTTTATTCCCATGAACCTTGATCCGTACCTCTAGTATCCATTAATCCTCTTTGTGAAAGGTATTTGTGAAAGGTATTGTGACAAGAGGAGACAAAGAATTGGTCAACTATTACCCAAGGATTTACAGAAGGAATTACCTTCTGTTTACTTGCTATAAATACTATGATAGTGTTTCCTTTGAGCAAAATGGTATTACAGGGTGATTGATGAACTTTTTGAAATAAATTGAATGTACATGCTTACATGTATGTTTCTTTGTATTTATCTGAAAAAATAGGAAAACACAAAGAATAGGAAAACACAAAGTGGTTTCTTGATTTCTGCATACATGTACTGCATCTTCATACTTTTCTGTGACATAAGATGATTTTTCAAATGCAAGATTTGGGAGAGTAGCCCAAGTCTTGCAGCTTTGTTAAGTGCTGTTGAAGGATAAACAACAGATAATTTTATATTTTAGGTCTCCTTTCTACTTCATCTACATATATTATGTGTTAAACCGAAACCTGTTAATGAGGCTCTTGTTTATTTGCTGTGGCAAATCGCCTAAACCCTTTTCTATTTTTTCACTGTGCTGTTAGCATGTACATATTTTGTGAATGATGTTTTCATATTCTAAAGCTCTCTTTTGCATTTTTCCCTAAGTTTGAATCATGCAAAACAGGTCAGTATACATCTTTGTGTCAAAGTTACCCTGCATGACCAATGATACTGAAATTCTCATTTCTTTTCTCCTTTTTTTTTTCTTCTTCTCACCTTCCCTGCCCACAGAGCGACCTGACAAGTCAAACATTTACTATAGGCGAAAATGGGTAAGTATGTTATTGAGATACATGTAGATCTTAAACAATGAAGCTCATCCAAATTAGAGTAACAGTCATAGAAAGTTATTAAGCATTAATGGGTTATCTCTGGCTTTTATTTCCAGCAAACATCATTCATTTTCCATGGTAACCTATAGCTGGCCCAAGATGTTTGCTCTAATGACAGTCACTTCCAGTGGATTGACAGTTAAATTGTCTTGTGTATTCAAGCTAGATCTAGGGCAAGAAAAACTGGGTTAGTTATTCCAGATATTGAAATTTATTTTCAACCTCAATTGGTTATTTTGTGAGATTTCTGGTCATAAGGTTAAATAATTGAGATTTTTCTAGCAGAGTTAATCAAAAATTCACATTCAAGGATTTCATTAAATTCAGAGAAAAGCTGTTGAAAAGTTGGGTCCCCTTTTTTAAATGTTTAGAATGGTGGTTGGAATTCTCAGACATTTGGGTAATGTAAAGCCATGGCAAGAATTATAAAACAAATTGAAAAAAGCCTAGTGAAATTACTAAGAATACCAACTTCATAATACCTCCTAAACAATATATCTTTAAAGAGTATAATCGAATATTATATTTGTAGACAACTTTGCAGTGATAACAAGTAAAAAAATGTTACTGTCAGGTGAAATGAAAATGATAATACATGCAACTTCTTTTCATTACATAATGTCAATTAAGTGGCAAAACGGAAAACTACATGTAGCTTAGAGTAACAGTAGCAGAGTTACAGTAGCAATACCGGTTCCTACAGTGTATGTAATTATAATTGCCTTTTTAGGTGGTTGGGTAGTAAATTAATATATTGGAAAACAAAAAGACACTTGAGTCAAGGCACTGCTATTTTCCTTTTTCTGAGAATATATCATGGAGGTAAATGTAATTTGAATTTGTCATTTCAATTCCTTAAATATAGGTTGCACAGTTCAAATAAAGGGAATCTCCCTCAGAGATACCACTAAATTGGTAGATGTACATGTAGCTAACAATGCCGTCTGATAATGGGAATAAAGCGTGTGAAAATGTTAGCAGTAACAGTCTTATCTTATTGAATTCATGTGAAATAGCAAGTTCAATGCAAACTTAGGATTCCCATGAAATTGTGGTCTTTTTTATTCAATTATACTTCCGCTTACAGATTTTGTCAAACTATGAATCTGGAAGCTTTGTATTGGTAGGCTTGTCGTAAAGGTCTTTCATTCCATATTTCTGTTCTTTCTTAGTGTTTTCAATGTATATATGTACAAGTACCGCAGAACAAGGAACTGTCGCCTGCAACTTTTGCTTATATTGTTCGTGGTCGAGATTTGCAGAAGTTTCATGGAGCGCAGTGAATGAAGGACTACTATGAATTTTTGTAATTCAGAATGTTTCTTGCCATGAAAATGACCGTTTTTGATAATTTTGCAAAATTCTTAGGGCGTGCAAACTTTTTCTGTTTTTACGGCACATTGTTGAATCGTATTAGAGGACATTCACATAGCCTACTCCATTACTTTCTGATCTGTTTATATTGCACTTTTTGATTCCACTATGAGAGTAATGTCTCTCCACCCCTATGACTTGGCAGACATTGACCATTGTCTAGTATTCATTTGATTCATGGGCCTTGTGATACTTATTAAAAGACCTTCTTTTGTTAGACTACAATAATAGTGAAGCCTAGTAGTAAAGGCCCAATCATGCTCTTAAATACATGCAATGAATTGAATGATTTCTCTTAAAGTGATTGATTAACTTTGTGAAAAATTGTAAAATCAGCTCAAATGCCAGTGAATTGTGTGCAGTCCTCTAACTACATATATAATTAAGGATATGTGAAAGTATGAGAGAAAATGGAACCCGTTTACTATCCTAAAAAAGAGAAAATCACGATCAATCGCTAGCGCAAGTCGCTCGGCTTCTTCACTGCGCTGCAGTCACAAAAACCAAGCACCAGCGCTTGGCGATTTCAGAGCAGGTTTCCAGCCCGTACGGTATTCTGTGATAGAACGAGGTATGCCAACCGTAAGAGTTCTTTAGGGTTCGGTGGTACTCTATCCCAACATCAATGTTCAATCGTAAATATCTTGATATATAAACGACCGATCAGCTTAATATAAAACTCAGGCGATTCCTGTCTGAGCTAAAGGTTTGCAATTATGATTACAGCATTAGCTGAAACAGTGATTTTTTTTTTCAATCCTGGGCAAAGTTGATCAATGCCTTTAATGAAAGGTGAACAAAGAAACTGCAGTAAGCTGCTGAGCATTGCAACTTTGAGACACAATTTTCCCTCATTTTTGTTGTTGTTGTAGTCATAGTTTACTTTCATGCCCTTAGAATTCACAATCTTTGAGCGTCATCACAGATATTAATCGGGCTAAATTGGGAATGCACCCAAATGAAACCAAAACTGAATAAAGAAAGCGATTGCCTTTAGGCTTTTGTCGCCCGACCCTGGAAAACAACTCATCTGTACTTTATCATCTCTCTTCGTGTATGACGAGCCCTTGCTCAATTCACTGTAATGCTCTGCCCACTGCTTTAACCCTTTCAGGACAGGAATTATTTAAGAGCTCAATTGATCACATTTTGCTCTACAAATTGGCAACAATAATATTTTTCTTTTAGTGCTACGTGGTTCTAGTAAGATGTAATGTCTTGAAAATAATATACATGATTAGGAACTTTGTCGAAAAGTTGAAAAAGTTGCCAATTTGGACAAAAAAAACAATGATTTTGAACCTCTCAATGTGTTGCCAATTTAAGGATGTTCAAGCTTATTCTCCTTTTTAAAATTCCTGGCATCGAACGCAGTATGATCATGCAACAAAAATGGACACAGTATGTGTAGAAATTTTTGCTCTTTGCACTCATGCATCTGGTATATTTTTTAAGGCTCTAAATCAAAAGTTATTGGGCCAAACCACAAAATGTGGTCAATTGTCTTGAAAGGGTTAAATGAACTATTACTCCACACTCCATACTGTTTGTTTCATATTTAAATGATAAAAATAAGCAAAAAATATTGAAAAAGAAAGATGTTCTTCTCAAAACTATTTTTCAAATATGCAAGATCTAAATTACTGATTTTAGTTTCTTAAAATCTCATTAATGCAGCCCTAAATTACCTAAATGTACCCCCTAAACAAAAATGTTAACAATGTATAAATTGAAAGGAACAAGGAAGGGCTTAGAATAGTTTAGCTTTTACCCTTTACAGTTTAAGAACTTCCTGAAATTCATACGTAGTCCTATGTGTAGGCTACATTGTATTGACCTGAACAGGAGTGACAGAGGGGCAAAAGGCACAACTAGGGGTGTTGGGCTGTACTTAGCCAATACATGTAGGACAAAAGGGCAGAAATTTTTGTTTTTAATGATATGTACCTGTACACATGTACCTTGTATGTATTTATGATAGCAAATATTTTGATATGCTTCCTAGATTATCAAAATATTTTACAACCTAAGATACCCAATGCTGTCATTTGTGGAAGAAGAGATTTTTTTTCAATTTAGGTATAAATTGGCCAAGTTGTAAATGGGTTTGCTTAGCTTGTAAAATTTTCATGTACAAAATGAGTTGATAATTTGACTCCTTGCTTATGCAACGCATCACTATCAGTAAAATAAAGCTAAATTGACAAGCATTGAGTACACATGCTTTATGATGTGAGTCAAATAAATCAATTTCATCTTCTTTACCCACCATGATTGAATGACTTACAATTGATACTTTACCCAATTGATACTTTACCCAAGTTACATTCGTAAGATGTACATGTAGGCTTACATGTATGGTAAATGCTATAATAAAACTAATCAGTAATGACTGCTTTGATACATAATATCCAGTTAGCGTACTCAGCACCCTGAAAAAGACAACCCACAAAAGTCTACTAATTCAACCTACATCTGGCCTGATGGTAATTTCAATTACATTCACCCTACACTTAGCACATATTTGCATATGATTTGTAAGTGGATGGTTTTCTTGTGATGCCCACTGCTCTGTCCATCCATCACATCAGTAGCCGCTCCATGGACTAAATTGACCATCAGTGAAGCGATGAGAGCTAGCATACATGCAGAGGGAGAGACGGTCAGCTTGTTTGATGTTGAGATAAGGAGGGGTTGCCACGGCGTCCATTCTAAATGGATGCAGATGGAAAGGTGTCATCCTATTATCATATCATCATCATGTCAAGCTACATAGCCAGGAGAGTTCACCATAAAGTACTTTACACTGATGAGATGATTCCTCAAAATAGCAGGAAAGTTAGAAAGGGAAGAGAATGCAGTGAAAATTTATTATTTGAATATTAGCTCCCCTTGAGATGAGTGGGAGAAATTTTCTATTAATTACCATGATGAAGATGATAAGAATGAAGATTCTGTATGCAGAAATGGAATCTCTGTTCAAATTGACTCAGATGTTTGTGAACTGTGAAGACTTCTATGGTCTAAATTATATCCTCTAAAATGAATGTAGATTGATGATGATATGTGATTGTGAATTCCAACTCCTTATAATAGAAAAAGAAGCCCACATGTATTTTCTATTCTTATGCTTTTCTATATTAAGGAACACAATGAAATAAAGAAGAAGGAAACCAATGCTTATTTATTTTACCGTATTCATTAAGGCAAGATAATCAGATGTCTAGACTATACTTACAGTGATAATCATGTGATTGCCCATGCTTAATGAATTATTGCCTTTCAAATCCAATAATTCTGGTTTAGCAGTTCTAATTTTAAAGGCTATTTCTACAGCATGCAGCTTTATGAATCCTGGTTGTATGTGTATGAACAAACTATGAAGGCATGCACCCATTTAGGTACATGATATACATGTAGCAGACACGTACTGTGGAGCCCATGAGACCTGGATTGTTATGCGTCTGAATTGCTCATGTGTAGTAATCATTAGCAATGACTGGTGTTATCTATAGATGAAGAATACATTTGTACCTAGATGACATCACAGACTGTCATAGCAGACATACACAGCTGCCATAACTGACCTACTGCAAGGTGTCAATGGGCGGGATGAATATAATGCCGAATCCATGAAGTGGCAGAGCCCCAAAAAACAAAAAAACAAAAACAACACGAAACGAAAACAAGCAAGCAACGCACTGCAGTTATGTAGTGAATGGTTTAGCTTTAAAAAGATATTAAAAAGTTAATAAGAAGTTAATTTCATATTGGAGCTAATTCAACGTTGGAGGTGGGTGGTAAACTGTTGTAAAATTGAGTTGCTGGAAACGTCATGAAACTGAAAGAAGGAAGAGAGAGAGAGCAGACGGACAAAGGCCATCGTGGCCAAAGTTTCAAGTTGTACTTGTTATGAATGTGCCAAGTTTCAGGAAATTTAATTCTGAAACTGCAATGCATAAACTTTAAAAAAAAAAATTGATATGAGTTAGTTTTGTGGGAAAAAAAATATGCATTTAAGTTATATGCAGCATCATATAATACACTGTAGTTCAAGAAAAGACTTGTTGATAATTTTACTTTACAGCATTCATGTGAGTCTCTATGTGAGTTAACCTGTCTGTTATACTGTAACTATAGCTACCCCTCCCTAGATTTAAGTGTTTAAGCAACATGTATGCTCTTTGTCTACATTAGTAGCTACCTGTACATTCAATGTAAGTCCAATGATATATTCATTACTGTTGTATCCATGGAGTTTTCATCTACTCCACATAAAAAACAAGTATGAATTTTTGAACTACTCTCACAAAGAGGATTACATTTGATAGATGAAAGCGATAGCCACAGATCAATCTCCAATTGATGACGACAACATGCTGCATATGCTCACTGTTGAATACCTATTTCCATTTAATTACTACACCTGACATTTACCCACTCTTCAGCTTATAAGCTCTACCAACCTTGGCTATGTCTCAGACCCTCTTCTATGAATACTGTATACTCATGTATTAAAGCAGAACCAGTGACTTTTGACTAGTTGATGGGAACTTTTTAGACCAGCATTGCTTATGTCTGATCTTTCTACAATTTTCTGGTACTGTTTCGTCTTCATGGCTACGTGTGTCTTTGTATGAGAGCAGGGTCTGGTGAGTTGAGACTAGAGACATTGACACCAGACATACCGGGAGATATTGAATGTCCTCAGGTCAAATGCCTGTAGAGAGCATGGGGTGTAATCGTAACCGCCAAACTCTGTGATGTCATGTATCGTATTTGTCAACGTCCAAGACGTGTAAATAAGCTAGGAGACAATGAGGAAAAGTCTGAAGGAAAGATGTGTAGAATGAAGCGAATCAGCATGAGATGATGGAGATAATCAGGAGTATACAATAAATATTTAGATTCTTTGATAGATTCAGTTCTTAATAATTTGATCAATGTCAGTAAAATAAAAAAAATGGGATTAGACAATATCAAGAAGACATTGCACATGTATGGATCTCGAATTATGTAGGAATGAAAAATGCATGTCAAGGCTATGTTACTTTTATTCATAATGTTGTTAACCCTTTCAAGACAATTAACCACATTTTGTGGTTTTGCTAAATAACTTTTGATTCAGAGCTTTAAAAAATATACCAGATGCATGAGTAGAAAGAGCAAAAATTTCTGCACACACTATGTCCATTTTTGTTTCATGACCATATTGCGTTTGATGTCAGGAATTTTTAAAACAACAATAAGCTTTAAAATCCTTAAATTGGCAACACAGTGAGAGGTTCAAAATCATTGTTTTTCATCAAAATTGGCAATTTTTCAACTTATCAACAAACTTTTTAACCATGTATATTGTTTTCAGAAACATCACACCTTATTAGAACCATGTAGCACTAAAAGAAAAATATTATTGTTGCCAATTTGAAGAACAAAATGAGATCAATTTAGCCCTTAAATAATTCCTGTCCTGAAAGGGTTAAAAAAGACAATTAGCAAGATCCCTAAACCAAGATAGCTGTAGTGACTTCAAGATTATAGACCACAGTATTTCTAGTGTTCATGTAGGTCCTATGTGGCAGTGAAAAAAATAAGCGGGGGCTAAGGGCGATTAGCCCCCGAAACTCTTGAAAAAGCCACCATAAAAGAAAAAAGAGCCACCGTCAAATAATATTTCTGCCCATGGGTCGTAGTGCATTAAAATCTCTGAACACAATAGGTGTACTTCGAAGTAGCCCTTGCGAAAGAAATTTTAATTTTTACACTGCTATGTGGAGTCTATTGTATTTAAGATAGAATTTTGTCTTTCCTGAATTCTACAAACACATACTTTACATGTATGTGGACTTTACAGATTCTATTGATCTTATGAGCCATAATGCAAGGATTTAGATCATAAACAATTGTTTGGAAATCTTAGCGATTTGGGCAATTTGCCACCCAAATTTATAGAAAGCCTCTGTAAAAACAGAAAGCTACACTTTAAAAATGGTCTTCCTGTTTCTGTTTATTTTGAAAAATGTTGCTGAAGCACTAGCCCTTGCAAAGGCATTTTTATCTCTCCCCTGAAAATGCTGAAATAGTCCCGATATTTTAAGATGTAAGAAACCTAAGTTGTTGGTGTTAGGCAGTTAGTCATAGTTGATGTTTAGACAAATATCGTTTGCTGCTGTACAGGTACATATAAGCCTTCTATATATTGTTATTTAAGAAAATATAATTCCTCATTTTTTAAAACTCAGTTTATTCATGGACTGGTTAACAACAATAATACTTTCCAAGGCTGTTATCTCAAAACTGCTGTGCATGCATTGTATTCAAAATTCGATGTATGCTTGCCTGATTTTCAAATGTCAAAATTGTGATTTCTGTGAGCAGTTGTTTGTCCGTCAGTCAATGGGCCATGTGGTATTTTTAGCACAAAGAGAAGAGACATTACAGTTTTTGTGCACACATTGTCAATATACAGAAAAACTTTCCAAAGTCAATGTATAATGAGGAAATTACTATGACAATGTTGACATTATAGATGATAAAAATTAGGTTGGTGCATTGATGTAGTAGAAGGTAAATATCTGTATGGGAGTGCAGAAAGTAAGATAACTGAATAGGAAGTGAGGGTACTTGATATATAATTCTACAGCATTAAATGCATAATAAATATTGCCCCTTAGATAAATTGTACGTTGTTGTTACTGTAGCTGGTAGTGATAAAACAAGTAAGCTAATTAGTTAATGAGAGGTATAGTGTACTATGAACAAGTCAGTGTGTCTCCATAGCGACCTAGTTTGGCTCTACCAATATGTGTATGATGAATGGAGTGACTACATTGTACGATGAGAATGGAGTGACTACAATGTACGATGAGAATGGAGTGACTACATTGTACGATGAGAATGGAGTGACTACATTGTACGATGAGAATGGAGTGACTACATTGTACGATGAGAATGGAGTGACTACATTGTACGATGAGAATGGAGTGACTACATTGTACGATGAGAATGGAGTGACTACAATGTACGATGAGAATGGAGTGACTACAATGTACGATGAGAATGGAGTGACTACATTGTACGATGAGAATGGAGTGACTACAATGTACGATGAGAATGGAGTGACTACATTGTACGATGAGAATGGAGTGACTACAATGTACGATGAGAATGGAGTGACTACATTGTACGATGAGAATGGAGTGACTACATTGTACGATGAGAATGGAGTGACTACAATGTACGATGAGAATGGAGTGACTACAATGTACGATGAGAATGGAGTGACTACATTGTACGATGAGAATGGAGTGACTACAATGTACGATGACAATGGAGTGACTACAATGTACGATGAGAATGGAGTGACTACATTGTACGATGAGAATGGAGTGACTACAATGTATGATGAGAGTGAATAGAGAGAAGGGATATTGAAATGAGGCATGCAGGGTGAGGGGTTGCATCAACACACGTTCCAACTGGAAATTGTATATTTATTGTTCTAAGAACACTTTTGCAGCCCCAAAGTGGAATTGCAGTCCTAAAGTGGAATTGCAGTTTGTTTTGCAATTTAGATACATCGTATTAAAACTCGAATATGTGAAAAACAGTAATGATTCAGTGAAATTCATTGAATTAATGAGGCTAATGATAATGATAAAGTGGAAAAGAAATACCTGGAGGGTAGATGGAAGCAAGAGGGGATAGGAAAGGTGATCAAAATATAAGGTAGAAACAGAGAAGCATTGACAATGACAATAATCACGATAGTAAAGGTTGGTAACAATGGGTCGCACACCTCCTTGCATGAGGTAATAATGTGGTCTCTGATGGATTTCGCAGAAAATCCTTGCATCGCACGCACAGGTCTGCACATTTTGTCCAAGCACGTAGCAGCACGCAGGACACGTTAAGGAGGCTTTTGAACATGTCCAACAATCTCTGCATGTGGCTACGTGGGACTAGATGTGTTCTGATGAACGCATGTGACACGCACAGCCATCGTACTTCCTGCATGTGCTTCTTGCGACCATCGCATGGGCTCCTTACGGAGGTCTCAAGAAGCCTGTGGCTCCATACGGAGTCATACAGATTGTACAATACTTAGTTCATATGCCTGTATGACTAAGGGTTTATCACAGAGAGGTTTAGTAACTCCTTGGTATGATCTGTAATATGGCATATTCCAGGATAATGATAGGTTCTTGAAATTTTGAAAGTTCTCCTCTTTATATGAAAAAACCATACTGTAATGTTAATCAAAGTGATGATAGTGTTTTTCAATCTACTTTGCCAAGAGCTGAACAAAAACTTATTAAAATCATTAATGTTTGAAGGAAAATAGCAAAAATCCCTCCACTGAATCAATAAAAAAGAGGAAAATTAGCAAATGCAATCTTTGCATGATAAAGGCTGTGAAAAATACAGTTTTCCTTTTTGTACATGTACATGTAAGGAATGAATTGAAAGAGGCCATTATGTTAATGAAATGCAGGTTGAGGGGACTATACCTAATGGCTAGATATGATTACTATAGAAAGATACTAAATAATGGTCGGGTAATTTCATTCGGCAATAATTTGAAACCACTTAAGGGAAGTGCATTTGATAATTGGACCTGTGAAAAGTTTTTTTTTTTTTGCTGGGATGTTGATGTGTAAAGAAAATTAATTTTGTAATTGACCATTCTAAATTGGTTGTTTTGTGACCTATCCTGAGGGAACACTGATGAAGAGCTACATGTACATGTATTTGTAAATAGGTGCATTTGCATAGAAAAGTTGAAAGGTTTCATGCATATCACAATAACATGGATACAAGTCCCATTTGAGGCTTTCTGATTTGAGAATAAACTGGTTATTAGATTAAAGTGAACTAAAAGTGACTATAATGTGTGTGTGTGTGTGTGTGTGTGTGTGTGTGTGTGTGTGTGTGTCTCTCTCTCTCTCTCTCTCTAAATAGGATGTATGAAGTCTCTCTTTTAAAGGAAAAAAGGACCATACATTTCACTCCAATTTTTATTGTTTTTCCTCTAAGTGAATTATGGTCAAATCCTATTTACCTACAGCTGTGTTTTGGACCTAGACATTGACTTATTTCACAGACTATGAAGAGAGGTAATGGCCCTCACCTGTCCCCAGTGACCTCACTGACAGAGTTACCTGTTTGATATTCATTTAAAAATATACACCTTTATTTGTGGTCCTTGTTACCTGGTTCCTAGGTTTTGTTATTAAAAAAAGAACCCATTGATTACTGAATATTCTTGTTCCCAATCCCATAGACTTAATGTAAGTACCACCGAGTTCCTTTTTCTATAGTTTTTTGTTTTTATTTCAAGCAATTTGCTGTCAAGATTGATTTTACTTTTTCAGAGATGGATTTGAAACATGATTTATCAAAAATAGCTTTATCATTGTGTTACAGATGTAGAGACTGACTTGAATTCTGTTTTTACCCATTAAATGATTATTTGTCTTATGTTTTCTTTTTGTTTCTGCAGAGCCAGCAAAACACAACATATGGGAATTCAATGGAATTCTGCTCTTCAGTTTGAACCTGCAATGTTAGATTTTGGTGAACAGTAAGTACAAGTTGATTAGGAATTTGAATATTTATTTTGAACAGAATTATAAACTTTGCCTTTATTAAAAGTTAATTGAGATAATGGTCAGGACAATGTCCTAAGACATGTTTTTATTCTCCCCTTTTAATATAAAATAGTGCAATATGACAAATTAACTGTCTGGAAAAAAGTACATTGCATAAAGACACCTACATGCATTTAACTACAAAGTTCTTGAGCAGGATAGCTTATATTAACTGATCGATACAGATTCACCCCCCCCCCCCCCATGCATGTACAAGTAATGTATTGATAAGACACTGAGTGACTTTTTTTGCTACCCTGGATATTAAGACCTCAGGACAAATACAACTAATCCATACTGAGCTATACATTTGTAATGGTACATTTTCAGGGTTTTGGGTTTCCTCCATTTCCTTAGCTGCATTCAAATATATGGAAATACTGATCCAAATAGTGTTTGATTCATTACCAGATTGTATTTCATATAGTAGTTTCTAGCAAATCCACTGAGATCTTGTATTACAGCAGCCATCTAAGATTGGCTTTTATTATTAGTATACTTGTTTTTATTATTTTTATGATGCTGAGCATGAAGGGAGATAGGACTATGAATATGTTCACCATACCCATCAGGAACTGCAGGTTACATGTTAATTTTTATTTTAATCTTTTTTTAAAATTGGGAATATAATGCTACAATCAAACTCTAGGTATGAGCAGAAAGAGTAAATTTGGAAGAGAGAAAGAGTAAATTTGGAAGAGAGAAATAAGCCCATTATTGGCTGGATTAGAAGAATCATAGAACAGAGTAAAAGAAAAGAATGGCAGAATAGAATAAAAGAATGATAGGATAGTTATTTGGTTGATTATCATTAATAATAGAATTGCACTGAAAGGATGCCAGTGGTTGCTATGGTACATGTATCTAGAGTGTGTTCTTCTATCATAATAATCCACGATACATATATGAACAGATGTAGTAAAGCTTTGTACTGGCCCTGCTGTGTCTGGTGAACAATAATGAAATATGAAAGGCTCTGTGACAATGGAGCAGTGATAATGGGTATCTATTGTGTTTCTCAGACATGAATTGTGCAATTTAATAAAGGGAAGTAAATTCAAGGTTGCATGCGCTAGGTAATACAGTGTTATAACCAATGGATGCCATTGCCAGCCTGTAGTGGTTGCATGTTGGTGTAACCTTGACATCTAGATGCATTCATTTAGTTGTGCGACAGACAACCCTGAAGGAATATCAAATGCAGTGTACATGTATGATAAAAGCATTGGTGGTAATATATGCATAAATAGTATTCATATAATGATCATATAGCATCCATTATGGAGGTCTATAATGTGGCTGTATAGTACATGCACTCTAATTGCTACTGCATGACAAGCAATCTAGTTAGAGAAAATGAGCTCTAAGCAATTACAATTCAGTTGACTACTTCTTATAGTACTGTGGAGATAGCTCTGAAAAGAAAAAAAAAAAGAATTAATGAAAAAGAATAATGAAGTACATCGCAGTGTGATTTTGTTTTGCCAACCACTTTACACAGCAGCCTTTTAAAGATATTGGGGGCAAGTTGCCCTCAGCCTATGGCTATATTTTATTAACTGTAGCCATGTTTCTGCTTCACCCAGCCATGTGATTGGTTTGTTGGTTTTAGTGGCTAGACTTTTGTGACAATTTTCCCATTTAGCATTCCTTGCTATAGTGTGTAGATCATCTCTTTATTGTTGCTCATTAAGTAGGAACTGTGTAACCTTTTTCTCCCTCCCATGAAGCTAATGAATATAAATTATAAGTGACTTTTTTTTTTTTTTATAGTTCTTTATTCCTAATAGGACAAGGAAGCTCGATCAGAAATTGGCAGATTTTATTCAATCATCCAGTCCTAGTGTTTTTTTTTTTTTCTGAATGATTTTTTATTAGGTAAAATTACAAACATACATATACACGAACAAAAACAATACAATAAATGGTACAGTTCAACAAGGCATTAAACATTAAATTTAAACTTATTGAAATAATTGCCAAGCTTATAATTTTTTAAGGCAGTATTGTACTCTGTTTTCTGTTTAACCCTTTCGAGACAATTGACCACATTTTGTGGTTTGGCTCAATAACTTTTGATTCAGAGCTCTAAAAAATATACCAGATGCATGAGTAGAAAGAACAAAAATTTCTACACATACTACATCCCCTTTTGTTGCATGAACACATTGCGTTTGATGCTAGGAATTTTAAAAAGAAAAATAAGCTTTGAAATCCTTAAATTGGCAACGCATTGAGTGGTTGAAAAACATTGTTTTTTATGGAAATTGACATTTTTTTTCAACTATTCAACAAAGTTCCTAACCATGTCTTTTTTTTCAAGACATTATATCTTGTTAAAATCATGTAGCACTGAAAGAAAAATATTATTGTTGCCAATTTGAAGAACAAAATGTGATCAATTTAGCCCTTGAATAATTCCTGTCCTGAAAGGGTTAACACGAATAAAAGAAAGCAATGAATGAAAAGAGGTTTAACCTTTTGAAATTTACAACGGTATATGAAAAATCTAGTACAAAGAAGAAAAAAAATTAATGCTGGAAGAATGTGGCGAAGAACGTTTGCCTCCAAAGAGTTTTTCAAAATAGGAGAATGTTAATACCTCTTTCAGTTTAGAGCATAAGTATCTTTCCAAACACAACCAAACAGGAGAAACACTTTGACACTATAACAAAAAAATGCTGGATAGAGTCTGTATCGCTGCTACACAAACTGCACAAGGGAGTGTCGGACCGCCCAGTCTTAAACAAAAAATTGTAGCTATTGCTTTATGAAAAACTTTAAAATTAAATGATTTAAGAGCTGTTTCCACAGTACACTTGAAGTTACGCATATGAATACAAGACCACTCATCAACAACAAAAAAACAAAAAATATCATTCTTCTTCTTAGGATCTTCGATACACATAAAAATAGGGTAAGCAAATTTAGGAATCTTTTTGGCCTGTAGTAATTCCTGTAAAACACCATCATAAGGGTCTCTGGTATCTAAGGACCATGAACCACAAACCAGTATAGCTTTCACCAGGGAGTTATACTTTGTTTTGTCCTTGATAGGAATATCAAATTCTAAAACTAATTCAAAAAATTCTTTGAATAGGTCACCACACACTATATCTTGAACACAATAAATTCCTCTTTCATACCAGGCTGGGTAATAAAAAAAGGTTCCTTGTTTTAAGGCGAAATTTTTTATTAGACCAAAGTAAGTCTGACTTATGAAGTTCTGGTAGATTCAAAGATCTTATAAATTTTGTTTTAAATACATACCAGGTTCTAAGAGATGCCGCGAGCTGACAGTTAAGCATTTTCAAAAAACTCTCCGGGGCAAAAGCCCTAAATAAAATATAAGTATCAGCATGAATCTCAGACAAGCAAAGTAATTCTATCTCTTTCCAATCCCTGGTTACTGAGGAGTCCAAAAGACTTTTGGTCCAGGTTAATTTTTGTGCTAAGGAAAATGAACGTACATCGACCATTTTAAGTCCTAGTGTTTGTTAATCAAAGTACCAGGCAAGAGAGAGAGAGGAAAAAAGGTTCAATGAAATCTGCAACCTTGTACAAATATGATTTTCAAAAGAAAGTACCCCATTCTTGTCTGTTGCTGTTCTTCCAGCATCTGAAATTACAATTTAGGTCTTTCATGTTTCTTAGCAAAAGAACTAATAATAGGTTGAATGTCCCTTTCTTACTTTGAAACTGAGCTCTTGTGCATCTGTACTGATTGAGCAATGCCTATAGGCTGATGTAATTGTTGTTTTCTACTTCTTGGAGAAGTAGAAGTTATTGTGGACTCGCTTGGATTTCAGTGGCCCAATATTTACATGCTTTACATCATAGCATGAAAATTCAAAATCATTGAATTTAATTTTATAATCCTGCACAATTATTCAATCTTCACAATTAAATTGAAAAACAAACAAACAAACAAACAAACACTCTTCTTCATGAATTGTTTTCCTTTGTGGCATCATAAAGAGAAGATGAATTGAGAGCTCTAGGTATATTTACAGACTAAATATGCTCCCATGTATAGCCAGTAAGGAAACTGCTTGGAGAGGAGTCTGAATAAACAGTGAAGAGAGTGTCAGGAAATGTCTAAGATCTGAAGATGAGCTATAAATGGATTTGCCTTAAGTCTTTCCTTATATGGGTGTAGAAGTGCGGAATTCCTTTAGAATTGTAGTGTCCAGACAACTGTAAAAGTAATGTACTTGTAATTGTCATAGTGATCAATTGCAGAAATATAGAGAAAATTATGGCATTTTGCCAGTATAAATGTTTTGTTTAATATGTTTATTATGTTTCATATAAGCCTACACTTTGTAGTAATCTCATGGACCTAGTTGTAATTAGACTCCTCCACTCGGTCTTTCATAGAAGACATTTGGTATTTTCTTGCTTTACCACTTATCCCTATCTTCAAGGGACTGTTTTAAAGTTGGACCATTTTAGAGTTATTTTTTCATGTATTTTATTTTTATTCTTTTATTGCTCTTTGAAATGTGTTAAAAAAGTTTAGATTTAGTGTTAGCAGACAATCTTTACATTAAGGAATTAACACAAGAAAATTCATTAAATTTTCTGTATTACATTATATCATTCACAGACTGACATCTTTCCATTTTCATAGAAGAATTTTGTGTATTCTTATTTTGTTTTTCAGTGCGGTGGGCATGCCAGAAATAAGAACTGTTAGGGTTTTCAACCCGCATCATGAAAACATGCTGCGGATGCTCTCCATCTCGGGAACCACACCACACTTTCATTGTTCGTTTTTTCAAGAAAAGGTAAGAAGAAAGCTTCAGATATTTAATCTGTAAGTCAGCCACTTCTTAACCGATAAGAAGGATGTGAATACGGTAGGTTGATATTGCATTAGCAGTATCCACCATTCCACCATGGATAAGGAGGGGAAAATCGGAAGCCAGTGAGCAGGGGTTGGAAAACTCTTGTCCAGGTTTGCTAATAATATGTGGAATGCTTGGACAGGTGATGTTGAAAAACAGAAACTATCCATCATTGTTAATTCCAGACATCGAATATAAATCAGCTTATGAAAATTCATTTATTAGAAAATAAAAAGACTTCTTTTCTTTTGGAGCATAATTGGGCAGTTACACATATATGGACCTGATTGAGTACGGATCATTTTAGGTACCATCAGAATTTTGAAATGGAGGATTGGTTTTAATGGGGGGAAAAATGCAAATAATAGTAATACCAACTGTCAGTTATAATACAATAGCTATTAGGTAGTTGAAATGATTGATCTAAAACTCTCAAATATAGATAATATATTGAGTGAGTTTTGAGTTTGATCATGGTTGGGAAAAAAATAAAGAAATAAAATGAAATTGATAGAATAAAGGTTAAGTCCATATGAGTTTTGGCCATGATATGATTTGTTTTGATGATGAATCAATTAGAACATGATATCCCATGAAAGCTAAGGTAAGGCTTGGGAGTAGATGACAGGTACTTTACCTCATAGTGATATCATTTGACCTGGTTGAAGGCTAACTCTATTCATATCTTATGATCAGCCAAAAACTTCCTAAATGCATTTTGTAGTTTGACTCATGGATCTTAGAATGAGGAGGAAGAGGAGGAGGAGGAGGAAGAGAGAGAGAGAGAGATAGAGAGAGATTGTGTGTGTGTGTGTGTGTGTTAATTTGACATATAGAGACTATCGTTTAATTTATGCTATCCATACCTGGGTCTGTGCCAAGTAAATACTTGATAACATATACTGTAGACCAACCAGGTAGTGTTAAGAATCACTGTCTAATTTCAGACTCATGTCACTGCTATACTTAATATGTCTCAGGAAGTCGATTTAATCCGGAAGTTGGCTACTCTTCCCTATTTTTACCCACCCCCCCCCCCCCCCCCCTCCACCGACAATGAACCTGTGCAAGATCTAGGTAGAGAGATCATGTATTAAGAGGTCGAGAAGAGAGGTTTCCTTTACTGAGCTAACATCGGAAACTGGGAATTTGCTGATCATGCAATGAAATATTAACATAAAAACAGGCAGACTCCATCAGATATATAGAGGATCATATCAAAATATCTGAATGTCCATGTAGCTATAATAAATGGCAATGTCATAAACTTTGATACCTTTGAATATATCTTGAAAACAGAGTTCTTTCAAAATTTTAGTGTTAGGGCTTCACATCAGAAGTTTTCTAACATTCTGAGGTAACCCAATTCAACTTTAGGGTGTCTAAAATAGTCCAAATTGTTATTCATACAATGTAGTCCTGTATTTGAGAATATGTATTGAAGTAGTGAATGAGGAGGAGAGACAAATGCATTTATTTTGACTACCTGACTGTCCTGACAGATCTTGTTTGAGCTACAAGAGATGGGGTAGAATGAGAGTTGCGCTATTAAAAACTCCCTCATTTTATATAAGCCACTGAAATATCAAAATGAATCAAAATTTTATTATATCATAAGATGTAGCAATCCTTGTATGGTTTTACTAAGCATTAGCATTTGTTAAGTTCTAGAATATTCATAAATGAAATGTCCAAAACGTATTGTTTCTTCAGAGTGCTACTTATGATTTTCCCCCCTCCAATCTTACAAAGCACACAAATGTACTGAAATCAGTCCCTCTTATATAAATGTACTCTGACTCTCTGAGAATAATAATTTCTTGTGTTCATTTACAATAATGATTTTTTTTTCTCTGATGCGCTATGGGCAGTATATTCAAGTTTTAACTAAAATTTTTGATATACATGTCCATGAGCAAAACGCTCCTCCCTTTATGATTTTTATTACAATGACTCAATTTTATCGTCTAGAGTGCTATAAATGACCAAAGTTCAGTAGGGCTCTTGATTCAGACACTGCATGTATTGACTTTGTCTTCAAAAATATCTATCATTCTCTGACAATATTTGATTTATGACTTTGTAAACTGCAGTTCTTAGACTATGATTCCTTTTACAAATAGACATTGAAAAGTTATCTCTTAAAGAGGTAATAATTTATAATTTTAGCAGCGTATAGTTATGTGCTACAGAAGAAATTACCAGAAACATATTAGCTTATTGTTTCATGCTGTATGTTTATCTTCTTGTTCATATTTTTTAAAGTTGGATTTGTATCATTTCATATTGAATATTGAATATTTTTATTCCTAGCTTCCAGTGAGTTACATGTATTCTTTTAGGCCTTCATTTAAAAAGTACTGTATAAACATCTGTTATTAGACTGAAATTCTGAATTAGGCCTTCTGTAGGCCTTCATTTATGAACATGTGTGATAAATCCCAATGATATAATTTTTGACCTACAAACATAAGAGTTTGATATTATTACTTCTCAAGGGCACCAATCCAAATAAGAGATTTTCATCAAGTAGTCTGTTCTTTATATTCGGGGGGGGGGGGGGGGGGGGGGGGGGGGGGGGGTTAGATAGGTTTACATTCATGTGTACATGTAAACTGTATACACTTGCTAGATTATGGATGCACAGATGCTTGAAGTATGTGATAACTTTATGGAATGTTTCTTTATGATTAAGTTTATTGTGGAGAAAAGTTTTTTTTTTATAAACCTTACACAAATGCTGTCTATTGTTTGTTTTGGCAGATGAGATATATTTGCCAAATAATATTGGTGTTGTTTGTTAGTACATTTAGGTGGAACAGATTAAGGTGTGGATAAATGTATATATATATATATATATATACACACACACACACACACATATATATATATATATATATATATATATATATATATATATATATATATATATATGTTATTTGTTTTTAAAAAGTAGAAATTATGTAAATGTATACTCAATCCTATCTAGCGAATAATGAATAGATTTAGGGTATGCATGAAGTTGAATAAAGAATTGGAATGCTTTGACTTCAGCAAAGCTATCCTTTATTTTATATTGGATTTGACATGTATATTGCATCTGAAAACAATCAGTGAGTTTTTTGATAGTGTATTTTTCTATAAATAAATAATCTCCCAATCTAGGCGATTGAAGATCAGCTCAGAGCCAGGGGAAGCTATGCATATTTCATCATTCTGTGCGTTTGTGTATAATTTGGGATCGGTATCGAACACCCATTAAATCTAGCGAATTAGTCAGCAGTGTCGGGAGGGAGCACTATGGCTTTACATGTAGCTCTAGCTCTCTGCCTGAAAGCAGACTTGAGGGAGAAGAAGCTAATAATCCGATTGTGATGCATGATTCATGGCAAAGCTTACACACAACTGTTTGTTGTGTGACGATTCATTAGGGCAGACTTTGGACTTTATATAGTAAACTATTGGTGCAAATCATCAAAATATATTCCTGTCTGAATTTTTTTTTCTGTGTGTGTGTGTGGGGGTGTGTGTCTACATGCATGTGGGCTATGTGGGGTGTTGTGTTTTGTTTGCTTCAGTGTGAAAACTGCTTGTACTATGAATTGGACCGCTGTATGTGTGTAATCCCTTGTTGTTATTGTTACTGAGGAAATTCATAGGGTTTCATTAGTTCTGTCAAAGGTTTTGTAATGAGAAGCCTTATACATAGCATATAAATCTTCAAAATAGGTCAGTGGTATCACAAAATAATAAAGATTTAAATGAGATAAGACTTGCTTTCATTGTATTTGATCCAGGATTTCTCTTGTGCATGTAGATCAGATGTGAAATATATGGTCAAAAAGTAACCCCTTTTTTAAATTTCAACTTGACATTGAGTTTATTTTCAAGATTTCTTGGTTACACACTGACTTTTAAGTCATAACCTTGAAAGAAAGAAGTTCTCTGGCTTTTGTGTAAAGCAAGGATGGTTGTTTTGATAATGTGAGGTCATTTGAATGGTATTTGTTATTGTTTGGTGAAGTTGACTGAATGGGAATGAGTAATAAGGATATGCAAGGAAATTATTACAGAGGAGAATGAAGTGAATAATTATATATGGTTGAAAGATCACAAAACTTTTGTGTTACAGATGAAAAAAATAATTGATTTCCTCTTCCTTTCTACATGTAAGTGGTTTCATACATTTCTTTAAATAATGAGCAAATTAGTTAAAATGTTAAAGGATCGTACAGAGAATTTCCAAAACAGGAAGGAAAAAGCTCTTCCTCTTAATAGTGGTGCACTTATTTTACTCATTCAAGACTGAGGCCAGAAAAACTCAGCGTTTCAACTCATCGATCCGTGATACTGAAAATCAAACCATCCTCTTTTGTTCAGATTGAATGAAGAGAGAGAGAGAGAGAGAGAGAGAGAAAGAATCTGCCATTTGATGCACATTCAGGATATACATAATGTAACCTTTTGCAATATTATCAATTTTATACACGTTTATCTTTTATTCATTATCCAGTGACATGTCGGCTTACATGTGTGCAACCCTGTGGCAATGATATATAAATACAGTTGTAGAATTGGACAAAAAGTCAGCAATGCCAAAGTTGATTTTCATGATTAAAGGAGCTTCTTTTAGATCAATTAAATACAATAAGTCAGATTTCCTTTGGAAGATTTATATATTTTCATAATTGTTCACATAGCACATTTGGATCTTTCCAGACCTACATTACTTTGAACTCTCATACTTTTACCTTATGTTGTTGGAAGGGAGTTTTGCACATGGTTGAATCTGACTGTTTGATGTAATGTATTCATGCATCATTTCTCAACTCTAGCCAAGTTTGACTAAAAATGAGTAATGACTCACGAGGGGAAAAAATAGATCTCACTAAATGATATTTGTATTAAATGTAACACATGTATAAAAATGTATGCAGTTGATGGTGGAGAGCAAATGATTGACAAATAGGTAAATAATTTTAATTGTGTCATGGTCACTATCTCAATTTTTTTAAAGTATGTTGTAAATGAGGGTACATGCATGTAAGTGGTGTCGATTTCAACCTTTCGTGATATGATATAGGTGATTTCCTTGCTGGCGATGGACATAGTTTTTTTTTTTTATAGCAACAAGGTATATATATGGATTAAGGTCAATTATGTAAAAACAATATCACATTTCAGACCTCCATATAAAAAATGAGAAAGTTGTGTGCTGTACTTGTAGTATAAGGAATCAAATCACACTACCTTTCACGTAATATCATATATATATATATATATATATATATATATATATATATATATACATATATATATATATATATATATATATATATATATATATATATATATATATATACATTATATATATATATATATATATATACATATATATATATATATATATATATATATATATATATATATACATAGACATATATATATATATACATATATACATATATATATATATATATATATACATATATATATATATATATATATGTATATATACATATATATATATATATGTATATATATATATATATATATAAATATACATATATATATACATATATATATATATATATATATATATATATATATATATACATATATATATATATATATATACATATATATATATATATATATATATATATATATAAACCAATATATGATATTACATGAAAGGTAGTGTGATGTATTACCATATTTTATGATGAATAAATGTATTTAAGACAGTGATGGTGATTTGAGAAATATCATTCATTTTTTCATTCACCAAGAGATGTTTCTTCACTGTGAAGATGATTAATCACAGAATGTTATTTTCACTGTGTGTGTCTCATACAATATATTGACAATCCTTTTTTTTTTTTTTTGTATACCAGGTTTTACCACCCGATGGGAATACTACGTTTGAAGTAGTCTTTTTAGCAAGAATGGCTGGAAATGTAGAAAATACCATTTTTATTCGCACAAGTGCTGGTACAACACCTTATCAGGTGAGAAAGAGAGGCTTGAAAAAGTATAAAGATAAGAATTTTCTTCATGTAAGAGTGCCATTTGCTTCACTAAAGTATACCACTTGAAAAAGAACATTATTAATGACTGCAGATTTTTAAACATTGTACATCGTTTGTATTTGATATTTGAAAGGGGTCGAAAATAAAGGAATTAATGTATAGTGAAGTGAAGAGTTACACCAGACAAAAAAAACAAAAAAACATTATCATAGTGGTTATTCAATGGTAAACACAATAATGGTAGAGAGAAGTAATGGAGAAGATTATGTATATTTGAAGAATAAAAAAAAAAAAGAGTTCACGGATATCTTCAGACTAATTTTTTTTTTGTCTCACAAGATACCAGGGATATGTTTCAAGGTTTGCTTGTTTTGTTTTTTCCAAATCCTTCCTCCAGGTGTTTGGCACAGGTGTACCCAATCCATACCGATTGCGTCCGTTCTTGGGCGCAAGAGTTCCCCTCAACAGCAGCTTTTCACCTTTAATTAAAATGCATAACCCTTTTAGCTCAGGTCTCATGGTATGTATATATCTAGACTGAATATAATGGAAGTTAAGTTACAGGGTATTTCATCAGGAAAAAGCCTGTGATCCATGATCTTTGAATTCATTTTCATCCCCCATTGAAATGTGGGATGTTAGAAGACAGAATTAAAGTGGTATAGAACTCTGTAAGTCTGTTTCAAGTATGTATTTCTGAAAGTGTCCACTCCCTACCTATTCCTGCTTACCGTATTTATCATACACTTACCCGCTGTGGAAAATATAACATAAAAGTGCCTGTAAATTTTGTGATGTTTTTTTTCTTAAGTAGTATTTTACTTGTTACTTATCATTTGTACAGGTTACAGAAATGTACAGTAGTGGGGGAGACTTGCATCTAGAATTACCATCGGGTTCACAAGAAGCACCCAGAAACCAGTGGGTAAGTTTAGACTTCTAGGGTTAGTGAGTGACACCTTGTATCCAGGGTAGTAGGTAAGCCCGTATATCAAGGGTAGTGGGTAAGTCCTTATATCCAGGGTAGTGGGTAAATCCTTATATCCTTATATCCAGGGTAGTGAGTAAGTCCTTACGTCCAGGGTAGTGGGTAAGTCCTTACATCCAGGGTAGTGGGTAAGTCCTTACATCAGGTTAGTGGGTAAATCCTTATATCCAGGGTAGTGGGTAAGTCCTTATATCCAGGGTAGTGGGTAAATCCCTATATTCAGGGCTGTGAGTTAATCCTTACATCCAGGATAGTGGGTAATTCCTTATATCCAGTGTAGTGGGTAAGTCCTTACATCCAGAGTAGTGGCTAAATATCCAACATAGTGGGTAAATCCTTATATTCAGGTTAGTGGGTAAATCCTTATATCCTTATATCCAGGGTAGTGGGTAAATCCTTATATCCAGGGTAGTGGATAATTCCGTATATCAAGGGTAGTGGGTAAGTCCTTATATCCAGGGTAGTGGGTAAATCCTTATATCCTTATATCCAGGGTAGTGGGTAAATCCTTATATCCAGGGTAGTGGATAATTCCTTATATCCAGGGTAGTGGGTAAGTCCTTACATCCAGGGTAGTGGGTAAGTCCTTACATTCAGGATAGTGGGTAAGTCCTTCATCCAGGGTAGTGGGTAAGTCCTTATATCCAGGGTAGTGGGTAAGTCCTTATATCCAGGGTAGTGGGTAAATCCCTATATTCAGGGCTGTGAGTTAATCCTTACATCCAGGATAGTGGGTAATTCCTTATATCCAGTGTAGTGGGTAAGTCCTTACATCCAGAGTAGTGGCTAAATATCCAACATAGTGGGTAAATCCTTATATTCAGGTTAGTGGGTAAATCCTTATATCCTTATATCCAGGGTAGTGGGTAAATCCTTATATCCAGGGTAGTGGATAATTCCTTATATCAAGGGTAGTGGGTAAGTCCTTATATCCAGGGTAGTGGGTAAATCCTTATATCCTTATATCCAGGGTAGTGAGTAAGTCCTTACGTCCAGGGTAGTGGGTAAGTCCTTACATCCAGGGTAGTGGGTAAGTCCTTACATCCAGGTTAGTGGGTAAATCCTTATATCCTTATATCCAGGGTAGTGGGTAAATCCTTATATCCAGGGTAGTGGATAATTCCTTATATCCAGGGTAGTGGGTAAGTCCTTACATCCAGGGTAGTGGGTAAGTCCTTACATTCAGGATAGTGGGTAAGTCCTTCATCCAGGGTAGTGGGTAAGTCCTTATATCCAGGGTAGTGGGTAAGTCCTTATATCCAGGGTAGTGGGTAAATCCCTATATTCAGGGCTGTGAGTTAATCCTTACATCCAGGATAGTGGGTAATTCCTTATATCCAGTGTAGTGGGTAAGTCCTTACATCCAGAGTAGTGGCTAAATATCCAACATAGTGGGTAAATCCTTATATTCAGAGTTTTGGAAAGTCCTTACATTTAGGTAAATTATGACATCCAGGATAGTGGGTAAATGTAAGTCCATATAACATGAGATAATAAGGTCCAAAGATGTTCTTACAAATGTTCTTTACCACCCTCTCCCTGCAGAGATAATTTTACATTTGATTCATTACCTGTGTTCATATGAAAAGGGAAGAAGGTTATAAAAAGTTTGAAAGATTTGAGATTTGATTGTGGGAAACATAGTTGTTATTGAGATTCATTTATTGGTATTGCGTCAAGTTTGGCAAGGATGAATAACACTTAACAGAGAATAGTATCAAATGACAAGTTTCTGTGACTGTGCCAAGTTCTGGTTTTACACATGTTGCCTTATGATGCTATGTTGTCATCATATTTATGACTTGTGCTACCAGTAAAAAATGAATTTGAGATGGAAGATTGACATTAATATAAGTATCTAGGTTATTTCAGTATTTTTCACCAATGAAGTGGCCAAGGTATGTGATAATCATACTTGTTTATTTCTGAAAATTTAAAAAACAAGGATGTAGAACATAGACAGAGATAAGATGTAACATAACATGCTAAAATACATTGCAAGCATTACAAGATTATGAGTATTGGGTATCAGTTAGGGTATTGGATCAGGTTATGTTTTTAAATTCTAAAATTAAATGAGAAATGATATATCATCACCTTTTCATATTGGAACTAAATCATTCTCTTATATTATTAGTCTTGCAATCGGCTTTTAATAGGAAACATTGATATCATGGGCATGATTTGGACTGATTCCTAAACTGATTAACAAGAGAAAAAAAAGGTTATCATTTGAAAGATTGCTTATCAGTGCCAACTACAACATTTATCATGTTGGGTTAGTGGATTATTGTTAAGTGAGTAGTATGCTTCTTTTCTGCAATGTTCTTGGAATGTAAGTTCTAGATCTGTAGTGAGAATGGTACTTTGTATATGATAATACTATTACTATCATCATCCACTCCAATCATTAGTAATTCTCTCTGATGCCCTGGATGTTTTCTTTTGTTGTAGGAGATTGCACCATACCAGACCAAGTCTGTGATGAGGGCAAGTTTTGTGGGTCGGACTGAAAACAACCATACGGCATTCATCCGTATCAGGACCAACCGGACCTCCCATAAGCAAGGCCCTCTAGAGGCAGAGGAGGGAGAGTTTCTCATGCTACCCGTAGAAGTTGAAGTTTCATCAGGTAAAATGACATTTAAATAATATATACTTTTCAGCTCAGACTTCAAATACTCAATCCATACAAAGCTATATTGAAGAACCACCCAAAGGAAATGATGAAAGTGGCTCTTGTTTTGTAGCAAGGATGCCTTTTGAGCAGATAGATTTCATAAATTTCCACCTGAGAGGGGGGGCATATATGGCAGCCAGAAATATATTTATTGCCCTCCTTTGAAACCTAGTGTTGCATTATTAATTATCAAGTATTCTGCTAGCTCTTTACCATACCGTGGAGTGAAAAATGCATGTAATTGTCCCCGCCGAACGAAGTTCGCGAGGGGACTATGAAACGGGCTCCGTACGTGTGTGCGTGTGTGTGTCCGTCCGTCCGTCCGTCCGTCCGTCCGTCCGTCCGTCCGTGTGTGCTCAAATGTTAGAAAATGCTACTTCTCCGTCATTTCTTGGCCGATTTTGATTCCGATTGTTTTATCTGATAGGGCTGGGTGGGGGCTTCCAAACTTCTACACAGAATTTTGAAATTCATTAATTATGCAAATTTAAGCAAAATTTATTCAAAATTGACAAAAAATGCTACTTCTCCTCTATTTCACATCGGATTTTGATTCCGATTGTTTTATCTGATAGGGCTGGGTGGGGGCTTCCAAACTTCTACACAGAATTTTGAAATTCATTAATTATGCAAATTTATGCAAATTTATTCAAAATTGACGAAAAATGCTACTTCTCCTCTATTTCACATCGGATTTTGATTCCGATTGTTTTATCTGATAGGGCTGGGTGGGGGCTTCCAAACTTCTACACAGAATTTTGAAATTCATTAATTATGCAAATTTATGCAAATTTATTCAAAATTGACAAAAAATGCTACTTCTCCTCTATTTCACATCGGATTTTGATTCCGATTGTTTTATCTTATAGGGCTGGGTGGGGGCTTCCAAACTTCTACACAGAATTTTGAAATTCATTAATTATGCAAATTTATGCAAATTTATTCAAAATTGACGAAAAATACTACTTCTCCTCTATTTCACATCGGATTTTGATTCCGATTGTTTTATCTGATAGGGCTGGGTGGGGGCTTCCAAACTTCTACACAGAATTTTGAAATTCATTAATTATGCAAATTTATGCAAATTTATTCAAAATTGACGAAAAATGCTACTTCTCCTCTATTTCACATCGGATTTTGATTCCGATTGTTTTATCTGATAGGGCTGGGTGGGGGCTTCCAAACTTCTACACAGAATTTTGAAATTCATTAATAATGCAAATTTATGCAAATTTATTCAAAATTGACAAAAAATGCTACTTCTCCTCTATTTCACATCGGATTTTGATTCCGATTGTTTTATCTGGTAGGGCTGGGTGGGGGCTTCCAAACTTCTACACAGAATTTTGAAATTCATTATTCATGCAAATTTATGCAAATTTATTCAAAATGCTGAAGGTTCATAATGTTTTCATGTTTTATATTTCAGTTGTATACATGCATTGTTGGTATTCTCTTCTTTTGCATGCAGTAACATTATTATTTTATTCACTAAAGTTTTAAGTTTCAGGCTAGTTAATTTCCACAGATCTGCACTTCCGGCGGGGACATTTATTACGCATTGCGTAATTTACTCATTCACTTGTTACTGTTTGAATCTCTCCTCTTTATGTAAATATTTTGGGTTTGCATGTGGGGTATTCACCCTACACTTTACTAGAAGTGCATAGGGTTCTTAACATGACCTGGGGGGTGTTTCATAAAGCTATTCCTAAAGTTACGTATGACTTTACGAACGACTTGAATATGAAGTGCGAGATAGGATGCCCAAAGTTTTTCCTAAATTTTGGCAGAAATTATACTTTGCATTAAAAATGTTTTTTATAATAAGAATGTTAATCTGCATCTGCCCAGTTTAACTTTAACTGATGCAGTTAAAAACGACTGAGCATCCCATTTGGCTTGTCATATTTAAGTCGTTTGTAAAGTCATGCGTAACTTTACGAACAGCTTTATGAAACACCCCTCAGGGCATACACATGATCTCCATTTAAAGCTCTGTTCGTACATGGCACAGTAAACCATCTCACAATATCACAGAGGCAAAACTGAAACAGTGAATGAAAGGCAAGAGGCTACTATCAGGGGATGGATGGGTATATAAAACTAGCTGAGTGCAACAATGTCTTCAAGGCATACTCACCAATATTTCTGCTATGATATAGACCTGTGAAGTGCACTGCTCTTATCTAGCCTTATTTCATTATGCAGCAGCATTTTTTCTATATGGATTACCGCCTCATGTCTGGATGTACCTTCAAGATTTATCTGTTTACTGCTGTTTCCAAGTCTGCTAATTTTAAGATTTACATAGGTTATCATAAGTTTGACTGTAGAAATATACTGGTATGGGATCTGTGTGGTTCTAATGTCTTTATCCATTGCCATGCCTTCAAACCTGGGGAATAGAAAACATGCGCTTCACATTTTGTAATTTCTACGAAATCATGAAGACTTCTTATCAGTATCTACAAACATGGTGTTCATGAGCCAACATTTCATGCTGGAGTATAAAGGAACAGTTTCATAAATTAAAGATCAAACTCTTATATGTTATCAGCCACACTGATCTACAGTATACATGTATGAACATGATTGTGTTGCTTCAAAAAGTATGCATGACCTAATGAATATTGTTTTTTTACATTTGTAAAAGCCTACCATTATGATATTTGAATTAAAAAAAGATAAAGAGAAATTCAGAAGGGAAAATCGCACTTCTTAAAATCCTTACAAAGATCTTTCTTTTTATGGGCATTTTGTAGTAATGCTCAATAGTAAGCACTGTCAGTGGATGTAATGTCAAATCGTTACTTAGTTTGCTCATTTTCTCATGAAAACATGACTTTTTTAAAGTTGTATGGAAGCTCTTGACTTTCAATGACAAATGATGGAATTTTAAAAATTTTTAGAATTTGTCTTTTAGGTATGAACACTATCAAATCATATTTTTGCGATTGTTCACTGCATTCATTTTCTGCAAGGTACATGTACATGTAGCACTTTAAATCACATTGTACCTCAATAGTGCATATTGCCTTCAAAAATTATATTGGCTTGGCTCCCAGACTGAGGAATTTTTTTCCTTGTCATGAAAATATGGTGGGTTAAGACTAGAACACTTTGAAGTAGACCAGCACCTACTATCTTTCTTAAAGGATAGTAAGAGTAGTGGAGGATTAGTGGAGGGTAGTCTGCATTTTCAGACATGGTCAGTATATTATAAGGGGTAAAGCCGAGTTTTCCTGTATGCCAGGTTAACTAGTCTGACTTAGAACTGAGTAGCAGTGTTATTGGTACCTGGGAGAATAGTGTTAATATAAGAAGTCTGCTTATGTCATACTATACTAGAAATTGATACGCCTGTATAAACATGCGCTGATGGTGGTAACACCTGACATTGCATGGAGACAGAATCTTGCTTGTTTTACAACCAGAGGTGTCAGAGTGACTACCTTATGTTATACCAGGTGTCTGTATTTCACCAGCCCTTCATGTGTTTTACTTTATCTGGTATTATTACACCACCCCTAACTTTGAACTCGTCTGTTGAGAGCCAGAAGGGCATTAACTCTGTGTTGAAGTATATGACCTAACGCCCTTCTGGCTCCAAACAGACTATTTGTTTGCTTTGGAGGCTAGGGTGGGGGTGGGGGTGAATGGGTTAAAGCCTTGGGTGGGGGTGGGGTTGAATGGGTTAAAGCCTTGGGTGGGGGTGGGGGTTGATGGGTTAAAGCCTTGGGTGGAGGTGGGGTTGAATTGGTTAAAGCCTTGGGTGGAGGTGGGGTTGAATTGGTTAAAGCCTTGGGTGAGGGTGGGGTTTGAATGGGTTAAAGCCTTGTTCAATTACATGTAACCCAAGGAAGGTTAAAGTTAATAAAAACAAAATTTAGGTATGGAAAAGTCATACAGATTTTATCTGCAGCTTGAAATGTGTTTTGTAGAATGCTAAAAGCTGTTCTAACAAGAATAGCTTCAAAGAAAATTGCTTTTTGTTATTACAAATAGCGTATTATCTGTGTGTTTATTAATATATTACACAATGAGCTTGTAGTTGATTAATATGGCACTCACCTTTACCGTATTTGTTATTATGAAAAATATAGGAAGCTTACAACATTTAGTACCAACCAGGTTAAATAAAGAAGTCTTTACCACATATACAGCTATTCCATTAGATATAATGTTTTTCTCTCAAAAAGAAAAGTTGCCAAACCTTCCAATTGATTAACGAACAAAGAGAATCTGAGCTACCTGATTGATGATAAACTTTGAGGGAATAATCTCATGTTCATTGACATTCAATAAATAATTTCATGCAATAGAAGCAATATAGATATTTAAACGTGTTGTTGTGCCATGCATGCTGCTGCTATGGTTACGACTGAAAACAAACACGGTGCTGCCATTGAACTAATGTCAGAAGTAATTTGACTTAAACTAAGAATATAGTGACATTGACAGTGCATGGATGTGCTGTAATTTTAATAATGGCCTTCTCTTGGAGTATCCTTCGTTCAAGAAGATATATGAAAGTACCAGAAAGAATTGTAGACAACAATGACTTGCATTTTTTTTGGGTGGCATTTTGAGGCAGTCTCTGTTAAAAGGCTTTTGTAAGGGACTACATCTCTTTTTGATAAGTACAGTCAAACCTGCTTTAGCGACCACCTGTACAGAAAGACCACCTGTCTATAAAGACCATAATTTTTGTTTCCCTTGAAAGTGTTTCTCTTTGAAACATGTATCAAAGGAACATGTAAGTAAAGACCACCTTCTCATAAAGACCACTTTTGTAGTCTCCCTTGAGTGGTCTGTATAGACAGGTTTCACTGTACATTAAAGAAAACAAAACTCTGATGGTTGATAAGACAGATGTTTAAATTAGCATTTTCCCCCCTGTTTTGTCAACCATTTCCTTATAATGTTTGTATATTCCAAATCCACTGTGAGTTAACCTGAGATAACAATGTTGTATTTTGCAGTTCCTGGTATTTATTCTTCTCTGGAAATGATGGACTTTGGAACTCTTCGTACTCAAGATGAACCGAAAACCATTCCCCTCTATTTACTAAATACGGGTCCAAAAGTCGTGCATATATCGGTTAGTAGCTAACAAATCTTTTTATATGTGTTGATAAACCAAAAACTTTCCCCTCTATTTGTTATATATGGGTCCAAAAGTTGCACGTTCATCAGTTACTTTTTAATGAATTGTTTTGTTTGTGTTGGACAAACCAGTCCCCTCCTTTTACTAAACACAAGTCCAAAAATCATTGTGTAATTTGATTATTAGCTTTACTTGTGAATCAGCTTCCATGTGTCTGATGTTATTTGGTAACTTGTTTTACTTTCTTTTATGCAGAATTGTTGTTTTCATTTGATAGTATTAATATATGTTTCACTCAATCTTTAAATGATAAATTTTTTTACATCGATTTACAGTAAATCAACAATTAAAAATGACGGAATATTATAAATGTCGTTGAAAAATTTCAGAAATTTGGTACCCCACTGAGTTGTTGGTTTGCTAACTCATATTTTAGTGATAACATTTGATTAAGGGTATTGTATTATGTTCCCTGACTGTTTTTTTCATCTCCTTTCTCTTTTGTCTTTACTTGATTACCCTCTCCCTTCTTATCCCTCTCACCAATAATGCAAATTGTTTGATTTCTTTCCTATTATTTTTTTTCTTGTAGTCTGTATCCCTAGTTAGAGCAAACCAAGCTATCACAATAGATTTCAGTCCGATGGGGTTACGACCTTCAGATACACATATCAGGGTTGCCAATGTGACCTTTCACCCTAGAAGAGCCAATCATACAAGATTGTGGTCGGGAAAGATCATAATCAAGACAAAGGAAAAAGGTTTCAAACTTCTGATTCCATATCAAGCCCATGTACTTCAAGGGTAAGTAAGAAATTCCCCCAACTCAGACGAGAAAAATGTATGAATCATGTATGATAACTCCATAGCTGTATGATAAGTGATGAAGTTTTTCTGTTGTTAATATTGTAAAGAAAAATGTTGTAAAATGAGACAGAGGTTTGGGCATTGTTTTGAGGAAGAACTCGATAAATAATTGGTTTTCGCTAGTCATTTTGATATTGTGTAGTATAAGAATTGTACACAACCTCCATTTTCTCCCAAACAAGTTACTTGATACAGTGCTTTATTTAAAGATACTTATCACATGTGTATTTCCCCTTTATCTGAAGTAGCCAACCCATGTTGTCATGTCCTTCTTGGTCTCGTATGGAGGGAGGTGAAACACAAATATTGATTATTACAAATGTTTTGACTTTTTTTTGTTGTTTCATCCATTTCTTTTGCAGTATTCTTAGGTACAGTAGGAACAACACCTTGTTTTATTTGTCAGACCCTCCTCCAAAAGATATGACAGAGAGGAACCTGTCACTGACAAATCTCTTCAACTTCTCCATAGTTCTGCATAGTATGAAGCTAGTGGATGATGCAAAGGAGGTCTTTAGTGTGAGTAATTGGGTGCATGGAGACCATTTTACATGATTATTGTTTTGAATAGAGTCTGAGATAAATATTGATTTTGCTCTCATACATGACAAAGTTTAAATGAATGGTAAATATATATACATCAACTACATAGACTACAGTGTTAGCTTGCCTGAATATCAAGTAAAATAGTAAAATCATATTTTTGATGTAGTTTCATCTACTATTCTGTTCAGTTGTTAAGAATTCAAAGAGCCGTAGCCAGCACTTTAACTATCCGATCATTTTTAGATGTTTCTTTAACATTCATGCAGAAATGCAATGATCAGGTTTAGCATTTCCATAACACAATCTTCTTCCTAATGACAGGTGATGAACGTCAGTCTACCTGTATCGATAACACCGCAGGAAACCTACAGTGACTTAGTGTTACGCTTCAACCCTGCAAATGCATCTCAACCTGTGTCTGCTACACTGAAGCTTAACACCAATGCGTCAGTTTTTACCGTTCCAATCTATGCCTATACGGGCAAGTTAAAGGTTAGTTCATATTTTTTTCATGTGTAAAACCTAATATTACGCCTAGAGACATTTTGCATGTGGAGGGAGTAGAGGCCAATTTATGAAAACTAGGAAATCTTAGTTTAGCTAGATACATATTGTTAGCAGGCGAGCTGGCAATACCTGTTGTAGACGAACCCGGTGGGATTTGTGCTATATAACATTCTGTAAAATGTGTTCTGTATGTATTAGATAAGCTTCGGAATTCATAATTCAATTTTGTTACAAGTGGCTACATACAAGAGCTCTCTGAGTTTTTCTTAATTCTCCTTGGTATAAATGGAAGAGCATTTCAAGCTTTTAAATCCATTTTCTCACCCACATAATCATTATATTCCTTGGAATTCCTATGAATTGTGTCGCAAGGTTTCATCTCATGTAGTAGGACTTCTATAACTCACTTATGTTAAAAGGAGAATGAAACCCTGGGGGGAAATCAATTTTAATGAAAAGAGAGGATAGAGAGAAGCAATTTTAAAAAAGTTCCATCAAAATCGGTTACGAAATGAAACAGTTTTGTAAGTTTGAAATGTCTCAATTTACTTTCTATGGCGATCCTCAAATTGGCAATGTTGCTTCAAAGTTACAGGTTTAGTAGTACAACTCTCCATATGTTTTGTACACAAAATTTCATATTTTCCCCACTATCTCTCAGGTGCAGCTTGTCTCCTTAGCTCAAGATATATCATGGGAAAATGTATTGACACAACATATGTTGAGCTAACAAAAGATAAGCAGCATCTTTAGAGATAATGGAGAAAATATGAAATTTTGTGTACAAAACATATTGAGAGTTGTACTACAAAACCTGCCATTTTGAAGCAACATTGCCAATTTGAGGATCGCCATAGAAAGTAAATTGAGACTTTTCAAACTTACATAACTTTCTCATTTCGTAACCGATTTTGATGGAACTTTTTTTGAATTGCTTCTCTCTATCCTCTTTTCATTAAATTGGATATTTCCCCAGGGTTTCATTCTCCTTTAACACAAGACATATTTGTACATACTCGTAATTTGTACCATTTTCTTATGGGATGAACATGTTTATTAGTGGAGAGACTACTGGTGCTGCTACTACTGTTATTGCTTAGTAAAGTATAGTCATTTTACTTTTAGAAACTGTATAGCATGTTGTTATCTTTTGTTCATTCAAAATTTCTCCCCTTCTCTCCAGTTTTCAATAAGCTCTGATAAGGACAAAGTTGACTTTGGGACAATGAGTGTAACAGATACAAGGACAACAACGATAGAAGTAGTCAACAATAATCCTGTGGAGGTAAGTTCATAGCATCTTTTGAGAACCTGATTTCAGTGATAAGAATGCCATTCTGGCTCTGATCAACACTGTTTGGTTACTTTGGTATGGGGTTTGTTCTTTTCAATTACAATCAGGATCTCCTAGATTCAAATCCTGTCTTTGTGGTTATCCACTCAGACAATACATTTTGCTTTAATTTAGTTGTTTCTCTTTCACACGCTTTAAATGGATAATAAATGGTGTAAAAAAAAAAATTCTTTTTAAGGCAATGTTGCTGCATTGAAAGCTAGGGTTATACTTTCAGTGGTTAGAGGCAGTAGGAATATGTACATTACAAATCAATATTATGTTAAGATAATTTTGTCTCAAGTAAAGTGTAAAGATTGCTCAGAGGAACATCAAGATTATGCCATTGAAAGACTTTTTGTGTTTCTTTTAAAGAAAGTGTGTCATGCTGCATTGGTACCTAAAGATATTGGCCCGTATTCTCGAAAGGTGCCTAACTTAAGCTCCCACCTAAGTGTGTAGATTTAGGCCACCGAATTATGGAGAGCCAATTGTCACCCTCTTTTAATCTTACAAAATCACACAAGTTCTGGGACTAAATGCAAATACAAAAACCGACACGATAGAATTGATTTCTAATGCTCATTTCATGCCAGAAAATAATTTAGTTTCTTTACCTTGTTACATAAATATAGTAATTTATATGGGACTTGGGGGTTGACGAATGGCCTTCCATAAATCAGTGGCCTAAGTTAAGCCAGGCTTAACTTAGGCCACTTTCGAGAATACGGGCCATTAATTTGATGTTTTCTCTTGTTACAGGTACCATTAGAGATGTTTTCATGTACGTTAGAGAAGTGTTTCATGTTACTGAGGAGTATAGAGAGAGTAGATGATAGTAACATGGATGGAAGTGAAGACACAGTCATACCCTCACCCAAAGCAGTAAGTCATCAACTCATTCTACTATGTTATGTGCCTCTAGTGGTTCTGTTGCAACAATGAGCAATGATTTTGCTCATCCTTTTCTTCTACAGTCTGAGTCAATAAAGAGGACACCTAAATGCGGCCCTAAATATTGTTGCAATCAATACATATAGATTTAATCAAAGTTACTCACATTGTAGCCGATAATATTTTCTTTAATTTCACACCTTGATCAATAAAATCTGACTATGGACAGCAGAATAGTAACATTTTTCCCGATTCATGTCAAATTTGCCTCTGCCCAAGTTTTGAATGAAATGGATGGTCAACCCAAGGTTGGTTGAATGGTCTCCATTCCAGTTGAATGCACTCACAAATAATGAAAGTAACTCATGAACACTATTCTTCCCAAACTTGGACAAAGATGATTTTGACATGCATTTTACAAATGGTCAGTGCTCAGTCATCCATAATCGCATTTTGATGAGCAGCAAATCAAAATAAAGAAGACATTTATATCAGCTATAATACTATTATAATATATTTCAGAGATTTCACTTTGTTTTAAGATATTGGGGCTTGAATATGGGTTTCCTTTTTATCGAATGACACTGTATATTCATGTTCCATAGCTGTTCCTTCAATTTGTTTTGATACTTTTCTGTTCCATAGTTGATACTTAGACAAGTAAAAAGATCATTAATACATTTGAATGCAGTCAATGTGATTCACATTATCCTGAATTTCTTCTGATTAATTTCTGAATTGTCTTGAATTCTCCATTATATTCTGAAAGGAGCTTGATAGTGCAGGATCACTATTACAATCATTTTATCTGCAAAGAGTCCATTTCAGGATAAAGCTAAATTAATCCACTAATCGCCAATCCAAGAAGAGATCCTATCCTGTCAGAGACCAAAAACCAGTTCAAGATGTAACCCTAGGTCATAAGTGTTCGGAAATTTTCTGGATTTTGCCTGAAATCTTTTTTGGGAAAAAACTCCTTAAGAAAAATATGGTTGTTGATTGTTAACACATCTCACATTTAATCCCAGTGCTGTATTTCTTTGTAGCTTTCCATCTCCATCTTTAGGTTGTAAGGCCAGAGTATTTATTTTAAACTTTGTTTGACAAGCTTCCATCATTGTAGAATATGTAATGCTGGACATAGGAAAGCTCTTGATTTGAAAAAGCTACGGAGAGCATTAAGAATTGAGATTGTTCCTCTCTCTTTCACTTAGATCGTTATTCCAGCCGGTCATGTAGCTAACTTTGTGGTGACGGTGACGGCACCATTGACAGAAGGTCAATTTGTAGGTGAAGTCATCTTCAAGACAGCATATGAGGAAAGAAGAATAATGGCTACTTTAAAGACTGTAGAAGGGTACCTCAGTGTGCGGCCTGATTACATCACTATGAAACCATCGTTCCCTGTAAGTATCATATGATTCACATTCATTCTTTTTTCTTTTATTCCATAAGCTCAATGTGGCAATTTATGTGATTGTGTTAACCATGGATGCTCTTTCACATAGTTCTGAAATAATACACAGATATTTCTAAGTGTGAATTTCCCTGAATTCAGAATTACAGTAGGACATTGAATGTTTATCCTTTTGAAGTTGCTAGCTATGAAAGAATTTATTGTAAGTTGAAGATAAGCACCATACAGGGTTTTCCACGACGGCTTTTAACATGTAACGCCGACAAGTTTCGCGTTCGACCTGACATGTTTAAAATCATGCAACATGTTTAAAATCATGAGTGACAGGTTACAAATTTAAGACATTGAAACAGATTGTTAACAGAGACTCGCACAGAAATTCCCACAATCAACAACTATTAAAAACTTTTGAACATACAATAATACATACAATGAGGTTTCAGTTATTTTATGAAAGGTAGAACTGGTGAAACACAAGTTTTATTTGCTCCACGATCATCTTGATTCAAAATACTTCCGCCAAATGCACAGCGGAACGTCTCTGGCTTGCTACCCCGATCCAGCCCGGTGCTGGCCGGGAGAACATAACAGCCCATATGCACATACGGAGCTCGTGTATATGTACGTATGTATACTCTCCATCGTTTCGCTGATCCCACAAAATATTAATGTGTGCATTAGACCTGCTCATTCATACAGCCGGCCCACTGAAAGTTTTTTTTTTTTTTTTTTGTAATTTCTATTCAGGTCCCCCCAAAGCTTATGTTGTAAAATAATAATAAAACAGAATTATACATGTGTGTGTGTGTGTGTGTGTGTATGTGACCATTCTTTTTCATGTTGTTTTATTGCAATAAAAGAAAATTACTCAGTTGCTCACTATGAGTTGCCAAAAAGAAATAAATTTATTGCATCACATTCCAATGAGGGGCAAAAGAAAACTAAATTCAATGAATTGGAAAAATTTTTCTCACAAATCTTGATATCTTAATCTAACATGAAATGTTCAAAAATAGGGCTAGATTGCACCAGAGACCATCTAGAAACCCCAGAGCTTCCAAGGCCCTTAAGCAAGGACTTCGCGCTTGGCGCACAAAATGTGCGCTTCGTGCACATGTTTACATGTTTAAATTTTCAATTGTGGAAAACCCTGGCACCATACATATCTTATTTGCACAAAATCTATTCATATGATATTACCTGTTTTTTTCTAAAAGAATGTGAAATCCATTGTCCAATATTAATACCAGTCTAATTCATCAAGATTTAAGTTAATAATTCAGGATTTTGTCAAGTGGTTTACCATCTTTGTCTGTCTTTCTCTTTGCAGGGTTATACCCAGTCTCAGAGCATCACAGTAACAAACAGCTTCAGTCATAGGCTTAGAATAGAGAGTATAGCACCAGATCCTCCTGATGATAGGTTCTATTACAAGCCTCCAGTCAAGGTAGTCAACGTTGAAGTAGATGCACACAAAAAACAAAAGGTTTGTAAAACTTAAATGATGATAGGACATGTAGTAACAATTATGGATATGTAATGTGCATATATACACACCCTCACAACATTTGACAAGTATTATATTACTACCCTTGCTTTAAAGAATAAGTTATTTCTTGGTTAAAGTGTACCAATCACCAAAAAATATTTTGCTCTGTATATTAGGGGTTCCATGTCGCTATACCATATTCGAAATATAAGCTTCAAATGTCGATTCGTGAAATACACTCCCAATAAACAAAACAGTGACTTGTGAGGAGACTAATCAACGCATCCGTGTGTGCTCGCTTAGTATAATGGCCCACGTGGAACCTGACTCTGAGTTGAATTCCCTGCGATGGGGTTTTATGTTTTCCTTCATTTTCTTCGTACTCCTTAACAGTTAACCCTTAGAAGGCCAGGTAAAGTGTTTCGAGGTTGATTTTATGCAGTCTAGCTGTACACAAATTATTATTTTAGGTGATTGGCACACTTTGAATGTAGCCTGGGTAATCAACAAAGGTGCATTTAAGTTCTAGTTATGTGAAGAATTTCATAAGTTCCTTTAAGAATGAATGAATTAACATGACTATGTGTTATTTTTTTCTTCTACAGATTGGTAGAATAGTCTTTGATTCCAGGAAGCAGTGTGCTACAGATTGTTATGTAGGATTACCACCAAACTCACAACGTAAGTTACAAATTCAAGCATCATCTGACAGACTCTCCTAGAGTATACCTAGTTTTCTTTTAACTTTAATGTCCAATCTACAAATAGATTTTTTTTTGTTGATGAAAAACCCATTTTATTCATCTTTACCAAGATATTAACAAGTTAGAAATTGGTGTACTATACCAACATTTTTCATATGCTGTTTATTGTGTGTTTGACCACAGTAAGGTAAAGCATATATCAGCAAAACAATAATGAAAATCAATGATTATCTTGTTTGTTTACAGAATCTGAAATGTGGTTGTCATCGCTTGCCTTGCCTGAAGAAACACAGGATATAGACAAGCTTTCCTACAACTACCTGCGTAACAAATGGTACAAGCTTGTAGAATCGGGACAGACTAGGTAAGTTCACATTGGTGCAGCCCAAGCTGTCTTAATCAAGCAAGAATAAATCTAGAATTAAGAAATAGGAGCACAAAAAATACTCCACTCATTATATTAGAGATGCATAGTTTTCAAAAATCTGTTACATTAATTCTATTAGCTTACAATATTACTGCATGCTGTATACATCACTGCCTTCAAAACCATGGGGTAGTCTTGTGAATGTGTAATCTGGAGATTATTCCGATATAGTCTCCAGTTGCTCCCCATATTCTCCCCATGGATTTGAAGGCTTTAAAGAACTTGATGACGACGCCATAAACTGACTTTCAAGTAGCATCCCCATATGACTGATTTTGATAGATGTTACAGCCTCATGAACAAAGGAAAGATCACTATAATTTTAAAGAAATAACTTGACTCTCTATATATCATGTACATGTAATAAGTTTAATCCTGATCTTTCATTACAGTGTAAACAACACCATGTATCTGAATAGTAACCTGGCAAAGCAGATTCCTATTACAGTTCAGGCAAAGCTCTTCATATTAATTCTAATCGTGATATTTTATTGCAGTGTAAACACCACCATGTATTTGAATAGCAACCTGGTGAAGCAGATTCCTATTACAGTACAGGCAGAGTTAGAGTGGCCTACGCTAGCAGATAGACAAGAAGTCAGGTTTCCACTCACTTACATTGGCAACAGTTCGGTAAGTTAGTTATATTATCTTGATTTCATACCAGTTTTGAACAATTTTTATCTCTTTGATTTACTCTTTTTGATTACAAAGGATCTTTAGCATAGAATGAAAAGTTAAGATTTCGTACTTTTCACCTCTTTTTTTGACATTATTGTGTCAAGCATGATAGTCTACAGCTTTTTAATGAAGCATCAATTTGTTTTTGAACCCTCTGAGCACCATAGGCAGTAATACAGTGAATAAAGTTTATGGCATATGTGGTAGCAAGAGGTCAAAGGTTATAAGATTTTAGGAATTTATGTACACTGTATGTGCTTTTTCCAAATATTTCTTAATTATCTCTTGTTTTATTGCTTGCTTTTATTACAGATTGCAGAAGTGACCCTGTTGAATCCTACAGACAGACTGGTAGTAGCTCAGCTACTTCCCATCTCAGCCTATCAGGATCCAGCAGGGGCATTAGATCTACTTACAGAAAGGTAGTAACAATCTTTTCTACTTCTACAGAAAACTATTGATTCAGTGATACTGTACCTGTTTAGAACTGATTACAACAGTTGTTTACTGGAATTATATTGTTTACTGGAATTATATTCTAATTTTAATGCTATGTTGCTGTTTGTGTTTATAACAAGTTCATAATTTTTGATGAAATACAACAATGACATCAACCTCTTGCAACTAATTGTCTCTCCTACCATCTCATTATGGCTTTCTAAGTGATTATGTAATCCAAGTAAGAGTTTATGAAACATTAATTGTATACATAAAACTTTTTCATATTTGTTTTGTATTGCATCCTTCTATTATGTTATCTTATGCAGATCATGAATATGGATTGTATTTTTTTGTTGTCCTGACAGTGAAAAGATGGATCCAGAGTTTATAGAGATAGATGACCCTGGAGTCTTCTTTCTAGCTGATGTTAAAGATAAGGTAAGATTGAGATGACTGCTTTGTCTACATGTAAGCTTAAATCTGATCCCATCAGTATATTTCTTAAAATATTCTTCAGGTTATTTTATGTGCTAATGAAATTATGTATCTCTTGAATTGTCATCCACAGTATCCACATTATTAGAATAAAAACAAAGTGGTCCATTATTCAGTGGAAGGTTTTAACCCTTTCGAGACAACTGACCACATTTTGTGGTTTGGCTCAATAACTTTTGATTCAGAGCCCTGAAAAATATATCAGATACATGAGTATAAAGAGCAAAAATTTCTGCACACACTATGTCCATTTTTGTTACATGACCATATTGTGTTTGATGCCAGGAATTGTAAAAAGGAGAATAAGCTTCAAAATCCTTAAATTGGCAATAAATTGAGAGGTTCAAAATCACTGTTTTTTATCAAAATTGGCATTTTTTTCAACTTTCAACTAAGTTTCTAATGATGTATATTGTTTTCAAAGACATTACATTTTGTTAGAACCATGTAGCACTAAAAGAAAAATATTATTCTTGCCAATTTGAAGAACAAAATGTGATCAATTTACCCCTTAAATAATTCCTGTCATGAAAGGGTTAACCTGTTGCTCCACTAATCCATTATTAATCTGTTGTTCTTGCAGTCATCACCAGGAAAATGCCTCAAATCACATCGAGAATCAGTGGAAAGTATGATTGGTGTCAAGACCAGCCCAGATGCTCTCATCGTCGGTATAAACCTAAACAGAATGTAACAGTACAGCTAGGGTTTAGACCGACGGATACAAGAGAAAGATATTCCCTCATCTTAATCAGGTAAACCATGTCTTGGTATGTCTGTATTAGGTTTATATACAGTCAATCAGATAGTTTAAATGTGAATATATATTCGTGCAATATTAATTTTGGCACATTGAACACATTTTGCAACATGTTCAACTTGACTATATATAAAAGTATGGGATACAAGTATGAAACATATTTTTACATTATATCAAATTGTTAAAAAACTATACCAGTATGTTTTGGATGCTCATGAGCATTCTGAAGATTTAAATTCTATCTTTTGTCATATTTCTAAAAAAAGTATTATGTGGCATATTATCACATTATCTTTCTCTGTGCTTTTCAGATTTCAGATCCTAAATTCATGACTTTCACACAGCTTTTCGCAATGCAAATTATCTTTGAATCAAACCTGCTTTCCTCTGTTTTGTGACAGGAACAACCTGACAGTGTTAGATGCAGTGGTAGTGCAAGGCCAGGGAGGGGCAGGAGAGCTGAGACTCAACAACAAACGCCCTGGTGTTAACAGCAATCTACTCTTCGAACTCAAAAGTAGCCATCTCGTCGACTGCAATAGTAAGTATTCCAAGTTTGCCTGTGCAGTCAATGTAGGTTTGTTATCTCATTGAAATTGTGACAAGTATTGTGACAAGTGCAGTTCATAATTTGCTTGGGGGAAGACAAGGGGATGGGTGTATCAGTATTTGTGGAGAGGTATGGTATAGTGGTTCATTCACTTGACTCTCAATCAAGAGGTTTAGGGTTCAAATTCCAGCCCGGAACTAATGTCCTTTGGCAAGACATTAATCCACGTTTCCCACTGTCCACGAGATGTAAATGGGTACCCAATATGCTAGAGCATTACCAGGGTAATAATGTTTGAGCGCCAGGAGTGGCATGGCTTGACGGACATGAGAGCTATATAAGAAGCGACCATTATTATTATTTCATAAAAAAGAAAAACTAGATTGTGTCACTGTCATTAACATATGACCTTTTGGTGGTGCTATTATATATTACTAGATGAAAGATTGTTGACAAGTTTGATTTTAGAAAATCACTTTTTGATAAAAGATGATCTTGAAATATCGTATGCATTAATTTGAAGTTGAATAGAGTAGTGGAATGGCTACATTCTCTTGAGGTGGTTGATTAGGGATCATAGATTGCTAGTAATATTTCATGACATAGTTAACTGAAGTAAAAATTCCGGACTATTTCTATTTTCCTTCATTCCAGAAACATCTCCGAAAGCAAGGAGTCCACCCAACTTCACTGTAAAGAGAACATTCAACATGAAGAACACTGGTCAGTTACCTCTATCCATAGATACATTCCTGATCAATGGGAGATTGTGTGAAGGGTATGGTTTCAGAGTCTTACAGTGTAGACCAGTCGAGATACTACCTAATGAGACCAGGAGGCTAGATATAGCGTAAGTTAACTTCCTCTCATAATGTGAGACAAACTGATGAATTGTTGTGGAAGATTGTAGGGACTGGAGCCTATCATGAGTGTCATACAGGGAAAGAGGTAGAAATGACTATGTTGGGCTTAACAACATTTAAAGTGATTGGGTTAGAAGAGTTATGAAAATAATTGTGAAGGATTCGATTCTATTTGATTTGACTTGATTGTAAGGAAAACATTCTGTGAAATATACAATATATGTTGGAAAAAATGAGTCTGTCAGTCTTATATTTTGCACTGAAATAATGCAGATATTTTTGTAGAACAGCTATTTAAATATGTAAACCAAGCATCTACTTTGATTTCATTTTATGGAGAGATATTGAACATCGTTGGTGCCTTCAAAACTTCATTAGGAAAAAGTGGAAGCTTTATTATAGATGTTATTTAGGTTACCCAAAGAGGAAGCCTTGCGTAAGTAAAACGTGTCAACGTAGTGTCTGTAAATCGTCAAATCTGATAATCATTTTCATTCCTCCAATCAACAGATTCACGCCAGACTTCACTCTCAACCGAGTCACACGTGAGCTAGAGGTGGTAGCCTTCACCGGTGAGACACTGTCCTTCACGCTCATAGCTACCCTACCACCCAACATGCTAGCCCCCTGTACCGCTGCCTTGCCACGCCCTCAATGGGAAATCCCCCTCCATCTCCTCTCCGTATGCCTTATGGCTCTACTCTTCCTAGTCATCGTAGCAGTCTCCTACCTAGAGATGGTCAGGTATCTAGAACCCAATGGAACCGCCAAGGCTAAATTATCAGAGGCTGATCAAGATGAGATTGATTCTATCAAACCTTTTGATCTGAGGAACATTGCTGGATTGAAACCATCTTCAGTACAACGAGGTGGAGTTGTTGGTGATGGAGGTGATAGAGAAGGTGCAGTCAGTTTGACAGGAGGAGGAGGAGGAGGAGGAGGTGGAGGGGGTACAAACGCAATGGGAACAACAAAAACCAAGTCTAGGTGAGTTTGTTTAAACAAAAAACTTATTCAAAGATTGAGCTCTTTTAGGTTGAAGGTGTCATAATTTTGTATAAATCATTTTGATTATGTTGTCACTCTTAGAATCGATAAGCAATAACTGAGATAATTATTGACTCACATAGTGAATTTCACAGTCTTAGGTTTGCCAGCTAATCTGTAGATATGTAAATTATGTCTGGATAAACTGTCTCATCCACATAGTTAGAACATGTGTCTGACATTGTCTTATTCTCTTCATGGGATAAAGATATTGTCTTATTTTTTTGAATAATTTTAAAAGTATATTTGTGTCTTTAAAGGCTGAATCTGAATACTCAAGTTTGAGTTATTCTATTTTCATTCTTGTCACAGAGCATCGAGTCTTCTGTCTTCGTTAGGTGAAAAACTGAACATATTTTCCGGGAGCAGATCGGGGTCCAAATCTCGTTCTGTTTCTAGTTCGGTAGCCAACAATACAAGGCAGGCAGAGAGTCGCGGCTCCATTGACCGGGAGAAAATCCAAGTCAACAATTTAAGCAGTACTACGACCTCGTCGGCTCCAAAAGTCATTAATAGGGTGCCCTCTGGTCAGCCAGCTTACACGCTGCAAGATCGGAAGGGTTCTCGGAGCAAGCGAGGCCTCCCGCCTGATTTTGAAAACAATTTGGAATCGCCACCACTGGGGAAAAACAGCGAATACAGCAATGGAAGAGTTTTCTCTACTGAAATGGTAGACGAGAATCACGTGAATCATACTGGAGATTACGAATCATCTTACCAAAAGCATAACTCAAGAATGAGAGGGAAAGTCAGTGGAAGAGGAGATGAGGCAGAAAGGCACATGGGGTCAGAGGTTAAAGATGACGAGATTTCATCGACCACTACAGAAGAATCAAATGCAGAGTCAGAATATTCAGAGAGAAGCAGCAAACAAGTAAGTTTATGATGATGATGAACAGTGCTTGATGAGTAAGTTTGATTTATTTAATCCTAAAGATTTTACAGAAGGTACAGCTTTCATCTTATGTAATGCTTTGCCAGGCAAGAAGCAAAGCTGTTCCTGAAAAGGAGAGCAAATTTTGAAACCCATCTCTTTTTTTAGTAATTGATAGTATTTCTTTGAGAATTCCCAATTCTTACTTTAATGGACAAATGCCCTAGCTCTAAAGATATTTTGAAATGTAAGTGAAGAGATATAATAGCACTATGTCTATGTAGAGTTTGTAAAATATTAAGTATTTTTTACTTCTGTATCTCTTGTTACAGTATATTGATGATGATGCTAGCCTTAGTGAATCAGGAGTGTCTAATAACCCTGCTGATGATCTCGAAGCTGAAGGACAACGTTTAGCTGCTCAACGATTCAAGAATGTCAAGTCTAAGGGCAAGACTCGTAAGGGATCATCAAAGGCTAGCTCTAAATCTGCTTTTCATGGTGACGTCTGCCGACCAAGGTGAGCTATGCTCCATTGAAGGAACTGTCTTTCTTTTATACAATGACATTTAACGAGTAGGCATCATTATACATTGTAAAGTGCTAGAACCATGAAATGAAAGAACACGATGCAAACTAACCATTCTTCTTTATTCTTCTAGTTGATTATTATGTAAGATTTGACATTTTGACGTAATTCTGTGCCAAAAGGTGAAATGTGTCGTAAAATTCTGCATGTTTATTTTTATGTTTAGCACACTGGAACTACCGTACACAACAGCTTTGGAGGCAGGTCGCCGCCAGGAAAACTTTGACAAAGAGCCGACCTCACCGCACTCCATCGCGGCAAAGGTCGCTGCCAAGGCAACCAAAAAGACAATCAAGGTCCCCAAAAGTGAGTAATTACATTGTACATGTACTTATTAGGAAAGGGATTACTATGAAATATGATGTCAATATGCAATGAGAACAGCGATGTACTTCAGTAATTTTTGCATGGTAACACGATATTGATTTGTTTTTGAATTGACAGTTGCATTGATAGTTTATGCTGCAGGTGAGAGAGAGAGAGAGAGAGAGAGAAACCATCATATTGATAGCGATCTGCATAAAGCAATTGGCTGTAAATCTGGTTTTGAATATAATTGAAAACATAATCTTGGTGTTGAGGATGCTGTATCTAAGTCTTCCGATGGAGAGCATATTCAAATTTGGAATTGTTCAGTTAATAATCTTTGTTATTTCTACCCCTTCTTCATTTAGCTTCCAAGTCAATGGACAGTGATACGACCAGTACAACTAGCAGTGAACCAGACAAGGACTCGCCCCTACCCCTATGGGATCAAGCTAAACCTATCCCATCGGGTCCTGCTCATCAGCGTCCTACGGCCCAGACTCAGCAACCCATCGGATCATCAGCTTCACGTCCGAGCTCTGCTGCCGCTGGTCTGATTAGTAGACCTATTAGCTACAGCAGTGCAGTGTCTGGTGCCGCTCAGAATGAAGGATCAGGGGCTACCTCAGGTGGTAGTAAGTCTAACGGCAAGTCTAAGCTAACCAAACAACTATCAGCACCTGAAGAGAAGTCTGCATTCAGTACTGTCAGTGATACCAAGCCTACCCATCCAGGTTGGTTAAACCATTCTTGACAAGCCATAATTAATGCATTATTACTATTTAAACATAGTATAGTTGCCAAGTGTCAAAAACAACTTGCTAGGCATAATAGCAAGGTATGGATGAATGCAAGAAGCAATATTTGAAAATAACTGTGATATAACAAGGTGCATTCCATTTTCTTAAAGGATATGATTTGACCTCTTCCTATTTCATGAATTTGATTACATTTCCTCAGTAACCCTGTATGGCTGTTCGCACACAAACTGGTAAAGGTGATATAGGAGTTGTTCCTTTCTATTATGCACATTCAATACATAGTAACTGGGTATCTTTCCTAATGTGATGCTCGGAACACTATGATTAATGATGTATGCTAATACCTTACAGGAACCATTGGAACAAAGCAGAACAAGAACAACAAGCCACGCTCTGCTGGAACTAATGTCACACAACCTCCATCATGGGGTAAGACAGGACAGGGTGAAGCAAGCGGTAGCAGCTCAGACACTGGATCATCAGCTGGCCCAGCTAGGTAACAAACTCAATCTCATTATCTCATCAGTTACCTCTCAAGTGCCATGTCTCTTAGGGTACCCTCTGTCCTTGAAAATCTTTGGAAAGTCCTAGAATCTTACATGGAAACACCTGGAAAAGTACTTCAATATTTATTTTCCACTTTGAATAGGAACCGTGGTCTGTGTTAAAGACCCCGTTCTCATTACGAGATTGGAAAGTGGATCGCTCCATCGTGGATCGCGCCAGGGCGGTCCACTGGCACGCTGCTGGCACGCCGCGGGTTCACACCTGCAGAGGGTAGCGCGATCTATCGTCGCACTTCTCTTTTTCAGGGTTCTTGTTGCCATGACATCTGACGTAATGGGGTCAACGTTTTCGCGCGTAATTCGATTCGGCTTAACGCTAGCGATCTATACCGACTGTATACTGTGCGCTGTATGCGAGCTGTATCCTTACATTGTAAACACTTCCTGGGTCACGGCGTACTTCCGGCGTACTCCTATCTTCCTGTTCTCACTACAAAAGAGAGATCGATCTAGCGCGCGCTAGATCGGATCGCGCTATCTCTCGTAGACCACCCCCCAGAGGTGGTCCGGTTTGGGATCGCTGTGGATCGCCCTGGATTGCGCCGGAACGACGTCGCCGCGTTCTCATCATAGAGGTGGCGCGATCTAGTGCGCGCTAGATCGCTCTATCCCTTGTAATGAGAACGGGGTCAAAGGCTCTGTGAATGTGTTGATAGAGTGATCTTTGACCTTTAAACCCACTGTAATTTCTGATCTGTAATTTCTTAATGACTGGACCTGTATGGTATGTTTTACTTGACTCCAAGCAGTGGGGAGGGAGACATCTTTGGGCCAAGGGGGTAGGGTTAATACCTGGAAAAAAAATAAGATATTTATCACTTTTAATTGATAATAGTTAGTTAAACCTGAAATTGTGATACAGAGCAACATGATATATGTCGTACCAATGTTCTCACATTTTTCATTCCAGTCCAAGTTTCTTTGGCTCCTCTGCTAACAAATTGGACCAGGGCTCTGGACTCGTCAAGAACAATAAGAAACCGACTTCATCTCAGTTCAACTTTGTAGGAGGTCAGTGGATACCAATCTAGGTGTTCTACTTAATAAGACTAAATTTTATGAGGAAATTTTCCTGTCTTCTCATACATCTAGATAATTATTCCATACTTTATAAATCTGCATCATGTGTATTTATTATTACTGTTTTGAGTGATTGCATTTTGTTTCTTCACATAATTGAGATAAGGATTAAAATATAGAAGTAAGATAACGCACATAGAGAAAATACAAAACTAAAGCTCCTGAAACTTTCTTGAGTATTTCAAAGAACAAAGTGAATCAGCATTGCCTGAATATGAATGAGACAGTACCAATTGATTATGTTCCTTATATTTATAGTGCCTATATGGATTAATGTTAAAAGATGTATGTGTTATTTGTTTAGATACCTTGGGTGCTGCATCCATGTGGGATAACCCGACCCCATCTCCACTGAGTGCACCCCCAGGACTACCTGCACCAACACCAAGTCAAGGATCAGGAGGATTAGGTGACTGGTTGGGATTTGGAGTGAGTCGTGCTCCTACTGCGAGTAGCATGTGGGAGTCTAGTCCCTCTACATCTAACACAGCCACCTGGTCTACTAATACTGGATCACCAGGATACTCTCAACAGGTATGTCACTAACGACAAACTACACTATGACTAACTGGATATCAGGTGGGGTTGGTTTTCAGGAAATGAGATTATATTATCTGAATGAGAAATGGTATATGATCTGAATAGTTATGTGGCTTGAAAAGTCAAATTATTTGGTATCATCAATTTTCAGTTGCAGAAAGGATCATTTTGCAGTCATAGCAATCTTCAGATGTGCAGCTGTGTGGTCATGGACACCTATTTAAATGTATATGATTCTCAGTGTTTTAATTTATTGTATCTCTATCTTTCTTTCTCTTTCTCTTGTTCCTTTCCTCTTCCTATGACCCTCTCCGTCTCCACCTCTCCATATATCTATCTTACCCCTCCCTCTTCCCTCTTCCCTCCTGCCTCTGTATCCTTGCCTCTCACAGAACTTCTACCAGTCTCCAGGGGGGCTGTGGTCAAGTCCCAGTACCTTGGGCGGAGGGGAGAACTCCTGGTCTGGAGGGAGTACTAGTCTGTTTGATAACTCTATCTGGAGTAGCTCATCAGATAATAACAGCTCCCTGTTGGATACCAGTGGTGCCCATAATGCATCAGACCCTGAGGTGAGGTTTTGTTGGGGGAGGGGTCTTCATGTAAATGAGATAAAAAGAAGGAAAAATGACATGGTAAAAGGAAGAAAATGAAAGGGTTCTTTTTTGTTCATTCCAGAGTACCTGTGTTACAGAAAGGAGGCTCATGTATTCATGGTTTAACTAATTTTGATCAAGAGTGAACAGAGTATTGCTGTTTGATAAGAGCCATATCCTGTGCATGTTAAGAACCCATTTCACTTCTTGCTGGTATGGTGGTCCACTTGCACATCTCTGTCAGATATACAGGGAGAAAATACCTAAGGTGGATGTTCTTATTTAAGTTGATTATAAAATATTTTTTGAAATTGTACTTTTCAAGAAAATGATAACCAAACAAAGTATTAACCACCTGACTTTCTTTTTCTTTCCTCTTGTGTCCAGGCAACTCCACGAGCTTTTGACCCGTTTCGCAGCAGTATCTGGGGTCCTTCTCATGGCAGCGGAGGTCCTAACCCCTGGGCTAACCCGGATATGGATAGCAACAAATAGAGAGAGAGGAAGAGAGCATTGAGTCATGGTTTAAACATAGACAAGCATTTTTTCTTTTTTCCCCCTCAATTTTTGTTTCTCCTCACCCCTCCCTTGCACATAATTGTCAAGCAAGTACATCTCATAGTGTTTTAAATTCTTGTACAAATCAGATGGTATCTTTTTAATCTTATTTATATGTAGTGAGTTGGTAAGGATGTTTGATTGTGCAAGCGCAATCTGTCATGATCAGTTCCATTTAGTACCATTATGACATAGGTGATCAACACAAAGTGAAGAATGGGTTTCATCATGACAGTAGTAAGAAATGTTTGAATGTGAAAGAAACTATCTGCATGAGTGTAAAACCAAAATGTATCTTGGATCTTGAAGATACTATATACAATCGGAATGACATGGGCTGCAGGCTGATGGAGGAAACATCAATAGGTGAAATGTAATGTGTAGGTTATTCAGTAATTGTGATGCAATGTTTTCGTGTGAAGTGTTTGCACAACCAAAGGAGTAAATAAAGTTTAGATGTCTAAATCTTCTGTTTACACACTAATTTTTGTAATTGAAAAGTTTCAGTACCTTTTCTTTTCTGAAACTTAAAATTATATATATATATGTACAATTCAACCACAAAAAGGATTTTCCAAATCTGTTTAATGGTTTCTCTACTGGTTCATGTTTAAGATCTAAATGTAGGAGGCACTACATGTTATGCTTTTTGCCAATTAAATAGGAAGTGCTGTGCATTTTAATGTTGGCTATGTGTAGTATGGGTGCCAGCACTTGCACTTAAGTCTAAAAAAATCTCAGTTTTTTTTTTTATATTGAATGTAATCCCACTGGGATGATGTCCTTTCATTTCCATGTTTTTCCATTCAGGGTTTGTGGTACTAGGGGCCAAATTACATGTACCACAAGATTATTAAGAAAATCATAGGCAATTTAGAATTAATCGATTTCGTCTCAGGATTTTTTTTTTTCCTGTACCAAAAGACAAACTATGTTGTCAAGATTTGGTTATACTTGTTACCATAAAATAACTCTAAATTTGGATTTGTTCTTGAAAGTTGAAACTTCTATAGAAAAATAATTTTTTTTTTCCTATAAAGGTATTTTGATTTTATGTGGCTGATATTTATCTAATTTGCATTATATTTGCCAAGGTTATGTGACATTTAATTATTCTCTTTTAGTTTGTTCTTATATGCTGAAAAATTGAAATTGATTCATCTGATAACATTACATGTCTATCCCTCGGATATTTTTGGCAAATTGATTTTGCTTTGTCCTAAATAATTTGATATATATAAAGTGTTAAAACACTCCTAGTACACATTTTCTTTGGAATTATACAGTATTGCTTTCATAATGTTGATTGTAAGCAATGCACAGCAGCATAAAATGCAAGCATTAATTGGAAATCTTTTTTTTTTATGTTAACAGATTGATTGCTGATCAAGCGTTCTATAAGAATCTCTGTTATGTAAATAAGTCTTTTTTTTTCCAGCATATGCAATATTGGAAAACACATCAATTTCTGAATAGGGTTCTATGAGAGCATTCTATAAGAATTACTGTTATGTAGATCAGTGTAAATTTTTTCCCCAACATATGCAATATTTTGAAGAAGTATTACAAATTTTATATGATAAAAAGTCTGTATTCAAATGAGAATAGTTGATGTACATGTATATTTAAAATTAGATAGCAGCATTATAAATTGTCAACATCTTTCAGCTGCCTATTGTGCGAAAAGAAACAAAGTAGAAATAGGTAGTCTAAAATTCAGTTATTGGTGAAAAATGTATTATTACAGATTCAAAAAAGCTTACATTGAATGTAATATCTGCCTAATGGTTTTGGTACAGTAATTATGTAAAAGCAGAGTGCTGAGTAAGAAGGGACAAAGAAATCAAACCAGTAATTGTGATGCATACTTGGGGTCTCATACATGCAAATGTGAGTTGTACTTTTCAATGAAATGATATTGTATGTTAGAGTGTTTCTGGTCCTACTGCTGCGTGATAAACAATGAAGAATGAATTAAAGGGATTCGGTAACTTTGTGGAGGCTTGATTTAATAAATTGTTGAATTTTGATATTTGTCTTGTATAATGATGTTAGAAGGATAAATAAATAGCCAGGTATAGAAAGGTTTTCAAATATATAATGCTATTATCAAAATATCTATGACTGAATACTCCCATTTACGAAAGCGTACGTCCATACGCTTTAGTCTAACACCGAGTGGGGGGAAAATGAGTCTGGCATTTCGGTCACTTGCATATGTTTACTTTTGTGAAGCACCTGATGATTTTGAAATGTTTTTTTTTTCCTGGGCTTTACTTTTACACCATATTACACACACTGATAGCATGTAAGGCCAGGCAGCTCAGATTTTATCAAGCCTCTACACAGTTACCAAATCACTTTAAAGCAGTTTCTCTTGAGATATGATTCCATTATCAGAACTGAAGATTGAGTGAAATGTGTACTTTACAAATTTTGAATGTCTCCTCCATCACTGCAATACAGGTACCTTTTTGAGAGTTAAGGAAACTTGCATAATTAGGTTACAGAGTGTTTTTGGCCGGAAAAATAAAGAAACAAGTATCATAAGTAAGAATACCAAAATTTACATGTATGTGATTTGATATATTCATTTCTCTTATTGATTTTTCTTTTTAAAAACCTTTATTTTGGAAATGCTAACAACATAACAAATATGTCAGTAGACGTAGTTCACCAGAATATTGATACATTGAATCATTTTCAAAATTAATCATAAAGAAGGGTTATCACAGTGTTTATCTTTACCAAAGTTTCATGTGTGTTTCCTGTTTGTTTTTGCCAAAATGGAAGTAGTAAATGAGATTTGAAATTTAAAGGGCAAAATTATCTTTGAGCACACCAAACTATCATATTACTTGAAACGTTCCATTAATATTTTTTTTCCATCATTGTGAAATGCCTTAATGTGTAATTGAAGCATAGGAGTAGATCTTAAACTTGTTAAAATTAAATCCAAGGATTGGAACCAGACTTTGTTTATATGGTAATGTAAGGTTGAATGAAAAAGGCGTAAAGGTCTAATAACACATCCATGTACCAGGTGGTAATGTAGCTAAATCGGTGCAATTCTACTTTGAATTATCCAAGTAAATTAGCAACTTCATTTGTAAATTAATGCAAGTTAGGGTTGGTACATATTTGTATGTATTTGCTGAGATTATTTTTTTTTAATTACACCATGCTTTTGAGATGTACTTGCTTGTTGCACCCTCCCTTCTACCTTCCCCTCTTCTTAATGCTTGTTCTATGTTTCATTGACAAACTGAGTTGGAAATGATTAGACATGGCAATTGACATGTAATGTTAGAAGCTTTTTGAGTTTATGCCAAGAATGTACAACATGGCTTATGTTAAGTGTTTGTTTATTTACTATGGAACATTAATCTTGGTGATGGTTTCATGTGTCGTGTGGGAAAAATGAGAAAAAAGAAGCGCTATCTTTGTATCTCGTATTACCATATCCATCTCTAAAGACAAGGAGATGGGCTTAGACTTAGCCAAATTAATATGTCAGATAATGTTGTGACGTTGGATTGGAGAGAAATGAAATTTTTGGGGGGTCATTTTTAGCACTTGAAGTAGTTTGAATTCTCTACAAGAAGATAAAGTCTTTCTGCTCTTCATGTTTCCTCAGTAAAGCAAAGCAAGGCATGTAACATGTATATCACAGATGAAGCAGGGGTATTTTTTTGCTGTGTATTAAAGTCCAAAGTTCATGGAGTCTGCCTCTATTTTAATAATGACTTTGACAGTATATCGACCAATGAAAGATTGGGAGATCATGTATCTGTCTCAACTCTGTCAAATCTGCATTTTGGAAGCTGAATGCATTGTTTTGAAGGAGCAGCGTTCTCTTCGTCTGTCACTATGTGATTGATAGAAATCAATGCATTCGTTTCATGAAAGTGTAGACTAATGTTTCCTATGCAAACTAGCTTTGCCAAGTCAAAGTAATCCATTGTTGTTCTGAAACGTTCAACATCGAGTGGAAAAATACAAAAAAACGATTGAAATAAAGAAAACTCTTGTGCTGTTTGAATGGAAAGGAAAAAGCGATGGTGAGGTATTGAAATACCTGGTGTGAGCCGTGAGGGCTTGTGACTTGAGAAGGTTTCCTCAAGGTTACTTGCCATGAGTGAGTTTTTAAGCATCTGTTATTGAAGACGAGATCTCTTTCTATCTTTATCTCTCATTCAATAAAATTACAAACTTATTAAAAATAAGAAGTCAGCCTGTGTGATTATTGTTACTAGTAGGATTTCTGTCCTGTAGAAAATACCGCTATTTTTTCAAATCTGGAAACCCATTTTGATATTAGTTTTAGCTTTCAGAACATGAACATCCTGTATGTTATAATAAGACGATACACTCAAGTGTTGTGTTGCTTATACTGAAGATTTTAATTTCGGATAAATGTAGTTTTTTTTTACTCGTTCAAATAATGAATTAAGCTTATATGTCAGAATTCGTTTTCCAGGACATGTATGTACAAGAGAGAGAGAGAAAGGGGAGGGGGGGGGGGGGGGGGGGGGGGATAAGAGAGAGAAAGAGAGAGAGAGAGAGAGGGTAGGGTTAAAATAAAGCGTAGAGCTTGGAAAAAAGGTATGAAGTATATTCAAAAGATTCTATGCATTACAATCCACAACGATCCACAATATTCCGCAAATTATCAAATAAACAGTTAAACACTGACATAATACACCCCCTTTCCTTCAAATGCCTGTAGACACAAACACTCAAGAACTTGAAAATAATGCTAAATACATCTTTACAATCTATCCAAGCGGGCTTGTCCAAAACTACTGAATTCGTAAAATTATAATTCACGATCACTCACACGGTGTACGTACACATAATTTTGACTGAAACGATAAAAAAAAAAAATGATCTATCGTTTATGCGAATTGGCAACGCACTAAAAATGAAACCCCTAAATAATACAACAAAATAAATGCGAGATTTATGGAAAAGTTGCAACAATTTCATCAAGCATGTTTAGAACTACATGTAGTATATACAGTATATATACACAGCTAGTGATACAGAAAAATGAAGAGTCACCGTTTAACATTATCAATGAAGAATACAAAATTAACAGATCAGGCAAGTTCACTGGAAATGAGAGTAACCTAATTTCGTTCAAATACGATAATATTTGAAAAGTAGCTATCCGATTTGAATGCCCATGAAATATATTCATGTTTATGTTTTATTAACTCATTCACTCACAAAGGGTATTGAGAGTAGATAAGGTAAAATAAAGGGTAATGAAACAGTTTATAATACAAGATAACACTGGCAAGGAACGATCAATAACAATAATATAAAGAGAATACATGTAAAGCGAATAAAAGGCACAATACCTGCTTAACAACTAGGTCACTGGACATTAAAACTTTAATACAGGGTAAACAATTTAAACAACAGTATCACAGGAATCCACAACAATCTTGCAAAACTTAGCCGAATAAGAGGTGAATACAGGTCATGCATGATGTCAAGCCTATGAAAGTTACTGAAAAAAAAAGGCAGGGGCCATGGGATCCACGTAGTTATTTCCTTACCAATGAAAAAAACAAAACAAATCACGTAATAAAAACTTCCCCGGAATCTACACCAACCAAAGTTCTTCCTTAAACCTCCGAACAAACGCCATACCTAACCTTAACCCTTATCATATATATTTGAAGAAATAAAGCCCGCAGTAAATATAGCCGGGCCAAATGTCATCTCACCAATAAAAACAATGTGAATTATAATGGCGAATGTTGAAAGATACTTGAATTAAAACGTAAGATATCATCAAACAAACGAATAACAATTATCAAATTAGAATATGCGCAAGAAACTATCATACGAAATATGTCTAAAGTCTCACTCGCTTGCAAACAGACTTTAAATCGAAAGGGTATCATATTGATGCTTAGAATATATTTTTTTTGAAAATGATATGTAAATCATATAACTAATCAAGTAAAGATGGGACGATAGATAAAGAATGGTCCCTGTGTGGTGGGTTTCAACTCATAATTCCACTTTTCTCTTTTGAGGTGCATTCTCTCCCATTTTGTGAATTAAGTTCCAATGAGAACAAGAACCCGTAAAAGTGTTTTTATTGATAAGATTATATGAATACCGCCAACAGCTATTGTTTCGAAATTGATATGAATTCGGCGCATGACCAAGACAGCTTCAACTTGTATTTCAAACTTGCCAGGAATGAAAAAAAAAAGGAATCATACAGCGTTTAGAAAAAAATTTGAGGCTTGATTTTCTATTTCAGCGCTCGGTAGCGCAGATTTTGTAGGCTTCTGGAGGCATCGACAACCCAGGTTGACCTCGTAGGCTGTGCGTTGGTTGATCAGGTGGAAGTTTGAATTCAAATTGTTGGAAGAGGTTGGTAAAAAGAAGAAATGACTCCATTCTTGCCAGCTGGATACCAAGACATTCTCGACGTCCTGTAAAAGAGAAAGCATATTGTAATACCATTGGTGATTCGCCAACGTCGCAAGATATCAGGAGCATGTACCATAGCAATCAGGGGAGTTCCCCCTAATAAATAAGAAATTTACTGTATGTCTTATGGAGCGTACCCTACCCCTATCCTGAAAATCGATCGACACTCCAGGACACAAATTTGTCGATAAAACTAGGCTTCATTTAATGATTAAAAATAAAACAAACTATTTTATGAGGAAAAATTACAAGATATAACATGAAGTCATAGGAATGTGTCCTCGAGTGTAAAGTCTGGTGAAAACATTATGTTACATGTATAATTAGTTTGGTACTCCTTTGAAAATTGGTTGAATGTACATTAATTACATCTGAACGCGGTAGGCATTATGTAAAAACTGCAGAAAAATATATACGAATATTTAAGGCCTCATCACCTGCTTCCAAAGCCATCTACGCCCTTAATTCATTCAACAAAAGACTCACACAACTTACCAGCACCGAATGGCAACCAAGCCTCATTCTTTTCGACTGTTTGACCATCATGAGTGAGAAATCGGTTTGGGTTAAAGATGTACGGGTCATTCCAGTCCTTAGGATCATGGTGAGCAGCCCACACATTACTAACGATGACAGTTCCCTTAGGAATAGAAAAGCCTTCCAAGGTACCATTGGCAGAAGTCATACGAAATACCACCGGAAAAACAGGTCTGGATCGCATGACCTCCATTAAAGTAGCATCACAGTACGGTAAGTTTGGGCGATCACTGGTGGTCGGTTGTCGACCACGCCCAACAACCGTATCCAACTCATACTGCACCTATACGGAGGTAATCAAAAATGTAATAGATTAACTTAATTGTGTTGTATCAACAGATGAAAAGATAGTATTCGTTGGAATAAGGATTAATGGTGACGGCACTCAAAAGACGACACTGGAAAAGATTTCGTTGGGACGGTTACCTTCGGATCAATATATGAACAAGTTGCTAGACAGTTTGAAATTTGTTAGCGTGGATGGGAGTAGGGGGTGGTTAATGCATTCTATAAAGCCATGCTCAAACCATATGTTTGCTATTAAAAGTAATTCATTTTCTAGAATATATCTAGTGAACGAGAAGGTCCGTCCACGCGACAGGAAATGTAAATAGTATTATGTAAATGGCGGTTTATATTATGTGAGTCTTCAGTCAGAGAAAAGTCTCAATTGGCTGCGAATCGTACTAAAATCACACTTATCAATGGTAAATGTAGAACCAGTGTCACTTGTAATCATATAACATAATGATCCTGATCACTTTCTGTTGCCTTCGTTTGAAGACATATATAAATGACATTCATCATCTAAAAGACACACCTTCCTTTGTACATCTGGGTGGACAGCTAAGTAGAGTATCGCCCATGAAATGACCTGTGACGTTGTCTCCGTACCAGCGGCAAATAAATCAAGCACAATCCTCCAGAACTCTTCCAACGTGTAATCCTTGGAGATGTCGTCTCCTAAGAACGCATCAACATAATCCCGGATGTTATCTTTCTGATATGTGTCTCGATGCATGTAGAGCTGTGACATAATGAAATCCTTGGCTTTGAATGTGACATCACGGTAGTGTTTGTACCAAGGAGTATGAATGAGTGGTTCAAAGACCACCACAGGATCTGTTTCAGAGATATCACTGAAGATGTCCACCATTGCATGCAAAACATCATTGTAGTCAGGATCGTTATATTCATATCGCCGACCAAAGACAAGTTGAGCTATGACGTTAGCAGTTGCTTTGTTCAATGTAAACGTGAGGTTTGTTGGTGTACCTCGAAGATTTCTGATTTCCTCAGCAAGATAACGGGCCTCCAGGTTGATCTGAGGTACTAGGCTCCTCTTACCAAAGCCGAACGAACGAAGGGCATGGAGTGAGAATTTCCTTTGGTCTTCCCAAGGCTTACCGCTACTCCAGACGATAGAAGCTGTATAAAATAAATTATGATAGTTCAGAAAACTAAAGCAATTACAGTAAGACTTGTTAAATACGATTTAAGTCGAGCTTGTCTACTTTACGTCAAAATTTAAAAAAAAAAATCATTTTATTATATTTGGGAGCTTTACGATTCCTTACCATTCTTGTTACTATCTGGAATTCCCCACTTAATATTTCTTGGTACAAAGCGTTCTAATGAGAATTCTGCTGATTTCATCAGAGCTTGTTTGATATTCTCTCTGTCATTCAATACGACAACGAGAAACGGGCCTCTTCGCAAGCTGAATATAGTACCGTACTTCTTAGACAGGTCCATGTAAGCTTCATGCACTAGAACCGATCCGAAGTGGTATCCGATAATAGGCCATGACCATGGTCCGGGTGGAAGGTTTCTTGGACGTCTAACGAACCAAAAGCAGAAGAGAAACGTCAAAGCTCCCAGTAATACAGATGTAACTGATACTGATAAGACGAACATGTTTCTTCTTCTGGAATGAAACAAATGTCAAAGTTCTGAGCAGCGTTTGATAAAGTATGTTATACATTATCAGTGTCGACTGTTAACGTACGTTAACAGTCGACACTGATAATATATATAAATCCTTACAACCACAGTTTTCAAAACTGTTTTGTCTGGAAAACAGTTTTTAGTGCATTACTCTCCTACCGACAAACGTTAAGTTTGCAATTGGAATATCCTTGTAACGAGCTGGGAGGAGCAATAATGTCGACGGAATGCACCCACAAGACAGACGAACTTTGATTGTAATACAATCTATACTGATGAACAGATTGACTTTGAATTGACCTCGTGTCAATTGAAATAAAGTGATGATCAAAGTTCAGATTGCATCATGCTCAGACACTATTAGTACAATAGAAATTCACTTTGCTACTGCAAGTAATTGTGTTGAAAAGCTAAAAAAAAATTGTAGTGCTATCAGAAATTAAACAAGGCATTTTACATGTCAAAAATAATTTATAATAATGTATAAAAATGGGTAAGAAGAAAACTATTTTGTTTACAGCAGTATAAGCATTTATCAAAGCATACTAGGTTACACAACCTTTTGCGCCAGTTCTAGAATATGAATTCAAAAAATCAGTAAGTTCTGTAAATTTAATGGCGAAAGGATACTGATCATAATTCTTTTCCCCTTCTATGTTCAGTATCATAGTCATGGTTATGTCTGTGATATATATATTCCTATCTAAAAGACTAACCTTTTTGCACTTAGCTAATTTCTGTTTTACTTGTGAGGATACATCTTGGAGTTTAGCGCAGTAGAAATGACCATTATTGTTTTTATTGTCATTATCATTATCGTTATTTTAACTCATGTTATTGTTCTTCGTATTCTTCTTTTAATCATTATTATATTACAATAATAGTGACAATAATTATTATAACAATAATGATAATAATGATAATTATAATAATAATGATGATGATAATATTACTACTATACTAATGATGATGATGATGATGATGATGATAGTAATAATAATAATAATGATAATAATAATGATTATTAGAATTATCATCATTATCGTTATCATTATTATCTTTTTCTATTTTAGATTCTATATATCTTTGTTATGAATTCCATTCTTTCATTCCTTTCAGTTGTAATTGGTTTATGAAGCTTGTTTTGTTCTACTTCTACTATTTTTCTATATATGTCACTTGTTCTTAAATAGCAGCCCACGTGACGATTTGTTGCCATGGTTGCGTCCCGCCAAAATATCAAGTAACAATAAAACAAAAAGTTTTTGTTTATTTCTGTTTTGATGCTATGACAACATCTTAGACAAAAAAAGACCCCAAAAAAAGAAAGAAAAAAAAAAAGAAAAAGAAAAAGAGCCTTGAGCAAATGTCTTCGGGTCAAAAGTCGAGTCACGTTATTTTATGAAAATAAAACTTGTTTGCCCCCAGGAGCTTCATGAAGCTGTTACAAAATAACATGCAGGCACGTCGAACATGTTTATCTTATTCATATATCACGAAGAGCGTTTCATCCAAATTTTGATGCACCTAACGAAAACGGCAATTTGTTTGCAGTTTATATATTAAAGGATAAAGGTAATAAAATTGATAGTGGTATCAAGCATGAAATACTTATGGACGCAACATTTCTTTATCTTTTAACATTGCTATTAACGGCAACCTGAATATGATTTGTCTTTGCCGTCTTGAAATGCGCATATAGATGATTAAAATGTTATGAAAAAACAAACAAACTGCTTATATATAAAGTGATAACATACTTCTTAGATACATAAAGGGATAATATACCAATATAGAAAAGAAACATTCATAATTGAGTAAAAAAAATCTAAGAGACTCTTTTTTTGCAAGGAACTATATAAGATCTATTACTTTACGATTTCTTCTCATTGAGCAGGACCTATACCCACCTCTCACTTTCTCTCTATCACACATGCACACACCCAGTCTACACCTCTCCCTTTTCCATCTTCCTCACCATGCTTTTGAATTTCCATACTCAATTTCTCACACTCTCTTTTTCCCTATCACATTCTGTTTTTTTTATAAACCACTCAGTCATTTTCGTTATTGTTGATTATCAATGTAATTTAACCATGGACCAAATCACAGATAGAGGTTGTACATTTCACTTCAAAATTTCTATCAAAATCCTGACATCAGCATACAAGTAGGAGGGGAAGAGATAGCCACTAAAACAGTTGTCCGCAACCTCGGAGCCATGTTGGATCAGCATCTAACCATGAAGGCCCACGTGAACAAGACATGCTGTTCAGCTATGGGTGCCCTTCGCAAGATAGGAAACATTCGTGACTATCTTGATCAGCGTACTACGGAAATGTTAGTACACGCATTTGTGACGTCCAGGTTAGACTCTTGCAACGCTCTGCTGGGGAATTTACCTGATGTAGATATCAAGAAACTACAGCGTGTGCAGAATATCGCTGCAAGGATTGTAGTAAAGGCTCGTAGGCACGAACACATCACACCTCTTCTCTCCCGTCTCCATTGGTTACCGATACACCTTAGAATCCAGTTCAAAATTCTCCTCCTGGTATTCAAAGTCTTGCATGGTAATACTCCCTCCTATGTATCACATCTTATTAATGAATATGTCCCCAGCAGAAACCTTCGTTCCACTCACTTGAACCTCCTCCAAACACCTCGGGTGAACAGCAAATTCTACGGGGAACGTGCTTTCAGCACCTTAGCACCTACACTGTGGAATTCTCTTCCTCCCCAACTTCGTGATGCATCCTCCGTCGATAGTTTCAAGAACTCTCTAAAGACATACCTTTTCTCTTAATGTTATAAGTTACATCAATGCGTCTATCATGTGTATGTTTATGTTATTCGCTATTTTACGTTTATGGTGTATCATTTTAACTATTTCACTCGGTTATAATGTAGTGCTAGGGAATGCAATGTAATGATTGTACTGTAATCTAATGTAATTTAACTGAATATAGTGTAAAGTAATTTAATGTCATGTATTTATGCACATTACGTATATAGTTAGTTTTCATAATTTGTAAAGCGCATAGAGATGACTGAATATGATGCGCTATATAAGCTTTGTATTATTATTATTATTATTATTATTATTATTATAGATTTTAACTATACTTTTGGGACATGCAGTATATATGGTTAGCTTTTTAGTATGCCCTAGCTACTGTGTAGATAAAGCGCCGACATATTTCCCTAAGGTCATATCATTTTTTATGATGTGTTCTGAATTTCCCTGTTTTATCAAGTATTTACACACATTCATGAAACTCATAATTCCCATAAAAATGTATCTATGTATGTAGTGCAATGCAAATTTGTACGATCAGTTTTAAAATGGTAATAAAGGAACCTGAATCTGAGCTTTATCTTTTATTTGTTTATTTTGCTTCTGCTTTTCGTAGGTCGTCCTAAAATAAGTTTACAAAAGAAAAAAAAAGTGATGGAATAAAAGGAAATTAGAAAATAAAGTTTTCCATTTGTTCAAAACCAAGAAATTCCCCTTTATGAGGCTGCCATATAAGAAGATACTTGACTTTGTGAAAAGTACGTGGAATTTTCTTATTTTTGGTAAAATATGTGCAGAGTGATATTCGATTGTTTGAATTAAGGGGAAATGTATCGGAGGGAGGGGGCAGGGGGCTCCCAACCAAGCCCCTGTAGAATAAGGAATTAATGAACAAATGAATGGAAATAATAAGATTCTTGCATTACATATCTAGAAATCGAAAGAGTTGTGGATCAGTATGATTTACCATTTCAATGAATCAAACTGAAGAATATACAGTTTTTATATCTACAAAGTTGTATATTGTATAGTGATAACACATATAGCAAAAGAATTAACATGTTTTCACATGTTCTTAAAGGAGAGCTTGAAGAGTTGTCTTAATACAGCTTTGACGATACCATTATAATAATTGCGTCATATCTACTGTTTAACAAAACTTGCAGTATCTGCACAACAGAAGGATTAGCATGTGATATGAATCGTTGCCTCTTTATGGGGAAAAAAGGAAACACCATGAAATATCATTCTTCTTTGTTAAGAGTCTTTATCACTTATTTTGTTTCTTTGCATTGTACCTGATGGAATTACACTTTGCATTACTTCTGTGCCCAAACTATTTTGACACCACTCATTTAAAACCTGTCAAAATTACTCATGCATGAAAATATCATTACATAATTTGGTATCATATATGAAGGAGGATGAACTGAACTTTGACATGAATAATAAGAATCAACCAGGAAATAATCTTTTTTTAGTAATTTATGGGAAAAGTTGGGTTTCCTTTTTAAAGAAACACACTTTACATATATATATATTTATATATATACAAAATGTAGTTCGTCTCCCAATATATACATCTCTTCATGGGTACAGAGTTATAGTTCATCTCCTAAAATATACATTTTAAATTGAAAAAACTCCATCCCAGTTATAATCCATATCTTCTAACGACAAGACAAACAATCTACATGATCTAAGTAGATTAACTTGATAATTTAAAACATAGACCAATCATGGCAAACAACAATACTATACTTTCTTTGGAATACATTTAGCCTCTATATAGTATCCAATTTCTTCTCTTACAGATCTAGATATCATTTCCAAAAAAGATCACTGTCTGTGAAAATTACTGTGATATACTTGAATACAAAAACCCTATAACTTATAAAAGAGAATACTGTTACGATATACATGATATATGATTGGAAAAAAATCTTGTCTACATACTATCCCATCCAATAAAGCATTGTTAACAAACTCACATAATACGTTTAAGAAGTTCAACAATTTTAAACAGATTCACAGAGCACCATAAAGCATTAATGCATGTTTCACACGAGGCGTCATTAGACGAGGCGTCATTTTGACGCAGGACTGCATGCGTCAGGGACTTGCTCCGTCTGATACGTGTCATGACTGTGAGAGTGAAATCGTACAAAAGTGAATAAGAATGATAACACTGTAAACATTGCGTTGAATTGCTGACGTATATGGGCAAATTGTCTATATTAAGCTCTATGATAATTATTGCGTTCATAATGCTCGATTATCGCAGGTAATGACGCAATCGACAGGACGCCTCGTGCGACAAGGGCTTTACATGTTTTTTATATACACTCGCTATTCACAAAAATACCATTAGGGGAAGTTTATACTTGCTCTCATATATGTATAAAAGGAAAATGGTATTATTATTATAAGGAGACGAGGCACGGGACACCTTGAAATTCAGCGCTCAATAGCCGAAATCTGATAGGGTTCAGGTGTAATAGAATGCCCAGGCCGACCTCGTAGGCTGTGCGTTGGTTGATCAGGTGGAAGTTTGAATTCAAATTGTTGGAAGAGGTTGGTAAAAAGAAGAAATGACTCCATTCTAGCCAGCTGGATACCAAGACATTCGCGATGACCTGTGAGGTGGAATTTATGAAGGGAAAGTAAGGCCGCATCAGAGGATATAATTACCATAGTGTAAAAAAACAAAAGCAAAACAGAACGGGTGACCCGGCTTCATTGCCTTGGTCATTAAGTAAGACATTTATCCTTATACAGGGTGTCCCTGAAAAAAGGAAACCCAAGTCTGTTGATAATTTCAAATTTGCTTTTGGCTAATGTACACGTCACTGGAAAGCTAGTTTTTTTGTTCTTTTTCCATATGTCACCTAAAACTTGATCAACGATTCACGTATGACCGATTTCAGACGGTCTGAATTCGAACTGTTAGAAACCCTGGTGTCCAAAATAAGTGGATCGCTGCTATATTGAATTGTGGTTTTGAAAAGACGAAATCATTTTAGATTAGTGATTATTAAAAATACACATCACTGAAAAGCTTATATTTTTTCTTACACATGACACCATTAACATGATGAAATAGTAAACCATGACTGAGCAGGCACCACGATTTGCAATTCATTAGGCACAGGGACATTTTTGTTCGAGGAAACTAAATGAGGTAGTTGAACGTAAATTATATCAATGTGACTTACCACATAAAAACTGTGCCTGCTCAGTAATGCTTTATCCTTCCATCAAGAATTGATATGGAAAAAAAAAGAATAGGAGCTTTGTAATAATGAGTATTTTTTATGATAAATAATCCAGAATCATTTCCTGTCTTTTTAAAATCGTAATGAATCCAGTGTAGCAGCAGCCACTAACTTATTTGGGACAGTATAAGGTTTCCGACAGTCATGACAAAAGTGCCGCGTTTATGCTCACATTTTTCAGGCCAGAATGAGGCTTTTGTTACACGTTAAGTTCAAAACACGGTTGCGTCCTAAGTCATTTTCGTATAATCGCCGATATAAAACGCCCATGTAAAACTCACAAAAAGGTGCGTTTTGAATCGGCATTTCTCCAAAAAGACGGCTTTTGGGTTTTCTCAATGCATGCATGCATAAGCAGTCGGCAACCGAGCAAGACTGTTTACTTAATACTTATTTTATAATCATATTAAAGATATTGAGGTGAGCTTTTGAGGTCTATAATTATGAGTGTCTAGGGCTCAAATTCTATTGAAGATGAACTACAAGCCCTTATCCTTGCATGATCAGAGCCTGAAATTCAACAAGAGTTGAATGGATTGACAAGAAATAAACCCATCTACGACAAGTTTGCGGACCAACTTGTCGCTGTGCAAGTTTTGCTAGAAGAATAGGGCAAGCAGTACATACAGTAACCCAAAACTTTCGAAAAAGCGCGCTCCCCAACTTGACCTTCCATCCCGTGGTCAACGTAGCATGCGCAAGTGCAGGTTTGCGAATCCAGCTGCAGAGCCCGAATTCACCTTGAGAAAAGAATCATAAACAGTATCCCGTGGAACCGCGTTCAATAGATGAGCGTTTCAAAACGCTCATTCTGCCTTTGCAAAGTAAGCATAAACGCACCCAGTGCCACTTCAGACCGTCTGAAATCGGTCATGCATGCTTGGTTCATTGATTATATTTATGGTGTAATAATTTATGAAAGAAGAGAAAACTAGCTTTCAAGTGAAGTGTACATTAGCCACAAAATAATTTGAAATTATTCACCCATAAACTGGGGTTTCCCCTTTTCAGGGACATGCACCCTATATAATAATCTAGTCCCTCCGATAGGTCCCAGGTCCTCTCTATTCCCTTGAACAACCATACACACGCTTAACGCACACTTATTGTGGGCATTCATTAATAAGAAACCGTTCTTGAATGAGGCATATTGCGAAAGGGGGGGGGGGGCGACGAGACGTCAAGTAACTAATAAGTGGCTAAACTAGCCTATGGGCATGATGGGTGTGGGTGAATTTTTGTGTGCGTGTGTCTTTGGGTGAGTGTGTTTGGCTGGTGGGGGTTATGTGTGGATATGTAGGTGGTAGCTAATTATGGAATATCTTATATCCGGAATATCTTTTATGGAAATTCTTACCAGTACCAAATGCTATCCAAGCCTCATTCTTCGTCACTGTTTTACCATCAGGAGTGAGAAATCGGTCTGGGTTGAAGATGTGAGGGTCATTCCAGTTCTTAGGATCCTGGTGAACAGCCCACACATTACCAAATATGGCAGTTCCCTTAGGAATAAAAAAGCCTTCCAAGGTAACATTAGCAGAAGTTATCCGACGCAAGACCGGAAGAACAGGTCTGATTCGCATGACCTCCATCAAGGTAGCATCACAGTACGGTAGGTTTGGTCGGTCACTGGTGGTCGGTTGTCGACCATGCCCAACAACAGTATCCAACTCATCTTGTACCTGTACGGATACACCATAGATAGGTCCATTAGTTTATAAATGGTATATGGCGAATACTACCATTGAATCCATTAAATATGGGTGAATCATTAAAACGCTCTTGTTATTGGTATTTGTTCTCGCTGTTTGTTCTTCAGAGAACTGTGATAAGTCACATAAACAAGTTGCCGGTATTCGCATCTTATAACTTTTATACTTTTTATGAAATTTCTATAAGCGTTTTAAAGAAATTAATTAAAAAGTATTGAACAAGAACATGTCCATACCTTTCTTTGCACACCTGGATGGACAGCTAAGTAGAGTATCGCCCATGAAGTGACCAGTGACGTTGTCTCCGTGCCAGCGGCAAATAAATCAAGCACAATCCTCCAGAACTCTTCCAACGTGTAATCCTTGGAGATGTCGTCTCCTAAGAACGCATCAACATAATCCCGGAAGTTATCTTTCTGATATGTGTCTCGATGTATGTAGAGCTGTGACATAATGAAATCTTTGGCTTTGAATGTGACATCACGATAGTGTTTGTACCAAGGAGTATGAATGAGTGGTTCAAAGACCACCACAGGATCTGTTTCAGAGATATCACTGAAGATGTCCACCATTGCATGCAAAACATCAATGTAGTCAGGATCGTTATATTCATATCGCCGACCAAAGACAAGTTGAGCTATGACGTTAGCAGTTGCTTTGTTCAATGTAAACGCGAGGTTTGTTGGAGTACCTCGAAGATTTCTGATTTCCTCAGCAAGATAACGGGCCTCCAGGTTGATCTGAGGTACTAGGCTCCTCTTACCAAAGCCGAACGAACGAAGGGCATGGAGTGAGAATTTCCTTTGGTCTTCCCAAGGTTTACCGCTACTCCAGACGATAGAAGCTAAAGGAAATAAATAGAAACAGTCCATCTTATTTTCATTTCAATATCCTTGGGTTAGGGTGTGTGTGTTTGTGTGTGTGTGTGTGTGTGGGGGGGGGGGTTCAGGGAGGCTGCTGCATAGTGTCGAAGGGTGCCTTTTGGTTTGCTGTATAGTCGTAACTTTTTGGGAAACGAGCAATTATCATGGAAATTTCAAAAAGGGTATGTTGAAAAGGCATCAACTAACAGGTGAGCAGACATTTGGTAGTTCTTCAGTCTCATTAGCGCCCTTGATTAGGCAACTAGATATTGACGCTTTATAACAAAATTCCCGGATTGGATATGAGTATATGTAATTAACCCATCCGCCAGTTATTAAAAGTATTGTTTGTACCCTTCATTTTGCAATCATTTTTTAAACGATATCTTTCTTTTATGACAAGCAAAAGTCCGTACAAGTCACTGACGCGGTTCTAACGTCAGCAAATGACGCATCGGGTGAGCCAGGCTTTAGGGGTTACTTTTATGAAGTAGAACTGCGTCACCAACTGGGACGGTGAGTTCTTTGACGCGCTTGGAGAGAGCTATAGTGCAAATGAACAGTTTAAAGATATAAAGCTTAATTACTAGCGCCTGAACTGATTGGCCTCATGGGTTTGATTAGCGTAGGTAACAACGAGAATTAAAAGACGCATCAAGTGAAATGGGTATAAGACGATTTAATTAGCCGACGCATATTGGTTGATGATTCGGGATCCACCAGTCAGCGGTCTAGACTTCAGTCATTGCTGCGTTGTCTATTTATAATGTTCTTTTTCATCAGATCAGCGCCTCATGTCTGATCCTATGGATTCCTGATCAACTAGGCATCGTCCTTGACCACGCGAGGCTGCTTACAAGGGGGTGATCCCTTTATTCTGCTATCTAGAATTTCGGATTGTTTACTATTGTTGGCACAGGCCAGGCGCAACAATCTAAAAAAACAAATGAGTCCACTAATTACGTAAGCGTGTACAGAAAATCTGTGTGACAACTGCAAGCGCGGCCATCTTTAGCTGTATATACGGGCCTATTGTTCACTACTTACTGCTGCATAAAATCCATTGAATTGATGTAACCAAAGCTGTGAAATAACGGGGCAACCTCACTAGTCATAAGGACTGCTATTCATAACGTGTAAGTTCCTATACCTGAAGGTCCGCTATTGTGAGATGAGGGTCGCTATTCCTAATTCACATTGAGGGTCATTACTCATAAGGAAACAATTCATAATAGAAGAGGGTCGCTATTCATAATATGAAACGAGGGTCGCTATACGCTCATACCGTATTATGAATAGCGACCCTCATTTCGTATTATGAATAGCGACCCTCTTCTATTATGAATAGCGACCCTCATTTTGTATTATGAATAGCGATCCTCTTCTCCTTTTATGATTAGCAACTTTCTTCTCCTATTATGAATAGCGACCCTCATTTTGTATTATGAATAGCGACCCTCTTCTTGTATTATGAATAGCAGTCCCTATGAATAATGAGCCTTTTCTCCAAGAATAGCAGTCCTTATGAATGCGGTTATTATGACTAGCGGTCCTTATGACTAGCGAGCGGACCCCGAAATAACGCCTTGTGTGAGCTGGGTCTTATATAGTTATTCAGACATATGGTTAAAGATGGAATAAGCATTTCCGATCCACGCGATCCACAGTTAGATAAAAAGTAAGCTATTCCCATCTAGCGTGTCTAGACGAGTTCAGTTGGACAACTAACTACCCCATGCTCCTATCATAATCACACTCCCCCTTCCCGGACGACTAACCCACCCCCGGACAAGAAGCGAAACATAATGACAACATGCAGTCCTTAGACAAATGGGCCTACACGTATTACAGAGTCTCTCTAGCTTAGCTCAATTATAATACGAAACATTTGCGGATAAAAAAAATGCCTTATACAGTTATAGGGATAGATGTAAAAGTTTGGGAGTTTACGATACATTACCATTCTTGTTAGTGTCTGGAATTCCCCACTTAATATGTCTTGGTACAAAGCGATCAGGGAAGAGTTCCGCTGACTTCAACAGAGCTTGTTTGATAGTCTCTCTGTTATTTAATACAACAACGAGAAACGGGCCTCTTCGTAAGCTGAATACAGGACCGTACTTTTTAGCCAGGTCCATGTAAGCTTCATGTATCAGAACCGATCCGAATTGGTATCCGATGATAGGCCATGACCATGGTCCAGGTGGGAGGTTTCTTGGACGTCTAACGAGCCTGAAACAGAAGAGAAACGTCAAAGCTCCCAGTAATACAGATGTAACTGATACTGATAAGACGAACATGTTACTTGCAGAAGTTTTAATCTGGTCAATAATGAAACCCCTTCTACAACTTTCCAAAAAGCTGTTTGTCTTATTTCGTTGTGTGTTATGAAGTAGAACTGCATGTATTCAATGAAATACACTCCTAATCCATGCATACAAATAGATGTTCAAATGAGGTATCAATAAAAACAAACATAAAGGCATTATGGTTTTATGTCATTAAAAGTCACGTGATCAATGGCGTAGCTATGTGGAGCATGGGGCATGCATGTTCCTCAATCGAATGACAAAAAGCAGAGAGAGAGAGAGAGAGAGAGAGAGAGAGAGAGAAAGTGAAAATAGATAGAGGATAGCCAGTGTGAAAAAAGATGCTAGTTACCACCCCGTTCCAGACCCATGCACAATCAACATGTACAATAATTATAGCATTGCTCCCTAGCATTCCATCCGTCTAGTTAGTCCAGAGCCCCCCCCCCCCCCTCCACGTGATGATCAAAGTTCAGATAGATTCTGCTTGTACTATTGAAACTGCCCAATAAAATTCGGGCTTATTTGAGACTTGTATCTACTGTACATGTTAACAAGTCAGAAAGTGTAGTGTTGGCAAGGAGTATTGTAGACATTTTTGCAAGATATCATAAAAATTAAATTGAAATTACATACTAATTACAACTCTCTATGTGCCATATGCAAAAATACATGTACAAGAAAGCAAGAGACAAATAAAGAACAACAAAAATTAAGAGCTCTAGAACGTACAACTATTTATTTCACTTCAAATATAGGGTATCGCACTATACAGTAAAAACGTGGCCACCCTCCATAGAATCTCCTATTGCCTATAGGTGGAATATATATTATGACTCAGGGGATACGGTGAAAATTCTATATGCCTATCCCTTAAATGGGATGCTATATTTATTCGCTGGCAGGAGAATGTTCTCTGAACTTTTCTACTCCTATAAAACTACGCTTTTGCTTGATCATGTTGATTAGATATTTATTGGAGTCGTCGCTTCAGATGGATTATGGAAGAGACATTATGGGAGCACCTTCCAGACACACTAATGCATTGAATGGCTGCAAACGGATCAATGTCCATTAAAATCCACCGTCTCCCCCTCGTTCATACCTTATCTCACTTTAGTTTAAGTGACGACAGGGGCGGTGCCAGGGTATTTTGATAGGAGGGGCAAGACGACCTAAAGATGACGTCATATTTTTTCTCCATTAAATAACAGGGGTAATATAGAGTTATATGTTTAAGACCTCTCTTTTTAATACTCCGCTTTCTTCTTTCTTTCCTTTTCTTCCCTTTTCTTCTTTTTTCTTCTTATTTTTTCTTTCTTCACTTCTTGAAAAATCATAGGGGGGGGGGGCGGTCGCCCCCTCTGCCCCCCCTGTAGCGCCGCCCCTGAGTGACGATGATTTATAGGCACAGTTGCCCCTGCGTATATACCTCAAGTCACACTATTCACTCTCTTTTAGGGAACCCAACAGATTATGTTGTATAATATAAAAGTAGCAGTTTCTTATGAGTAAATGGTAAAATCATTATTTCATTGAGATGTGACGAAGCAGTGCGATGTGCGGGAACTTAAACAATGAATATGCGTTCCGAGGCACGGTTCCTCTTTGAAGTAAAATTAATTTAATAAGAGTGATTTGATAATACTGCTTTTAAAAGTGACACAATTTTTTTGTGGTTGATGAAATGATTTCTATTCATTATCATTCATAATCACTTTTATCTTTCTTTTCTTCCTAAATGCACGATTTTAATTTTTAATCGCACCCAATCATATTCCGCTTGTTAGAATCGATTTATTTATCAATTTTAAAAAGCTGATGAATATATCATTTGATATGTATTTCATAGATTAACCTCACACCTGACTCATGTTAACTGTGGGGTAGTAAAAGCATAAGTAATTACTTGTACCATTATCAATATGTCTATTATATTACATCACTAATTGCCTCATATTCACAGTTTAGCTCTTATGCATTCTCCTCACACTCTCTTTCCCTCTCTTTGCCTGTATGTCTTATTTTACTCCCTCATTTGAATCTGAATCTATTCTCTGTTAAACAAGTTAGTGACCTAACTTTATGATAATTTATAAGTTATTTTTTGTTTTTCTCTCTCTCTTTCCCTCTACCAATTACTCTCTTTCTCTTCCTCATCTCTCCCTAGCTTATTCTCTCTTTCTCTTTGAATTCTCTCTCTCTCAATCTATTTCTCTATCTCGTTCCCTTTCCCTTTCTTTCTTTTCTTCTCTCTCTCTCTCTCTTTCTCATTCTTTCTCTTATTTTTCGCATCTCTATTCTAATTTTGTTATAATTATGGTTTTTTGTATACATGAATGTCATATGTCAAATGGTTTATCTAATTGTATTTTACTCTGCATTTCTATGTACGATGTATGTATATTCCATGTAATTCAGCTGTTGAGCTGCGCTGTTTTTAAAAATAAATACCTTTTCAAATCAAATTTTAAATAATGTAGCTGAAGTGAAATGTACGGTATTTCATGGCCACGAAAAGAGAATCAGGCAATCTTCTTTGATGAATAAAAGTAATTTTAAAGCTTTCCTAATGAGATGACCTGGAAAAGTGTAAGGATATACTTGATGATGAAAACATTCTTTTTATCAGTCAAGCAAGCAATTGCTAGTCACATGAAAGCCTTTGCTTGCAAGAAACCAGTCGTTGCTTTTTTGCCAGCATGATAGGCTTTTGCTTGTTTTACAAATAATTCACTATTCATATTTTTAATTGTATAATTTTTGTACTTACCTTCCATTTGACATATTTCATATATACTCCTATACGATCTACATATCTGTATCTATATTTTTGTGATATATATGTATGATATACCCTGTAATACGTTTATGAAATGATATTGATGTAAATCAATGATGTTTAATCAAATTAAATTGAATTCAATTCAAATACGTCTCATTGTTCTGTTATAATTTTTTCTTCCTTCGCATTGGAAATCGTACCACGCAGACTCATAATATCCTAGCATTATTCATAGGAGAAACTCACTTTGGACGTTCTGAATCGTTTTTATTCTTTCTTATTTTTCCTTAGTCTGATAAATCTTCCATGCGCATCTTGCAGATTGCCTTGTTTCGCTGAGGCACTACGACAATAATGATGTTTGTTACGGTTCTACGAATCGAAACGAAAGCCACGAGGATATAATGAGATATCACAAAGTAATGTAATACATGTAATTCGTTTCGGTTCATTGATAAAGCACCCCATTGTGAGGGAGTCTTATCATACATCTTCATTATTAAAACATGATGCTTGCATGAGTTACAGTGTGGCTAGCGAAAAAAATACTATTCTGCCTAGGGAGCAGCGAAAATTCTGCAAAAACAAAAATTTTACTGCTAACTCAAAATTTTACTAAAAAATGCTCTGACAAGCAAAAAAAAAAATTTAAAAAATTAAAAAAGGTTATCAGCATTTTTAGCGGACTTTTTACTCATTAAATATTCTCTGAAAAGCAAAAAAAAAAAAAAAAAAAAAAAAAAAACACCAGAATTATGCTAAAATTCTGCTAGATTTCGTCAAATTATGCCTAGCATAATGCTAGATGCTAAAGCGGTCAAAATTCTGCCAGAAAGCAGAATTCTGCCAACTCTGGCTACCTTGATGAGTTACCCCTTTAACATGTTTGGGCGTCATCGCCCGCTTGTATAGTCAATTCTCTCCTGTGTAACGACGTGATAGATAGAGGCCGCGCATACACGGACTGTCACAGCTAAACTTACTTTGTTTACGTGAATTTTGAATTAACTAGCCCTTTTTGGAATCCGCATCAGGGAGATATATTACGAGAAATGGAGGTATTGTAATTTTAGATGATATCGAACGGTCTACCTATGCTATTATTCATTAATGTCACATTGTTTTAGGCACAGTTATTTAGTATGTGCTATGAACGGTTTCCACTATATGGATGTAAGTTATCAGTCATTAATTTGTCGCATGTTAAATTACAGTTCGAAAATAACACGTCTTATTATGTGAAAAACATTTTTAAAAATTTACATTTTGAAATTTTCAAGCTTATAGACAAAACGAATATCAATTGAATGTAATTGCGATGAGATGGCGATTTTGTGAAGGATATGAATTAAGAATTACATTGAAATTCATCACATTTGCCAGTGGCTATCTAATAGTCAGTGACCGTTAGTTCAGCTGTCGACTTTGAGCTGCAAATACTACTGCGTTAATGACAATGTAGTACGTTTCCATTTGATTTTGTTTTGTTTTGTGTTGTTTGTTTTGTTTTGTTTTAGTTTGGTTTGTATGGTGCACGGGCGTTGTGCTCTTATTACTCTATATCATGTATAACAGTATATGGGTGGGATGTATGATGGAGATGTTATTCCTATTCTGCGAGCCATGCCATTGTTCTATTCACACTTCACAGTATGTCTCTATACGTATTAAGAAATAACAATGATGAAGTTTGAGAAAAGCAGACATGTTACATGCATAAATTTATTTTTCCCTCAAAAGCTAAAAACTCACAATTTTTTTTTTTTTTTTTTTTTAGTGAGAAGAAGGTCTTGCTCTGTCTCGATGTGTTTTATTTACTTGAAAGTACAGATGTATATCTGAACATACAACTTTTTCTTGGGCATCTCCCAGGAAATGTTACCGAACATTTCGAAGACGACAGTCAGGATTTTGAATACAGTGCATTCCTTAATTGGCAAAGGGGTTTAAAGGGACACATTCATGAGAAAAAAAGTTGCTTTAATTTAAAAGCACAAAAATTAGAGAAATAGATCAGTGAAAATTTGAGAAAAATCCGGCAAAGAATAAGAGAGTTATGAATTCTAAAAATTCGATGAAAATCTCAAATTGGCAACTCCGGGTCATGTGACTGTGATATCCTGTGATGTCACGGATTCACTACTTTCCAATTTGCTTTTGTACATGAAATGTCATTATTCTACATTTTTCTTCAAGAAACATCATTTTTATTCCTGTGCTCGAAGTATAGTGAGGGTAACATGTTCTTGTATATCATCTTGTAAAAAATAGGCATATTCTTTCATTAAAGTGACCCCTCAAAAAAGGAAAAAAGAAGATGTTTGTGTGTGTGTAATTGGGTTTTTACAGACGTGTATCAATCAGATATGATTATTTACGTCTGGGGACCGACCATCACCATCCGAAAGACGTGACTCAGTTTCGAACCTGGGTCCGCTGAATCAGTTTATAACTTCCACTGTTAGCTGGATTACAGGCGCACGCCACAACGCCCAGTTGCGATATTTGTATCATTAAAAAATTATTAAAATTAAAATTATTAAAAGTTATCAATTTTCATTTTTTGTGTATAACAGCATTTTTTGTGTATAACAGCTTCCTTATTCCTATGCTCGAGGCATTATTAAGGGTGGAATGTTTTGGCATGTCCTCTTGTTTAAACTAACTCTATTCCTTTACTATTTCGAGAAAAAGAGGATATTTTTGGGTCATTTTTTTTTAGTACAAAAACAAATGTAGAGTTGTGAATCCGAATCCATGACATCAAAGAATATCACAGTCACATGACCCGGAGTTGCCAATTTGAGATTTCCATAGAATTTTAAAAAATCATAACTCTCTTATTCTTTGTCGGATTTTTCTCAAACTTTCACTGATCTATTTCTCTTATTTTTGTGTCTTTGTTTAAAGCAACTTTTTTTTTTTCATGAATGTGCCCTTTTCATACATGATCGTGCTTATATGGGCTTAGTCCACTGCCTGGACTGTTCGCGCACGAACGCGATCCGTTGAGAAAATAATACACCCCCAACGCTAAAACTGATATAGCCCTTCCAAATCGACCCTCGCAACGGGTGAAATTGTGGGGATCGCGCGATTAGTGGAGAGTCGCGCTCTGTGTGGGATATGCGTGTAGAGAAAGAGCAGCGTTAGGGAATAAACCAAATATAAAAAACGGATAGAATCTAGACTAATATGGGCTTTGAAGATCAGCTTTGTTGCACGATTCTGAACACCCTGGAACGCTGCAGTTGTGACGAGTTGATTCCATACAGTAGTCTGTTTGTTATATATATATTATCATCATCTGATTATGTTTTAGTTCAATTATTCTGGATAGCTGTCCCGGCCAACTGTCCCCGAGAATAGTTACCTCCGGAACCGACCCCAAGACAAACTCCCTCAGGACAATTACCTGGACACCTACACCATTAAAATGATTACCCAAAGACACTATATATTCAAAAGAGTTCGTATGAGACAACTCACCAGGGGTACACAAATGGGGGAGGGCGTCGTTGTTCGGGGGCCGGGTGGGGGGGGGGGGGGGGATAATAGTCCATGAGGTCATGGTTATCCTAGAATCTCTGCCAATATATTTATCAAACCAGAGTAATCTTCGAACTTTACTTAATTACTCCTTCATTTTCTTCTTGCAGCAATATCTTCCACAGCAGTGACATATATAATACCTAATCTTGCTTCGTCTCGATCATTGAATCTCTAAATATTGAATATTCATCACTTTTATCTCTTTCCAGCTCCAAAATCACAAATCTTTTGAAATCACATACTGTGCATACATTCATTGAAAATACACGTCGAGCACATTTATTCAGACTGACAATAAATTCAGCCTTCATCGAATTGTGCATTCGCGTATGAAAAATTCTGCATAGCCTAGTACAGTTGCGCGTGAAAATGGTTTTGTAGCGATATAAGGAAGAAGTTGTTCTTGTACTGTATGAGTGAGCATACTAGTGATAGAGGATGAGGGTCAGGGTGTATAGTAAAACAGGGGTCCAAAAATGACCCCTCCATTATGAAATTAATTAGAATACTTGGGACATTGTCACTGGGCGTATTCGAGTTGGACTTTTTTGTCAGTTGGTCAGTTTTCATTTACGTCACAATCGATTCACCAAATTGCCAATTTGAGATTCGCATAGATGTAGCGATCTCATTCTTCAAGCATTCATAACTTTCTTATTCTTTTCCCGATTTCTTTCAAACTTTCACCATCCTATTTCTCTTATTTTTCTCCTTCCACACAAATCAGCTTTTGACAAAGGTTGGACTGCCATTTAATAGTTAACCCATGCAATGTTACTCTGAACTTTGATTTTACTTCTCGTGATTTCTTAATTCTCATGTGTTTTTCCCATTCTTCTTTGTCCTTTTGGTGTTTTTTTCCCATAATTTCAACACTGAGGCAAATTTGCTAAGTTCAGTTCAGTTCAGTTCAGTTTTATTTTCATTTCCAACAGAACAGTGATTTTGACAAGAAATCAAATATACAATTCAGTATTCAATAATATAATACATTTTACATGGTTTAAAGTTAAACATCCAGTATAATAGTTCTTTTTTATTTTTTAAGTTAAACCTGTGGAAATGGAGGGATCCACTGAAAAGCAGAGCTTGTAAAATGTGGATCCCTCAAAATAATGACAAACATAATTTTTGTAGCATGTAAATATATTGACTTTAACAAATCATAAATATACATAGATTACCAAAAAGTGGCAGAATACAATTATAAATCCGTAATTTGAAAACTTGTTACGAAACGTATATAGTATAGTGAACATTGGAAAGGTCAAGAGAGACAATGAAGACTGACAGATAAGACATAAACGCATAAAAAAAATAAGAAAACCGAAAATAAAGCAAGGGAAGAGAGAAATACAAGGATAGAAAATGTTGCTGCATATGTAAAGAGTAAAGAAAAGGAATGGAGAGGTGGAGAGGAGAAGAAAGAAGAGGGAGAGAGGGATAGGGAGAGAGAGAGAATACAGGGGTAGTGACCACAATTACAGTAAGTTACAGCCCCTTTCACAATTGGTCTGCGACCAGTTTGCGACCGCCTGCAACAGATTTTTCGGGGTGTTGCACGACCGATCGCTTGGTGTCTTGCGACCACTCGCAGTCGTTGCAGGCGGTCGCACGAACCTGAGGCGGTCGTGACTGGTCGCATCTGAACTTTGAACATGCTCAAAATCCAGACACTTTTTTTTTTTTTTTTTTCAGTAATCTTTTATTGATTCCATATGATATCAACGAACATAACAAATAACATATGATGTCAAACAATACATATCAACACACACATATATATATATGTATAAAATTAACAGAAATCAGCAGTAAGTCATTAATAAAATCAATTATGTTATACTTCAAAACTGCTATCACTTCTATATATATATTACAAAAAGAAAAGGAAAAAAAAAAGCATAACAAAATGTATAAACGACTAAGAGAAAAAAAGAAAAAGGAATCTATACAGTCGAGTTCGAACCACTCAGTGGTTCTATCCCCCAAGCCCCCTCCCCCATCAGCCTTCCCCTCACCCCCTCCCCCCCTTCAACCTCCCCCATCACTCCCCACCCCCCTCCCCCCGGTGGACGATGGGCTCCGGGCTGTACCTTGTTGGTTATCATTTAGGTTTTCCCATTTGGAATAATGGATAGAAAGAGTTCCCCTCATTGATGATGCCAGTTTTCTTTCTTCTAATCTATCTCCTACAATATTACTTTTGATTTCATTAAATGAAGGGGGTTTCTTATGCTTTCTGTGTTTAAAAATCAAATATTTTACAAGAATTAGAATATGGTTTAACAATTGGTGTTTTCCTTTATTTCTTTCCTCCCTCCCAAAGAGAATTTCTTTCCAACTACAATTCCGTAAATTGATATACTTTAAAAATCTCGTACATGATTCCCAGATTAATTGTGCATATTCACAAGAATAAAATAAATGTTTATATGTTTCTTCTTCTTTTTCACAATAAGAACATAAGTTACTTGAAACAAGACCAAACCGAAGAAGGTGATGATTTGTATATATATAATGCCATGTATAAGTTTAAATTGGAACTCTCTTAGCCGACTATTTAGTGTACAATGTCTTAATCTGAAAAATATGTTTTCTATTTCCTTGCACGAAAAACCGTAATTTTTTTCAATTCTTTCAAAAACCAGTGGTTCCAATCTTTCTTTCTTGATGAGTTGTAAATATATTTGTTTTGATTTTAAATTTGATATATTAGTTATTTTCCCTCCCAAAATAAAATCAGTTTCAGAGTTATTATTTTCTTCCCTTCTGAAATTCTTTTTCCAACACAAAGGTATACACTCGTAAAAGTGCTTTAACCTATCAATGTCATTTATATCTAAACCTAATTCTGCAAAATATCTATCAGATTTTAGTTTGCCATCATTTCCTAAAATATGTTTTATTTTGTAAACTCCTTTTTCGTGTAACTTCTCATCGTATATACATTTTCCTTTAGACCGAATAAGTTTATTATTGAAAATTACCACATCACCAATGTACCGCATATTACTTACACTTCTGATATGTCTCGTATTCACCCAATCTTCTAATATATCTATATAAAATTGTGGAGCTGTCACTTTTAATAAAGCTGGCAAATAGTCACATAAAAATATGAATTCTCCACCTATGTGTCTAGTGACAAAGTTAAAACTGTTTCCATTTCACGACCAGATGCGATCGATTCACTCGCATTAGGTCGTACGACCAGTCGCGCGATTCTCGTATGAGTGTTGCACAACGTTGCACGATTAGATGCGAGAGTTCGCACGACTCAATAGTCGCAGTGGGTGGGCTGGAGGTCGTGCAACACTCGCACGTGCGCTAGCGACCTATAGCGACCAGTCTTGCGAATGGGTGCGATTGTGCTAAGACCATGAGACTGTTGCACGACCGATCGCAGCACATCTTACAACGTTGTACTACCGTTGCACGACTGTATGAGACTGTATGCGACTATTCCTCGGGGGTATATATAGGGGGACTATGGAGATGATCCTCTGCAACAAGGCCCTCCTCTAACAACTTTCTCTTCTTTGTAACTTTCTTCTTTGGCATCTTGACTATTAAGAAGGCCAACTTGAAACTGACTACCGGTCAATTGTCGAGGGGGTTTTTATACCCCACGCCACTCGCACGAATACTCTCACGACCACTTGCACCGGTCTCATTCAATCGCACGAGCGATCGCATGGTCTCACATCCACTCGCACGACCATGCAATCGATCGTGCGACTATTGTGATTGGCGTCAAGCCACTCGCAATCACTCGTGCAACACCGCATGTGAACGCAAGACCACTCGCATGAGCATATGCGAGCATATGCGACTTACTCGTGCAACGGTCTCTTCTAGTCGCTTTTGTTTTACGACCGCTGTTGCATTTGTGAATGCCTTTCTGCGACCTGATGAGATCGATGGCGATTGAAGCCTGTTGCAGCCTGTCGTGCGACCACATGGTCGCAAACGGTCGCAGACCAATTGTGAAAGGGGCTAATAGAGCGTAAAGAAAGACGTGACGAGAAGGATAAATGCATTAAAGAAGGCAAGTGAGGGGGTAAGTTGAATGTCATTATGAAGAGAGTTCCAAAATTTGGGGGCTGTATAAATAAACGTGTTTTGAGCTAGAAGGGTTCTCAGCAGAGGTAGATGATCTTTAAAGATAGAATTTTTTTGGTGTTTTTGCTAAGGAAATTATTTCCAAGATTCACTTACACGACAGTCTTTCTTTATCATCAAATTATGATCATTATTATGGTATTCATGGTATTCGGGTAACGACTTAGGCCTATCAGTTGTATTATTATGTCAATCTTGTATTTTACTCATTCTAAGATAAAAAAGTGAATATATTTTAATATCATGAAGGAGAAATGTACCAACCTATATATCAACCGAAATAGAGTCATTCCTTTCTACAACTCCTACAATATGCTAAATACATTCTAAAGATGGGGATAAGAGAAAAGTAGACAGATGAAGGTAGAGAGAGAGAGAGAGAGAGGGGGGGGGGGGGTCGAGAATGGATGAGGATGAAGGCGAACTCACAGAAAGAATAAATTCTTTCATAATTATTTGTTCTACGACACAGACATTTCATAATTACACACCATACTAATTACTACATTTTCTCTTTCAGAAGCATCATACATAAATGTATATTATCATATCAAGTCAATAATCATGTTTTGAAATGTGTTCTTTTGAACGAAGAGGTAGTAAATGAAATGATTGTACACTTACACACTGGCGTAGACGGGGGGGGGGCACAGTGGGGCCATGCCCCCCTATTCAGCCCCTTAAAAAACAAAACAAAAACAAAAACAAAACAGAGCGAAAAAAGCGGGGAGAGTGAGAGGAAAAAGCCTAAAAAGACGCTACAAGCCGTTATCTTTCTCTCAGAAGTTGCTAAAACGTCAAAGATTTCGCGCTTCGCGCGGGAAGAGGGAAATAACTCCCTCTCCCTGCACCCACCCCTGTTACATACAGTGCAGTATTGCGTCCAAATAATTGAAAAGCAGTCCAGGCGTCGAACTATAACTTTTCGCCTAAAAGAATTGTTTGCTACGAGCTGTTATCTTTCTCTCAAATTTGCTAAAACGTCAGAGCTTTCGCGATTCGCGCGAGAAGGGGGGAAACTCCCCCCTCCCTGTATATAATGCAGTATTGCGTCAAAATAACTGAAAAGCAGCCCGGGCGTCGAACTAACTGTTCACCTTAAAAAATTGTTTGCTACGAGCCGTTATCTTTCTCTCAAATTTGCATAAATATCGGAGCTTTCGCGCTTCGCGCGGGAAGTGGGAAACTTCCCCCTCCCTGCACCACCCCTGTTACATACAGTGCAGTATTGCGTCCAAATAATTGCAAAGCAGTCCGGACATCGAACTAACTTTCCGCCTAAACAAAGGTGCTACGAGCCGTTATCTTTCTCTCAAATTTGCTATAAAACGTCAGAGCTTTCGCGCTTCGCGCGGGAAGGGGGAAACTTCCCCCTCCCTGCACCCACCCCTGTTACATACAGTGCAGTATTGCGTCCAAATAATTGCAAAGCAGTCCAGACGTCGAACTAAATTTCCGCTTAAAAAAGGTGCTACGAGCCGTTATCTCTCTCTCAAATTTGCTATAAAACGTCAGAGCTTTCGCGCTTCGCGCGGGAATAGGGAAACTCCCCCTCTCTAAAACAAAGAATTCTGTGATAACTCCTTGGTCCAAATAATTGAAAAGCAGCCCGGGCGTCGAACTAACTTTCCGCCTAAAAAAAGGTGCTACGAGCCGTTATCTTTCTCTCAAATTTGATAGAACGTCAGAGCTTTCGTGCTTCGCGCTGGAAGGGGGGGGGGGGGGGAGTTCCCCCTTTGACGTTTGAGAAAATTCGAGAGAAAGATAACGGCTAGTAGCACCTTTTTTAGGCGGAAAGTTAGTTCGACGCCCTGACTGCTTTTCAATTATTTGGACGCAATACTGCACTGTATGAAACAGGGGGGGGGGGGGGGGCGCAGGGATCGAGGAGGGGGGGAGTTTCTTCCTTCCCGCGCGAAACGCGAAAGCTTTGACGTTCTGGCAAATTTGAGAGAAAGATGACGGCTCGTGTAGCACCTTTCTTTCAGGCGAAAAGTTAGTTCGGTGCCCTGACTGCTTTTCAATACTGCACTGCATTTAACAGCGGCGGGCGCGCAGGAAGGGGGGGGGGGGGGGGGGAGGGGCGACCGCCCCAATCGCCCCCCCCCCCCTGGCTACGCGCCTGTGCACGACTTTCATTCTAATGACAATATGACATGAATTGTAATAGGTATTAATAAGCCGTACCATATGAATTTTGCGTTGCTTTGATGTATCTTTGAGCTCCATTTTTGTTTGTGTCTTTGCAACAAATGTATTTGCAAATCATATACTTTTATTCATTCAGAAATGAAGCACTTAGATGAAAATAAAATGAATAATTGCTACCATAAATTTCCACTCACACCGTAGGCATGGCAAATCACAAAACATAATTATGTCGGGATCGTCAACACAACCTTGCATTACAATGGTTCTGTTATTACACAGCCATTCAAGTTTTGTTTTCATTCTAACTGAAATCATCCAAATGTCAGTTTACATATTTCATTGAAAGCTAGTTGAAGCATACATGTAATGTAATATTTGACTTAATGCGACATTGATCAATAAAAACATGATAGTCTTGCATGCTTTGCCTGTTGTACAAGTCTATTCCCGAGTTCTGACAGAAAGCTATCTAACAGGTTGACTCAATGGTTTTTGATTGTGCATTGCGTCTGTATCGTAATGATAAACTACGTGTTCTGGATAACATCCACGACTTTGGTTTGTGATGAACAAGATCTTTGAAGGATTGGCGAAACTCAGGGTTAGAAATAGCATATACACATGGATTCATACATGAGTTCAGGTAGCCCAACCATGTCACTACTTCGTCAATCTTTGAGGAGAAAGAAACACAGTCCTGAAAGGAACACACTAGAAGATTGGTAAAAAATGGCGTCCAACAAATCAAGTAAAGACCAATGATTGCACCAAGCGTGATAGCAGCTTTGTGATGGTGAGAGTGATGCTGGGTGTTGACTCGGAAGTCTGTGTGTGCCGTCACGTTCTCGTCACCCGATGTGACGCAGCTCAGATGACCCTGACGTAGGTTCTTGGCGCGCGTTTGAATAAGAAGAAATATTCGCGCGTAAACGAAGATAAGAATCCAACTCGGGATTAAGAAATCGACAAAGGCGGTAATGATCGAATACGTCGAGTTGAACGCATGATCGCAGAAAATAAATCCTGATAGATGCCAACCTGAAAAATTATCTATCCCGTCATATTCTATTACGGTAACGTTCATAATATCATTTATGGATGAATTCCGTTCTGCTTTGAATAGCCCTGAACATACTGGTACGAATGCACTTAGAGCCTTGAACATCCATACTGTGAGACTTATAATGACAGCAGCCTTATTTGTCATTTTCCGTTTGTATTTAAATGGCTCCTTGATATGATAATAACGGTCAATACTAATCATACAGAGATGGATCACAGATGTCGAACAAAACATTACATCGAATGATATCCAGGCCTTGCAGAAAACTGGACTGTAGATGCTCTGGTGGACGATGTTAGTGGACAGTGAAAAGGGCATGACCAGAACTGCTACCAAGAGGTCAGCTATAGCCAGTGATGCAATGAACACATTACTTGGTTTGCGCAGGATAGGGTCCCATCTAACAGCCATACATACTAACAGATTCCCGGCAATAGATGCGATGATGATGACTATGAGTACGACATCGATGGCTACCACTAAATAATCTTTAGTTCCAGGATTGTCACCTGATAACATCTCCTCCTCAGAGTTCAAATCAAGGTTTTGTGATACAGTTATATCCATTTTCAGTTTGGACAATTCAAAACGTTAAAAATTACGTTTCTTATGTAAGAAACAAGCACATCTATTAGGATCGATAAATAGTTTTCCAGTAAATCAGTTGTTATTTCACAAATGGATGAATGATAGATATCCACCTCTCCTTTTCCAGCGATCCGTGTTGGGGCGTTGACCAAATAGCTCTTGCTTGTTTAATCCACAAAGACCAAGACGGAGAGATGATACGTGTAGTTTTTTTTAGCTTGCCATCATAAATGAGAGAGAAGATGAGAACATAATGCTTACAACGTTCCGGTAATATGAATCCTCTGACATGCAGCTGACATGCAACTGACCATATGCAACACTTTAATGAGGACACTCGAGATGCATGCCGGTTGATGCCCTATGATTCCCATGTATCTCGATCGTCCTCATGTGATCAATCTATTCTTTATTAATGAGATACGCTGTCACTGCCTGCACCACGTCGCCGACGGGAGTGCACGTACAGGAATGAAATAGAGCATAAGCGGAGAGCAAAGCTATATGCACCCACTTTCAATTATTTCGATTGACTGAAATTTCTCTTTATGTGTAATTCAAAGATATATGCTCGAGTGTATTATCGTCGAATTTGAATAAAGTCGGCTTAACAATATTTGTATGATGATAGTTTGTATTTACTGGAATAACGCGCGTTTAAACCAAATTATCATCAGTAATTCTAAGTTCATTATAGGTGTTAGTGGTATGAACGAATTTGTCTTTAGCATCAAGAGTGATGTTTCAAAGAGCTACAGTAAAGTACACACAGAAAACGACTGTTTAAAATCTTATCAGGAGTTTTTTTCAGTGTAGTCAAGTTTTAAGAGCGATATATGCTAACTGCCACTTAAAGAGCACATGATCACACTGAAAATAAAAATGATAGCATCATTTCACTGTATAGCAGAAACTGTAATTGTCATAGGTCACCACATCCTATACATATGGTTGCGGGAAAGGTCGAAGAAAGAAGAAGTATAGTCATTGGATAGGCTACTCTGTTAAAAATCATTCTCTTTACTTTACTGAATTACTACAAGAAATTGCCTTAATTCTTTTAAGTTATAATGTTTCACGCTTTTAAATAGAACAAAACTTTTTGGAAAAAAAAAGCAAGCAAGTAACTGATTTTACTTACATAATTGAAGCAAGGTCTACTGTTTACTTAAAACAGATGAACATGCGTATGCTAAGATAACATGTAGAATGTATCTGAAGCTGATATTGTAAATCTATGAATCTGTAAAAAAAAAAAAGAAAAAAGAAAAAAAAAAAAAAGGGAATTATAGTGGAATTAACTATTAATAGATATTGGTCTGGGTAGAAGCAGAAAATCAGATAAAATAGGCTATTCAGGAAAGTTTGTGAAGACTCGGACAAAGATTGAGAAAAATTTATGAATTTTGAAAGGTGAAATGAGTAATGATAATTATGTGGGATCTCCCATTTTCAATGCGATCATTAAAGTGTGATGTCATGGAGATATCTTATTCGATGTGTACAAAACAAATAAAAGGCAGCCTCTTTTATGTAATGATAACTTAAACTTTTGGTCCATGATACATTCTGAGTAACATATATTTTCAAGTTTTAACCAACGCAAAAATGTATTTTCCACAATAAAACTGATAAAAAAGGGGAGACTTCGAGGGAGAGTTCTCCATAAATATGACATCAAACATCATAACTACATTGTCGATTGGAGGTTTCATTATTAATCTCTTTTAAAGATTCATAGTATCCATATTTTTAGTCCATTTTTTCTAAAATATTCACAAATTATGTTGTTCTGACCATATACTGCTTTGATACTAAAATATAATCAATTAATTTGAACGACGCTAGACAGATTTAATTTAATTTAATTTAATTTCATTTCATTTATTTCCACTTCCAACAAATTAAATGCACAGTTTTACATCGTACATAGCAAATCAATGAAACTTTACAATTATTGGTTACAGTGTAAAACAGACATAGAAAAAAATAAACTAGGTTGATCGCGGAGGGGACTGCTAAAAAGCTGGGCTTGTAGATTGCAGCCCCCTATAACTTATAATTGCAAAAATAGTGTATCGTTGAAAAGGGAACATATTTGTACATAAACCAGATAAACAAAACATAAGAGGAGTGAAAGAGACAGGAAAGGAAGGGAGACAAGGAACGAGAGAGGTAGGACTCTTACCTATATAGACACACACAACTAAACACGGACCGACCAGAATACGGATGGCAGTATAAAATGAATGGGAACGTAATCGTGTACACTGTTGAGTGAAATAAATTGAAGAAGGTTGAGGGATGATGAGTTTTAAAGAGCCGACGTTTGAGAATAATTACTCAGAAGAAATTTTTTAAATTAAATTTAAAAAGAGTTTAAACTAGGGGCATTCTTGATGCTATTATCAAGAATGGTCCAGAGCTTCGGGCCTGTGAAAGTGAATATGGATTTAGAGAGTATAGTTCTAGTTAATGGTAGATGAAATTCGTCAGATTGTCGTGTGGGGGTATTGATGTATAGTTTTGTTTTTATTGAATATTATATTGAAGATTGAGGGTAGAGCATTATTATTCAACTGGTACATAAACTGACCAAGGTTATAGCGATATAAATCAGTTATCTTCAAGATTTTATTTTCTATAAACAAGGCATCAGTATGGGATCTCCATGATTATTCACAATTAAACTGTATGAACTTAATAGAAAAAATAGAAAAAATAGTTAAATGGTGAAGAAAAATATGGAGTAAAGTTAAAGACAGAAAATTAGGTTAACAAGTACTTGTTTGTATATAATGTATGCAAAAGCTTCTGCTTATATGCTAATGTACATGTATGCTCACCTCTCAAAGAAATCAGGCCATGGATGTTACGGAAATGAAATCGTTTTAATTGGATTTGGTCATCTAAAATTATTTGCCATTTCTATCATTTGCGCCATTTGCTTTAAACAAAATCACAAACCCACAGTAAACCATCTATCTATCATTGTCGACTTGATAAGGACTAATGTGCTTTCTGCATTAAGTCATTCGGTAATGTATTACTTCATCAGCATGACATGAGAGTCATCTTTTAAAATGGACGCTATTTGCACGCTACTTAGCTTTTGACAAAAGAGACGTCTAATATCTTTGATCAGCGACTGTACATGAAGACTATACAGTGCGTCCCCCAAAAAGTTAACAGCCAGAAAAATTCTCACCATTAAATTTAAATATTTCAAAATATTTGTATTAACATTTCGTACGGTGGATAGCTTAGGGTTCTTCTATCAAATAACACCTAAA